>JAVIAB010000050.1:38908501-38943501 GCA_032433765.1 Megaustenia siamemsis | reverse complement strand
GAGAACCATGCGACTAATGCTTCATCAGGATTAACCAATGCACCCGATACTCCACACCGCGAAGAGATGCGATCGAGTTCGTCTTGCATTGTGGAGGCGATTCCCTGTCGATATACCAGAATATCATCAGCAACAGTCATAGTTCTTCCCCTGTCATCCAGCTGTCTGTCTCTTCCCTGTCGATATACCAGAATATCATCAGCAACAGTCATAGTTCTTCCCCTGTCATCCAGCTGTCTGTCTCTTCCCTGTCGATATACCAGAATATCATCAGCAACAGTCATAGTTCTTCCCCTGTCATCCAGCTGTCTGTCTCTTCCCTGTCGATATACCAGAATATCATCAGCAAAAGTCATAGTTCTTCCCCTGTCATCCAGCTGTCTGTCTCTTCCCTGTCGATATACCAGAATATCATCAGCAAAAGTCATAGTTCGTCCCATTCCATCCAGCTGTCTGTCTCTTCCTGTCGATATACCAGAATATCATCAGCAAAAGTCATAGTTCGTCCCATTCCATCCAGCTGTCTGTCTCTTCCTGTCGATATACCAGAATATCATCAGCAAATGTCATAGTTCTTCCCCTGTCATCCAGCTGTCTGTCTCTTCCTGTCGATATACCAGAATATCATCAGCAAATGTCATAGTTCTTCCCCTGTCATCCAGCTGTCTGTCTCTTCCCTGTCGATATACCAGAATATCATCAGCAAATGTCATAGTTCTTCCCCTGTCATCCAGCTGTCTGTCTCTTCCCTGTCGATATACCAGAATATCATCAGCAAAAGTCATAGTTCTTCCCCTGTCATCCAGCTGTCTGTCTCTTCCCTGTCGATATACCAGAATATCATCAGCAAATGTCATAGTTCGTCCCATTCCATCCAGCTGTTGTTCCGTGATCGTTATTGTGTACACGTTAAATAGAACTGGTGACAATGGTGAGCCTTGTGGCAGCCCTGGAAAAATAGATGTTGGCTCGGATGACCAACTTACACATTTGAGTATCACCTTCCTCTGAAACAGTGCAGCAGCGATCCATCTAATGAGGAAGGGGTGCACCGCCAGTATCAGGAACACATGCATGAGGTATTCAAACAGTACTCTGTTGTATGCATCCTCTAGATCTATAGCAACAGCACATGTCTCCTCTCGTCTGTGGAAGCCTTCGAAGACGTCATAGGCGAAGACTGCCGTATTGAGCAATGTCTCTTTGTTATATCTATAACCTCCCAGTGTGGGTGAGAATGCACATATCTGTTCAAGGTGACAGGTGAGGACACGGGCAACTATTTTCTCCAGCAGCTCGCCCGCAGTGTTCTGCCTCGTGATGATTCTATAGGCATTGATCTGAGAATGGTCCTTGTTTGGCTTCGGTAGTTGTGGTAAGTAGCTGTATAGCCACTCCTCCTTAATCTGGCCACTCTGAATGCTGGCATTAAACTCTTTGGCCAGTTTTTTTTCATGTCGTCGTCAGCTAAATCGCTTATGTCGCCGTACCGAACACCATATGGACCAGGAGCGATGTTGTGCGGCCTTGTAAGTGTTGTGCGAATGGTATCAGTTGTCATTGTGAGAACTCCGAGCACTACATCCTCACACAATTCTGAAGGAAAATTCTCGTATCCTCATTCTTACAGCCTCATTTTTTTGGTCAGTCTGCTCATTGTAGCGGGCACGCAGGGCCTTCCATTTGCTCTCATTAGATGTGTGCCATATCTGGTCTGTGATCTGAAAGTCTGGTATGCCTCTATGTCGTGTTGTGCCATTCATGCTCTGATGAAGGCGCCAGAATGTGGCGAGCGATTTTTCTGAGCACACTTTTTTTTTAACAGAAATCATCCCACTTGGCATCCTAGCCTACTTAGCACATAATTCAAAGTGCATCATTTTTTGGTCGACCTCTTCTTTCAGACGCTTCAAGAGCTCAGGTTGTGTTCTTCCATTCCTTCTGGCATTATGCCATGTCTTAACCGTTAGTCTCTTGCTCCGCCATGCTTCCTCGACTTCTGCGTTCCATCAGGGCGGCTGCGTCCATCTCTCCTGCCTCCTGCGAGGGGAGTCCTGTTTCCTATGTCTGATTTTGCTTATGACGTCCTGGTCTGTGTTCTCATAGTGGCATGTGTGAAGATTGCTATTCTGGCTTCTATTTCTGCCTTTCTATGACACATCGACAGTGATAATTTCCGTGGAACCCCAGTGCACTCCACCTGCAAACCGGTGCGAGGGCGGAAGACACCAGTGCCAGGTCTGTGACACTATCAGAGTCCCCTTTTCGAGTGGCCATTCTTGTTGCCCTTCCATCATTCAAGCACACTAAATCGACCGACACCAGTGAGTTCTCTAGGTCTTCTCCCTGATTGTTGATTATGACGTTACCCAACTGGTTTCCTCTAGCATTAAAGTCTCCACAGAAAATGACGTTCTCCTCCTCGAATGCAAAGAGATTCTGCCATTGTTGTGTGTCCACCTTCCCATTACAGGCGTACACATTTACAACCACGAAATGAACTGGGGTCTGCAACCTAATCACATGTACCTGCAATTCTGTATTGCCCCACGCAGACATATCAACCTCAGCTGCCACCATATTGTTGCGCACAAGGATGGCCTGTCCAAGGTGTCTTCTATTGTAGAAACAATGAAATCCAGGGATAATAACTGCCTTATAACCAAGAAGTGTTTCTTGCAAAATCATTATATCGGCGCTGCACAGTAGCTTATCAAGAATGGGACGTCGTTGATTTATAGATGCACAGTTCCAATATGTAACGCGCTCATACTTTAGGGCTAGCCTCTCCCACTTCGACAATTTCATACCGCCTCTTTTACTTTTTCTACTTTTCCTCCTTTGTTGTAGTCTTTTTCTCTTAAATGTTATGCAGAGCCAGTCTTAACATATGGATGTGAATCATGGACAATAGGACAACCAGACAAGAAAATCACTGGAGGCTGTACAAATGTGGTTTTACAGAAGAATGTTGAGAATACCATGGACAGCTAAGAAGAGTAATGAAAACGTTCTGAAAGAGGCCAAAGCAAAAGGAGAGCTAATTTCCAATATTAGGAAGAAACAATCATCATATGTTTGGCCATGTAATGAGAAGAGAACAGCTGGAATATATTGTAACAACTGGAAAATTTGAGGGACGAAGAGATAGAGGGAAGCAAAGAGAAAAGATACCAGACAGCTTAAGAGAATGGTTTGGCCAAAGGTCAACAACAGAAATGATAAATAACTGTCGAGATCGAAAATTGTGGAGAGACATGATCACCTACGCCAGCAGGCACGGTACTTGATGATGATGAGGATGACTCTGGTTACAGACTAGTAAGGTTGACCAGTCCATTCATCCAGCCATCCATTGTCCTTTTCGAGCCGAAGACGGCACATAGGGCAGAACTACAATCTCAATAACAGAAACCTTGCGTACCAAAATGGCACATATTGCAGAGATCACTGCTTCTAAAATCTATGAATCTGTTTCCATAACAATAGTTTTTACAATGACAGCTTGTCAAGCCATCGATCAATCTCCTTAGTCGCCTCTTACGACACGCAACGATTGGTTGACCATCCAGGGACGGCAAATCTGTACGTGCCAAGCTAAAGACGGATACGCTGGGTCTAAAGGCACTAATATCGTTGTCTGCTATAAACAACAACACAGCTCATGTTACGCCAATTTAACGTCAATTTCATGGCTGACATTGGAAACATGAATAGTCTACAGTCGACAACAGAAGAAGAAAAAGCAAAAAGCCTAGCAGCGAACAAAATAATATTGGGTAATGAAACGAAACTCTCAAATTAGTGTTTCTTTCTCTCCCAGCACAGTTTAATGACATACAAATTGATATCCACGTGCATTCATAATGTTGGGATTTGAGGTCCGGTTTGAGACGTCAATTACTTACCGACGGAAAAAAATATGAGTACCTCCGAAGACGGAATTATCTGCCTGTGCGGCGAGGGACCCCTGTACACACGGCTGCCATTAAATTCAATGTTGTTGTTGTACAGTCAAAATTAAAGTCAATGTTGTTGTATAGTCAAAATTAAAGTCAATGTTGTTGTTGTATAGCCAAAACTAAAGTCAATGTTGTTGTTGTACAGTCAAAATTAAATTCAATGTTGTTGTACAGTCAAGATTAAATTCATTGTTGTTGTACAGTCAAAATTAAATTCAATGTTGTTGTTGTATACTCAAAATTAAAGTCAATGTTATTGTTGTATAGTCAAAATTAAAGTCAATGTTGGTGTACAGTCAAGATTAAATTCAATGTTGTTGTTGTATACTCAAAATTAAAGTCAATGTTGTTGTTGTATAGTCAAAATTAAAGTCAATGTTGTTGTACAGTCAAGATTAAATTCAATATTGTTGTTGTATAGCCAAAACTAAAGTCAATGTTGTTGTTGTATAGTCAAAATTAAAGTCAATGTTGTTGTATAGTCAAAATTAAAGTCAATGTTGTTGTATAGTCAAAATTAAAGTCAATGTTGTTGTATAGTCAAAATTAAAGTCAATGTTGTTGTATAGTCAAAATAAAAGTCAATGTTGTTGTATAGTCAAAATTAAAGTCAATGTTGTTGTACAGTCAAGATTAAATTCAATGTTGTTGTTGTACAGTCAAGATTAAAGTCAATGTTGTTGTTGTACAGTCAAAATTAAAGTCAATGCTGTTGTTGTATAGTCAAAACTAAAGTCAATGTTGTTGTTGTATAGTCAAAACTAAAGTCAATGTTGTTGTTGTACAGTCAAAATTAAAGTCAATGTTGTTGTTGTATAGCCAAAACTAAAGTCAATGTTGTTGTACAGCCAAAACTAAAGTCAATGTTGTTGTTGTACGGTCAAGATTAAAGTCAATGTTGTTGTTGTACAGTCAAAATTAAAGTCATTGTTGTTGTATAGCCAAAACTAAAGTCAATGTTCTTGTTGTATAGTCAAAATTAAAGTCAATGTTGTTGTTGTATAGTCAAAATTAAAGTCAATGTTGTTGTACAGCCAAAACTAAAGCCAATGTTGTTGTTGTGTAGTCAAAATTAAAGTCAATGTTGTTGTTGTATAGTCAAAATTAAAGTCAATGTTGTTGTTGTATAGCCAAAACTAAAGTCAATGTTGTTGTTGTATAGTCAAAATTAAAGTCAATGTTGTTGTTGTATAGCCAAAACTAAAGTCAATGTTGTTGTTGTATAGCCAAAACTAAAGTCAATGTTGTTGTTGTATAGTCAAAATTAAAGTCAATGTTGTTGTTGTATAGTCAAAATTAAAGTCAATGTTGTTGTTGTATAGCCAAAACTAAAGTCAATGTTGTTGTTGTATAGCCAAAACTAAAGTCAATGTTGTTGTTGTACAGTCAAAACTAAAGTCAATGTTGTTGTTGTATAGTCAAAACTAAAGTCAATGTTGTTGTTGTATAGTCAAAATTAAAGTCAATGTTGTTGTACAGCCAAAACTAAAGTCAATGTTGTTGTTGTATAGTCAAAATTAAAGTCAATGTTGTTGTTGTTGTATAGTCAAAATTAAAGTCAATGTTGTTGTACAGTCAAGATTAAATTCAATTTTGTTGTTGTATAGCCAAAACTAAAGTCAATGTTGTTGTTGTATAGTCAAAATTAAAGTCAATGTTGTTGTATAGTCAAAATAAAAGTCAATGTTGTTGTATAGTCAAAATTAAAGTCAATGTTGTTGTACAGTCAAGATTAAAATCAATGTTGTTGTTGTACAGTCAAAACTAAAGTCAATGTTGTTGTTGTACAGCCAAGACTAAAGTCAATGTTGTTGTTGTACAGTCAAAACTAAAGTCAATGTTGTTGTACAGTCAAAACTAAAGTCAATGTTGTTGTATAGTCAAAACTAAAGTCAATGTTGTTGTACAGTCAAAACTAAAGTCAATGTTGTTGTACAGTATAATTAAAGTCATTGTTGCTGTATAGTCAAAACTAAATTCAATGTTGTTGTACAGTCAAAACTAAAGTCAATGTTGTTGTACAGTCAAAACTAAAGTCAATGTTGTTGTACAGTCAAAACTAAAGTCAATGTTGTTGTACAGTCAAAACTAAAGTCAATGTTGTTGTTGTACAGACAAAATTAAAGTCATTGTTGTTGTATAGTCAAAATTAAAGTCATTGTTGTTGTATAGCCAAAACTAAATTCAATGTTGTTGTTGTATAGTCAAAATTAAAGTCAACGTTGTTGTTGTTGTATAGTCAAAATTAAAGTCAATGTTGTTGTATAGCCAAAACTAAAGTCAATGTGGTTGTTGTACTGTCAAGATTAAAGTCAATGTTGTTGTTGTACAGTCAAAATTAAAGTCAATGTTGTTGTTGTATAGCCAAAATTAAAGTCAATGTTGTTGTTGTACAGTCAAAATTAAAGTCAATGTTGTTGTACAGTCAAAATTAAAGTCAATGTTGTTGTTGTATAGCCAAAACTAAAGTCAATGTTGTTGTTGTGTAGTCAAAACTAAAGTCAATGTTGTTGTTGTACAGTCAAGATTAAAGTCAATGTTGTTGTTGTATAGCCAAAACTAAAGTCAATGTTGTTGTTGTATAGCCAAAACTAAAGTCAATGTTGTTGTTGTATAGCCAAAACTAAAGTCAATGTTGTTGTTGTACAGTCAAAATTAAAGTCAATGTTGTTGTTGTATAGCCAAAACTAAAGTCAATGTTGTTGTTGTATAGCCAAAACTAAAGTCAATGTTGTTGTTGTACAGTCAAAATTAAAGTCAATGTTGTTGTTGTATAGCCAAAACTAAAGTCAATGTTGTTGTTGTACAGTCAAGATTAAAGTCAATGTTGTTGTTGTATAGCCAAAACTAAAGTCAATGTTGTTGTTGTACAGTCAAAATTAAAGTCAATGTTGTTGTTGTATAGCCAAAACTAAAGTCAATGCTGTTGTTGTACAGTCAAGATTAAAGTCAATGTTGTTGTTGTATAGTCAAAATTAAAGTCAATGTTGTTGTTGTACAGTCAAAATTAAAGTCAATGTTGTTGTTGTATAGCCAAAACTAAAGTCAATGTTGTTGTTGTATAGTCAAAACTAAAGTCAATGTGGTTGTTGTACTGTCAAGATTAAAGTCAATGTTGTTGTTGTACAGTCAAAATTAAAGTCAATGTTGTTGTTGTATAGCCAAAATTAAAGTCAATGTTGTTGTTGTACAGTCAAAATTAAAGTCAATGTTGTTGTACAGTCAAAATTAAAGTCAATGTTGTTGTTGTATAGCCAAAACTAAAGTCAATGTTGTTGTTGTGTAGTCAAAACTAAAGTCAATGTTGTTGTTGTACAGTCAAGATTAAAGTCAATGTTGTTGTTGTATAGCCAAAACTAAAGTCAATGTTGTTGTATAGCCAAAACTAAAGTCAATGTGGTTGTTGTACTGTCAAGATTAAAGTCAATGTTGTTGTTGTACAGTCAAAATTAAAGTCAATGTTGTTGTTGTATAGCCAAAATTAAAGTCAATGTTGTTGTTGTACAGTCAAAATTAAAGTCAATGTTGTTGTTGTACAGTCAAAATTAAAGTCAATGTTGTTGTTGTATAGCCAAAACTAAAGTCAATGCTGTTGTTGTACAGTCAAGATTAAAGTCAATGTTGTTGTTGTATAGTCAAAATTAAAGTCAATGTTGTTGTTGTACAGTCAAAATTAAAGTCAATGTTGTTGTTGTATAGCCAAAACTAAAGTCAATGTTGTTGTTGTATAGTCAAAACTAAAGTCAATGTGGTTGTTGTACTGTCAAGATTAAAGTCAATGTTGTTGTTGTACAGTCAAAATTAAAGTCAATGTTGTTGTTGTATAGCCAAAATTAAAGTCAATGTTGTTGTTGTACAGTCAAAATTAAAGTCAATGTTGTTGTACAGTCAAAATTAAAGTCAATGTTGTTGTTGTATAGCCAAAACTAAAGTCAATGTTGTTGTTGTGTAGTCAAAACTAAAGTCAATGTTGTCGTTGTACAGTCAAAATTAAAGTCAATAATTAAATGATATTTTAATAGTTGATGCTCCTAACAAAAAAAAATACATGATTTGCAAATCTGAGAGTTTCCAGTATAGAATGTTCAGTCTTCAACCACAAAAGTTTACTTAAATTGAAAGATCCAGCTCTTCACTTTGAATGTTTAATAAAAGATCTGTGTGTATTTTATCTTCCTGGAAAGACTCAAATGAGTAAATGAACTAAAGCATCGATGACAAACAAATGTGATGAACAAAAAAGACCTGCTAGAATATTTAAACAGATTTAACTGCACAGGCACCATATACAATAAAACAAAATATACACTAATAAAACTAATGTAATAAACATCGCATTCAGAAAATAGAATACATGTATCAACAGGCAGCAGACAATTAAAACAGAAGGAGAAATTCGAAAAGCTATGAAATCTAGTGACATATGACAACATACACAGACTATAAATAGACTCAAGGTGAAAAACACGTTTGGCAAATTATTGGGTAAATGTAAACACAGCTGTCACACAAGGAAATAACACTGGAGGCAAAACAGGCATTGTGCAACACAATTTTCATTCCAAAGTTGTGCTATCAATGCCAAATCTGGACTCAAAGACTCAAGAACAAGCATACAGCAACCCCGAAATGAAGTAGGTTGGTTAGAAGCATGACAGGAAAAAAGCTTGAAAGATAACATCATAAATGTACAATATAAGAAAGAAGCATGGGACAATGCCCTCCTCCAAATACGCTAAGAAGCAACAAATAAACATTGGTTTGATCACATGATAAGGCAGAAAGATCAAAGATAAGGTACCATCAACAAAGGTTGAAAACACAAGATCTAAGGATCGAGATGGACGAGAAAGATTGGTTGATGGAATATTAGAAACGCTGTGATATATAACAGCAGGAGAGGCCAACACATGTATTTGACCACAACATATATCTCCAGATTCCGGAAGTCAAACGAGGAAGAAAAAGAAAAGAAGAACCATAATAAAGAAGTTTTCCTCGTCTACATTAGCCATGTTTCAATCCAAGCCAACTATTTACATACAGCTTCAGCACTCTCCGGAAAAAAAAGTTAAGAAATTTCGCGGAAATTCAAAGTACACAGTGTGAGAACCGTTGTTGTGCACAGACAACACACCATTTGACATCTCAGCAATGATAATGGCTTGTAATTGGTCTCAAACGTTTTCCTTGTTCAGTTTCTCGTGGTTTTTATTCTGCGATTTAATCTACTCTTATTTGGTTCTTAATGTTATTTGATTTCATGCTTTTGGTTGTTCGGTTGCTTTGTGCTTGTTTCTTTTTTCCTTTCCGCTCTCTCAATCTTTCTCTCTTTTTTCTTTCTCTCTCTCTCTCTTTTTCTCTCTCTCTCTCTCTCTCGTTCTCTCTCTCTTTTTCCCTCTCCCATTTTCTTTCTCTTTCTCTCTCTTTCACTCTCTCTTTTTCCCTCTCCCATTTTCTTTCTCTCTCTCTCTCTCTCTCTTTCTCTCTCTTTTTTTCTCTCTCTCTCTCTTTCTCTCTTTTTTCTCTCTCCCATTTTCTTTCTCTTTCTCTTTCTCTCTCTCTCTTTCTCTATCTCTCTTTCTCTCTCTCTTTCCCTCTCCCATCCTCTTTCTCTCTCTCTCTCTCTCTTACCCTCTCCCATTCTCTCTCTCTCTCTCTCTCTCTCTCTCTCTTTCGCTGGTACACTTTTGCAAATTATTATTTTCCCGACATTTAAAAATGTTTCTTTCAACTTCTTCCTTCTAGCCTCTAGTGTCATCTTCCTGCGACTTCTTCTGTTTAATTAACGCAGACCTCGCCGCCCTTTAGGTGCCCCTCAAGAGTGTCTAAACGTACTGAAAGAATGCCAAGATTACACGTCAATAGAAGGATAATAAAAATTGTTGTGTCCATAACATATATCTTGTCTTAATTAAGGGAGTAACATTTTACATCTTGCTGCATCATGTCACTGAATTTGAAGTTAGGGGGCCAGTGCTCTTTCTCGCTGTCATTACTTTCCCTCAACTTAGCCAGCCAGGTGTGTATTCTTATCTTCAGTTGCCTCGACTTCAGACGTTAAACTTCGCTCGAACACAAATTCGGTGGGGTAGGTAAACTAGAGGCTAGACTGCGACTTCTGGACTAGAAGGTCACGGGTTTGATTCCGACCACAGGCGGTGGGAATTTAAAAAAAAAAAATCGAATCCATGGTTTCTTCGTAGCTTTACCCTCCCCTGGTCTCTGGGTAGTGAGATCCGATGTCTAGCCCTCTCTGGGTAGTGAGATCCGATGTCTAGCGCTCTCTAGGTAGTGAGATCCGATGTCTAGCGCTCTCTAGGTAGTGAGATACGATGTCTAGCCCTCTCTGGGTAGTGAGATCCAATGTCTAGCGCTCTCTAGGTAGTGAGATCCGATGTCTAGCGCTCTCTAGGTAGTGAGATCCGATGTCTAGCGCTCTCTAGGTAGTGAGATACGATGTCTAGCCCTCTCTGGGTAGTGAGATCCGATGTTTAGCCCTCTCTGGGTAGTGAGATCCGATGTCTAGCCCTCTCTGGGTAGTGAGATCAGATGTCTAGCCCTCTCTGGGTAGTGAGATCCGATGTCTAGCCCTCTCTGGGTAGTGATATCCGATGTCTAGCCCTCTCTGGGTAGTGAGATCCGATGTCTAGCCCTCTCTGGGTAGTGAGATCAGATGTCTAGCCCTCTCTGGGTAGTGAGATCCGATGTCTAGCACTCTCTGGGTAGTGAGATCAGATGTCTAGCCCTCTCTGGGTAGTGAGATCCGATGTCTAGCCCTCACTTGGTAGTGAGATCAGATGTCTAGCCCTCTCTGGGTAGTGAGATCCGATGTCTAGCGTTCTCTGAGTAGTGAGATCAGATGTCAAGCCCTCTCTGGGTAGTGAGATCAGATGTCTAGCCCTCTCTGGGTAGTGAGATCAGATGTCTAGCACTCTCTTGGTAGTGAGATCAGATGTCTAGCCCTCTCTGGGTAGTGAGATCCGATGTCTAGCCTTCTCTGGGTAGTGAGATCCGATGTCTAGCCCTCTCTGGGTAGTGAGATCCGATGTCTAGCCCTCTCTGGGTAGTGAGATCCGATGTCTAGCGCTCTCGGAAAACGGCGAAAGTAAGATGCACCGTGTGCACTCGCGTACGTTAAAGAACCCTTGCCAGTTATAATCGAAAAGGCCAATAGTGGCTTATGTCCGGGAAAAAAAAATTGTTTAAAAAAAATCTACTTATCCATGTAGAAGTCGGATATGTCGGGCTGAAAAGCGCAGACATTGCGGCTTTGACGTAAACTGTAAACTAGCGACACGACGCTTCCGCGCCCACTTAACGGGTGTATGCTAAGAAAAGAAGAGAACTCAAGTTAGCAACATCGTCAAGTTGGAGAGTTACCATTACTCTACTGACTCAGGCAGGATAATAAAGATTAGGGGAAATATGTGGAGAAGATCTCAAGTTAGCAACATCGTAAAGTTGGAGAGTTACCATTACTCTACTGACTCAGGCAGGATAATAAAGATTAGGGGAAATATGTGGAGAAGATCTCAAGTTAGCAACATCGTCAAGTTGGAGAGTTACCA
This sequence comes from Megaustenia siamemsis, assembly GCA_032433765.1. Taxonomy (NCBI): domain Eukaryota; kingdom Metazoa; phylum Mollusca; class Gastropoda; order Stylommatophora; family Ariophantidae; genus Megaustenia; species Megaustenia siamemsis. Next base: position 38,931,968 of record JAVIAB010000050.1, on the reverse strand, counting down.
TTACTCTACTGACTCAGGCAGGATAATAAAGATTAGGGGAAATATGTGGAGAAGATCTCAAGTTAGCAACATCGTCAAGTTGGAGAGTTACCATTACTCTACTGACTCAGGCAGGATAATAAAGATTAGGGGAAATATGTGGAGAAGAAAAGCGTGTACGGTTACAGATTGTGATGATAAAAAAGAGACGACTCTAAATTGATTGGATCTAAGTAAAGAATAATAAACTCTAGTTTATAGACAGGCAAAGTTAGATGACATACGGGAGTACGGGGAAATGAAAGAGCGGACAGGTTGGCTAGCTACTCTATTGTTGAGGATGGTCAACCAATGGATCGGATGGACATCAACAATGCCCTCCGAGATGTTGGAAGGACACATGACTTCGACAACCATGAGTCCACGTCACACCTTTGACGAAAGAGATGAGAGTTAAGATGGGCACAGCCAGAAACGAGAAACTTAGTGGACGTATAAGACTAATCAACCAACACAGAACTGGAGTCGTCAATCACTGGACACTGCGGGACTTGCTGAGGAGGGGATCTGAGCACCTATGGATATGTTTGAAGTGCAATGATGACGACCCGCTATTATTGGTTATTGGTTATGGAAGGCCTCGGTATCACTGCAAACGAATTAAAATCCATAATTGCTCAACCGCCCGTGCCAGTGGAATCATCCGAATTACTAACACATCTCCCAAACAAACAAAGGTAACTGTAGTCCCCATCGTAGCAGTCTCAGCACACGCCAAAAGACATAAGGCGAAACCGCGCAGAAAGTGAACACAGCCAACTGTTCCCTGTCATACGATATCATCATTCATCGTAAACAAGTTGGATATCGAAACAGGATCAAAACGGATGAGACACACAGCTCACGGTGTGCATAGAGCACTTAACTCTGTAGCTCCTTCAACAAGTCGCACTTGGAATATGAGGAAACTGCAAGAAGGAACACTTTTCAGACATAGCCTTCAATGGTTCCTGCCGCCTGTCCACCATATACCATGGAAGTTCGCGTCCTCCCGAAAATGATGATCGTCGTAGCACTTGATGATGTTAGGCCATCGTTGATGACTCCAATTCCAAACATATAGACACACAGTGGTGGTAAGTTATCATTTCCAATCCAACAGAAGCCACCTGACCTGTAGTTAGTAAAACCACAGAGAGAATATGATTTTGTGACCTTCATTGATTCACTCTTGGGTGTGAATGTGTAGTTTACACAAGAGGAGAAGTTTTCAACTACAGTGATCCCATTTAAGGCAATTCTGGGATAGCAAGGCAAGTCTCCTTTATAGCAGCAGAACTTGATGTTCTCTGCTCCCTTCTTGTAGCTGCTGCCACACGATTCTGATGTCTCATTAACTTGGATATCACTCAAGAACCACAACAAACAAGAACCAGGAGCCTCCTGTATGCTTGATACAACTGTTGCACCAAGCACTTCATCAGCAGAGCCAGATCTATGGAATGACGACCCGCTAATAACTCAATAACTCAAAGCTCGACGAGTATGACCAACAGCTGCTTTAGTAGGTAGGGAAGGGTTATTGAAACGTGCAATATTGTTTTGATTTGAAACTTCTCTCCTTATTTTTGCGTCCATCATCATCATCATCAAGTACCGGGCCTGCAGGCGTAGGTGATCATGTCTCTCCACAACTTTCGATCTCGACAGTTATTTATCATTTCTGTTGTTGACCTTCTGCCAAGCCATTCTCTTAAGCTGTCTGGTATTTTTTCTCCTTGCGTTCACCCGATGACTAAAAGAACAGTTGATCTCCTTGTTAGTTCTGGTTTATCATCGATCTCGATGAGTGCTACCCCTCTTCGTCATCAGCCCTTAAAAAAGAGGTTTGATGGACGTAAATGCTTTGTGTTGCCGATTTCAGTAAAACTGTGATATTAGCATCTTTTGGCCGAACATATCTGTCTTCAAGGAGCCGCGATAGCTCAGTGGTTAGTGAACTGGACTACAAACGGCAAGGGGTAGTGTTCGATCCCAACTGACGGCTTCCTGGTTCACCCAGCCTTAAATGGGTACCGGATTTTTTTCTGGGAAATTAAAGCGGCACGGGCGTAATACCAACCACACACATTACACTAAAAATCATGTGCCGAAGGTCTGTAAAATTTATGGTCACTAACACCATATTCCCTATACGTCACTTGGCGTGACGGGGGTACGTTACTTTACTTCTTATCCGTCTTCAGCATGGCGGTACCAGGTTCCCTTTCCTCTAGATCCCTTCTCACTTGGCCAGACTAGTTTGATTTGTCTGTTGCTAGAGGCACCACGAAAATGTGGAGTAGGATCTAGATGGTTCTAATTCACCGATTCTGGCGCAAGCCATCAACTTTGAGCTGCTGGCATCTTCCAGCTCTCGTACTGTACGACCAGCTTGCCTCCGACGGGAAACAAAAACTGACTAGTTTGATAAATAAAAGGTAAAGTCAGCAGTAAACAGAGGAATTCATGGAAACTCTTTAGAACATATTAAACAGTTACTTGTATCTTAGGCAAACAGTGACAAATGTTATACAAGAGATTTTTAAAAAAGTAAAGAAATTACTAATAATACAATATGCAGTATGAAAGATACTCACTTTTATTCACTATCAAACGAAATAAATTCTTTACAATACATGTGTGTGTGTGTGTGCGTGCTTGGTAATAACTATAGTAAACCATTATTTATTGATTGATTTAGAAGCAGCCACTAAATTACCAACTGTCACGCGTGACCTTGATTATCTTTCGTGATCCAATCTAACGGCAGTACTGGCGTCCTTTAATCGCTTAATCTTAAAAATTAACTGCATCTGAAGAGAACAACGAAAAGAACAGAAAAAAGTGGAAAGCTCTAGATGATGACAAACGTCCGTAACGGTAAATAAAGGAGGTAAGAACATATTAGAACTCTATGATAGAAAGGAAAGCACACTGAACAGGTAGAAAGGAAAGCACACTGAACAGGTAGAAAGGAAAGCACACTGAACAGGTAGAAAGGAAAGCACACTGAACAGATAGAAAGGAAAGCACACTGAACAGATAGAAAGGAAAGCACACTGAACAGATAGAAAGGAAAGCACACTGAACAGATAGAAAGGAAAGCACACTGAACAGATAGAAAGGAAAGCACACTGAACAGATAGAAAGGAAAGCACACTGAACAGGTTGAAAGGAAAGCACACTGAACAGATAGACAGAAAAGCACACTGAACAGGTAGAAAGGAAAGCACATTGAACAGATAGGAAAAAAAAGCAAACTGAACAGGTAGAAAAGAAAGCACACTGAACAGGTAGAATGAAACAAATTATCGACGCAAATATTTGGAATGATAATATTCAGTTGTAACTGGCATATCTCAACTACGAAAATAAACAGGAAAGCTAGGTATCATTCTTAAAAACACATTATTGATTGAAATTTCCTGTCTGTATATGGCGCGTGCGGAGAACCGCGTGAAAGAGAAATTGGTGCAGTTGTTGGTGTATCAAGTGGTGTCATGGATCGGTCAAAAAGGTTTGCACTTTAGTATGAAGGAATCAAGCATGTATCTGAAAATTGATGTGAATTATCAACCTTCTCTACGCTTTCATCCCTTAAGGCGATGCACTTCTAAAATAGCTTATTGTGACCTGACCGTAGAACACCACAAGACTGGGTCGCGAGTCACTTCTGCAGTATAATAATCATATTCTCAGTTTCTCATCACGTGGTACTATACGTGCGCCATTACCGGATATGATATTTCAACCAATAGTGTGTCTTTACAATGATGCACAGCATTCCATTCTGCCTTAAATATTTCCGAGTAAAGTGCAACATTTTCTGACCGACACTCTTAGAGATGTTTTATAGCAACTAGTATGAAAATGGACAGCAACTGGTCTGAAAATGGACAGCAACTGGTCTGAAAATATAAAATAGACAGCAACTTGTCTGAAAATAGACAGCAACTGGCCTGAAATTGGACAGCAACTGGTCTGAAAATGGTCGCAATACTAACATAGAAATAAAATTGTAAAATGCTGAGGGCATGCTACTTCCAAATAGCAACATTTGCTTGTGAATCATGTAAATCTCACAAACAGCAATGACGAAAAATGGTTAATTCGAAATAAAATGTTACAGAAAAATCCGTCAGATACATTGGAAAAGGAAAAATGACAATGAAGGCATATTACAAGAACTAACAATTGCCAAGAACTGGATTATAATCTTGCAGAGGAAATGAAAAGACACATTGACTGGAAATAACAATGATGGAAGGTAAGGTCCCAGAAAGACGAATGAAGGACAGACTACAAAGGAGGCGGTTTCAAGACAACAAAGATACCTTGAAAATGACAACAGAAGTTGTGAGAAACCTATAGAGACAGATTCTTTCCTATGAGCCTGTGATGCGTGTAACGTTCTGCAAAGGACGTGCAATTCTATAAACTGTCCAGTGTATCAGTTTTGAACACGCTTTTGTTCATGATTGCTCCGCACCATTTGACTTTTCGTGACCTTTCTATAAAGCATGAATTTGTTTGTCCTCATAGTTGTCTGTCATAGGAAATTAATTTCACCAGGCTAATGAGTTATTTCCCTTTATCCCGTTTGGTGTCATTCTATTCTTCTCTAAGTTTAATTGTCTCCCCTGAATAACATGCGCTCCTGGGTGAAAGAAATGAAAGATAAACTGCGATAAAGTTGAAATGTTTCGGAATTATAAGAAGGCACAGTATTATGTTGGGAGCCGTGATAGCTCAGTGGTTAGTGTGAACTAGACTACTAAGGACAAGAGGTCGGGGTCGATCCTGATCGACGGCTTCCGGGTTCACCCAGCCTTAAATGGGTACCTGATTTTTTTCTGGGAAAGTAAAGCAGCACGGTAATACCGACCACATTACCCCAAAAAATCATGTGCTGAAGGTCTGTAACATATAGGGTCACTAACACCATATTTCCCTATACGCCACATGGCGTGACGGGGGTACTTTACTTACTGCACTGTAGGTTTGATGGCACACGTAGAAGTGTTTCTGAAGAGCAATATACGGGAGGATTTTTATAAACAGCTACAATGCCAGATGGATGCAAGACGAGCCAAGGATATTATAATCTTGATGGGAGACCTAAATGCTAAGGTAGGATCAGACAACAGAGGCTTTGAAGAGATTATGGGAAAACATGGACTTGGAGATATAAACGAGAATGGAGAGATATTTGTGAATTTCTGCGCCCTTAATCAAATGAGCCTAGGAGGAACAATATTCCAACATAAAAGAATACACAAAGCTACATGGGTGTCACCAGATCATAGAACGGAAAATCAAATTGATCACATATGTATTAATAATAAGTTTAAGTCATCCTTACAGGATGTAAAAGTATATAGAGGGGCAGATATAGCTTCTGATCATCATCTTCTGTTAGCCAAACTTAAAATTAAATTAAAAAGGTATACTACAACGAATAAGGGCAGAACGTATTTCAATGTAGGGTTTCTTAAAGAACAAGGAATTAAAGATAAATTCGCAGTCACAATATCAAACAAATACCAAGTCCTCCAACAACTAGAAAATACTATAAATATAGAAGATCATTGGAAACAGGTAAAAAATATATGGAAAGAGACATGCGAAGAAACACTGGGGAAAAGAGAACGCCAGAATAAGGCATGGATGACAGCAGAGACCCTGGATAAAATTAAAGAAAGAAAGAACAAGAAAGCAGACATAAATAAAAGCAAAACAAGAAGTAATAAAGCCAAGACACAGGAAGCTTACACAGAGGTGAATAAAGAAGTGAGAAGATGCATTAAAAGGGATAAGAGGAAATATATAGATGAATTAGCTAAAGAGGCAGAAGAAGCAGCAAATAAAGGGAATATGAAAGAACTGTACAACAGCACAAAGAAATTAGGTGGAAAATACAAACAGATCAACGCCTTTATCAAAGATAAGAAAGGAAATCTGTTTAGTAATATAAAGGAACAAATGGAGAGATGGAAGGAGCACTTTGAAGAACTTTTGAACAGACCTGGCTCAAATAATCCTCCAGATATACTACCAGCAGAAGAAGAATTACATGTTAACTGCGGAAAACCAAGCAAAGAAGAAATAATGAAAGCCATCAAACTGTTAAAAGATGGTAAAGCCACAGGACCAGATGAAATTCCTTCGGAAGCCATCAAAGCAGATATTATCACCTCTACCAAGATGTTACATAATCTATTGGATAAAATTTGGGAGAGGGAAGAAATACCTAAAGACTGGAGAGAAGGTTATATGATCAAACTACCAAAGAAAGGAAGTTTACAGGAGTGCACAAATTATAGGGGAATTATGCTACTATCAGTGCCAGGAAAAATATTAGGCAGAATCATTCTGGAGAGACTAAAAGAGGCTATAGAGAAACACTTGAGAGATGAACAAGCAGGTTTTAGGAAGAACAGATCATGTGCTGATCAAATAACTACTCTACGTATAATAGTTGAACAAAGTTTAGAACTAAAATCCCCACTTTATATTGGATTCATAGATTACGAAAAGGCATTTGATAGTTTAGACAGAAGAATGCTTTGGAAGTTGCTGAGTCATTATGGAATCCCCATAAAGTTTATTAACCTGATAAAAACAATGTATGAAGGAACAAAATGTAGTGTGGTGCATGAAGGACAGCTTACAGAAGCATTTGAAATAAGAACAGGAGTAAGGCAAGGATGCCTTCTGTCTCCATTTCTCTTTCTACTGGCCATAGATTGGATTATGAAAATAACTCAAAACAACAGAAATGGGATCCAGTGGTCACTGACCAAACAACTTGATGATTTAGACTTTGCTGATGACATAGCTCTCCTATCACACAGCCACCAACAGATGCAAGATAAAATGAGTATATTAGATGAGAGATCACAACAGCTAGGACTAAAGATTAATAGAGATAAGACCAACATTATGAGAATTAATGCAGTTGGCAATAACCAAATAAAACTAGGAGAAATACCTCTACTAGACGTACAATCTTATATATATCTGGGCAGTAATATAGATAAAGAGGGAGGAACAGAAAACGATACCAAAATAAGGATATCAAAAGCAAGAGGAGCTTTCATTGCACTGGGAAACATATGGAAATCCAAAGAAATTAGGCTAAATACAAAAATACAAATTTTCAACTCCAATGTTAAGTCGGTTCTATTATATGGCTGTGAAACATGGAGAATAACAAAATTGACAATCACGAAGGTACAGACTTTCATTAATGGATGCTTGCGCAGAATAAAGGGATGGAAATGGCAGGACAAAGTCACAAACGTGGAATTATGGAAATGTACCGGTCAAATACCAGTGGATAAAGAAATACAGCGAAGACGATGGCGATGGATAGGACACACACTACGGAAACCAACTGAGAGTATTACACAACAGGCCCTTTTTTGGAATCCCCAGGGGAAAAGACAAAGAGGAAGACCAAGGAATTCTTGGAGAAGACAGATTGAAGCAGAGATGAAGATGATGGGGAAGACATGGAATGATCTTAAAAGAATTGCAAAAAACAGAACGACTTGGAAAGTGTTTGTTGAAGACCTATGCTCCACTGGGAGCTAAAAGGTAGAAGAAGAAGAAGAATATACGGGAGAGTAGCATTAGGAGATTTACATGAATAGTTGGTCGAATCATGGCATTACAGCTGTGATTAGATTTTTTTTCATTAATGAAATATAAGAAATAAAATCAGAGAAGAAATGATTAGATAAGTGAGGTAGGTATGATAAGAAATAAATAGCGAGAACAATGACACCCACATACTATTATTAAGATAAGATAACGAGTCCAACGATCTACTCCACTCACTTATGCTAATAAGATAAGATAAGATCATCATCATCATCATCAAGTACCGGGCCTACAGACGTAGGTGATCATGTCTCTCCACAACTTTCGATCTCGACAGTTCTTTATCATTTCTGTTGTTGACCTTCTGACAAGCCATTCTTTTAAGCGGTCTGGTATTTTCTCTCTTTGCTTCACTCTATCTCTTCGTCCCTCAATTTTTCCAGTTGATACAATATATTCCAGTTGTTCTCTTCTCATTACATGGCCAAAAAATGATGATTGTTTCTTCCTAATATTGGAAATTAACTCTCTTTTTGCTTTGACTTCTTTCAGAACATTCTCATTACTCTTCTTAGCTGTCCATAGTATTCTCAACATTTTTCTGTAAAACCACATTTCTACAGACTCCAAAGATTTTCTTGTCTGTTGTCCTATTGTCCATGATTCACATATATATGTTAAGACTGGCTCTACATAACATTTAAGAACTCTTTTTCTTGTTTCTATTGTCAAAAATGAATTGCATAGTATTTTCCTAATTTTCTGGAAAGCCGCTTTTGCCTGAGCCATTCTGCATCTCACATTTTTTTTACATCTTCCGTCTGAGGTTAACAAAGTTCCCAAATATTTAAATTAATTTAACTGTTTTAATATTGTTCCACTTGTATTTATTCTGCACTGAGGTGATGTCTTCTTCTTTGTTGTTACCATTACTTCTGTCTTTTTGCTATTAAGGATGAGTCCTTTATTTTTGCTTTCTTTCTCTATAATGTCCAACATTTCTTGTAACTCATTTTCACTCTTAACGATTGGTGGTTGGTTGCGTTCGCCCGATGACTAAAGTATTCTAGAGTATCGTGGTAGACTAGAATATTCCTCTTCATCATCCGCCCTTACAAGGACGTAGTGGACATGTTTGAGGTGTGTTGTGGTTTGCAGTATAACTGTTATATTTGCGCCTTTCGGCCCAACACATCCGACTTCAGCACGACATTTTTGAGTACCGGGTTGTCTTCCCTCTTCGATCCCTGCAAGCTTGGCCAGACTAGACTGGTTAGTCTGTTACTGGAGGCACCACGGAGAGGTGGAGCAGGGTCTGGATGGTTTTGGTCCACCGATCCTGGCGCAAGCCATCAGCTGTGGGTTACTGACAACTTCCAGCTCTGGTGCTTCCACCTTCGCCTCCACTTTTATCGATTAAGACTGTATCATCATCATACCTTAGATTATTTATATTATGACCTCCAATTGTTATTCCAGGCATGCCCCTTATGGATCTTAAAATAATCGCACTATAAATATTAAACAAATCTGGTGACAGCACACAACCTTGTCTAACACCCTGTTTTAATTTCTTGAATCATTCCCAATTGGTTTCCAGTTCTTATGGCCGCTGTTTGTTGCCAGTACATGTTCTTTATTATTCTTAGATCTTTGCTGTCTATATTTATGCTTTCTAAAATTTTGATTATTTCTTGGTGCTTTACTTTGCCAAATGCTTTGGTATAATCTATGAAACATAGGTATAAATCTGTTTTCACCTCTATGGCTGTTTCTACTAAAGATCTTATGATATATATATATATATATATATATATATATATATATATATATATATATATATATATATGGCATTGCTCGTTCCTTTATCTCTAACAAAACCACACTGTTCATCGCTAATTTCTGGACTGATTTTGTTTCGCACTCCTCGCATGATGATTCTTAGTAATATCTTAGTCATGTGACTCATAAGGCTTATTGTGCGATGATCAGCACATTCAAACACACCAGATTTCAATGGTAGGGCTATTAATATTGATTTGAGCATGTCGTCTGGTATATATCCGCTGTTGTAGAAATCATTCAATATTTTTGCTATTAATTCTATTCCAAAATCACCCATGGCTTCAATCTCTTCTTTAGTTATATTATCTGGTCCAGGAGCTTTTCCTGCTTTCATATTGCGCAAGGTGTCTTCCACTTCTCTTAGTATTTCTGGTCCTTCTCCATTATCCTTAATATTTACTTTTGTTCGTTCATCATTATAAAGATCTTTAATGTATTCTGTCCACCGTTCCCTTATGCTTTCTTGTCCAATCAACAGTTCTCATTCCTTTGATCTTAAACATCCAGTTTTTTATTGCGTTTTTCTTCCGGGTAATTCTTCAATTTGTTTGTATGTCGCTTTCGCATCTCCTTTTTGTTGCATTTCAATCTCTTTGCATCTCTCTTTTAGCCATGCTTCTTTTGCTTCATTGCATTTTATTACAATTTCTTTATTTAATCTCTTATACTCATCTTTATTTTCTTTATTTCTTCTTCTTGTATCCATTAGCTGCAAAATGTCATCTGTCATCTATTTATTTCTTGAATTTATCCTCACTGGTGGTATGGACCATCTTTTGATGTTTGTTGCATTGACTCTTTTAGCATTTCCCACTGTTCATCAATGCTTTGTATCTTCTCTATTGCATTGTACCGGTTCTGAATTGTGATTTTATATTTTTCTTGAAGCTTCTTGTCTGATTTTAGTAAATCTAAATTTAACTTGATGTTAACTGTGGCTCGTTTTGTTGTTTTTAATTTTACTCTAAGCTTTCCCACAACTGGTACATGATCACTATTGCAATCTGCCCCTGGTCTAGTTTTCACACACACCAGACTGTTTCTAAATGTATTGCTTATAATTATGTAATCAATTTGATTACGTGCGCTGTCTCCTGGGCTTTTCCATGTCCACAGACGTCTTGGATGTTGCTTAAACCAGGTGTTTCGTATCATCATGTTGTATGTTCTTGCCCAGTCAATAAGTTTATCATCTCTTTCATTCCTCTCGCCTAAGTCAAAATGACCAACTACTTCCTCAACTTTTTCCTTTCCTACTTTTGCGTTAAAATCTCCTAGAACTATGGTGTTTTCATGTGGTTTGCATTCATGAAGTGCTTCATTTAACTCGTCGTAAAATTTATCAATGCTTTCCTCTAGACTAGACCGTCTGCTGTTGGTGCATAAACATGTACAAGATTTATGTCTATTGGCTTTCCATGCAATTTCACTAAAAGGACTATGTCAGATATTGTGTAAAAGCCTTTCACTGTTCTTGCTCTTTCTGCATCCAAGATGAGACCTACTCCTCTTTGGTGTTCAGAACCTCCAGCATAGATTATTTTATGTTTATCAGAATACATCTCCCCTGATCCGGTGTATCTCAATTCACAAAGTCCCAGTAAATGTAAACCCATTCTTTTCATTTCTTGTATGATGTTTTACATTTTCCCCTTCTGCATGAGTGTTCTCACATTCTAAGTCCCTATCTTTAGAGTTTGTTTTATCTTTATTTTGCTTCGTGGTTGGAAAAAACAAATACCCCCACGGTCGACCCAGCCGTTGGCAGAAATGGGTACCAGGGTATTACCCTGGGAAGATGAGGAATGTCGCCTCGCATCTGAGTTTAGATGCTTGAGGCGACACTATACAGAAATCTCCGAACATTTCTGGGTAGGCGGCCGAGCACATATGGGTGGAAACTCGTGTGCTAAGACGCCGGTCCAAGTCTCGTACTTCACCTTTACCTTTAGGTTGTACTGTTTACTGCATACAGTAGCAGGTAAAAATTACCTGACCTGACAGCAAGATAAGATAAGATAAGATAAGATAAGATAAGATAAGATAAGATAAGATAAGATAAGATAGCGAGACACATTTTCTATTCCACCCACTCACTATAATATTAAATTGTAAGATAAGATAGCGAGATAAATGATCTTTTATATCCACATACTACTAATGTGAAAAGATAGAGAGAACAATGATCTTTTTCACTCACTTACCACTAATAATATAAGATAAGATAATTAAGATAAGATAAGATAAGATAAGATAAGATAAGATAAGATAAGATAAGATAAGATAAGATAAGATAAGATAAGATAAGAATCAAAGACAACTATTATCCTTGCCATTACAGCGACTCGTTGCCCCATATTCATAATATCGCTACAGCCTCATATTCGTCACATTCCGACCATCAAATTCATTACCTTCCCAACCAGTTTGGCTTTTGATGTCCGGGCTCCAGGCCTCCCACTTCTTCGGTGTCAACTCTGATAAATGTACGGTCCGTCGCCATGACCTACAGTAGTAACCTAGGCGGCCATTGAACTTTCTCCTAGCGGTCAACCTATGAATTCTACACCTTTTACCTCAATGTAGGCCATAGATAATACCCAACATTTTCCAATGGGTGCCGAAAATCCTTTATTTAGCCGTCAAGGGGAAAAAATACTTAATTTGCATGTGCCCCATAAATGTTTTTAACGAGCATCTTAAAGATATCTGACCTACAATTATTTCGAAAGCAGACGCTACAAAAGAGTTACTTTTTGGCTTTACTATTCTCGGACGAATGCTGCCTGAGTTGCGGTTCTTTTTTAAAATCAATATTATTCATTTTTTACATGTTTCCATACGTTCTGAAACGAGAGTACTGAAAGCAATTTTTTAATATTTATGCGGACTATGATACAAATCTTTCGGCAGGTGTTGCTCTAATATAGAAACATAAACGATGTCGTAAGAGATTGATTAGGCATTGGATTAATTCTAAAATACGGAGACAACAAATTAAATGCTTACTTATTTAGAAAAAATTCCAAGTAATTTCATACCTAATTCTATAATAATTTCTAAAGTAATTATATATATATATATAATTGTACACTATACAAAGCATATAATAAAAGAGGTGACGGGAGAATAGCGTGTGATAGACTCAGGGTAAGATAGACTGACAACATCCGTGAAACGATAACAAGAACATCAATTGACAATTGTAGAAACTGCCAGAAGGGCAAGAGCTAGAAATGTGTTTCTCCCTCGACATCTGAAGGGCATGTCAAGAGAGAGAGAGAGAGAGAGAGAGAGAGAGAGAGAACAAGATTTACTTAATTAAATCTGGGGCTGGTTGTCTATAATTTCATCGTAAAGACTAACCAAATGTACATACATAGATTGCTGGACAGTTGCAGATAAACTTACTGCAGATGAAAGTAAACAAATAAATTCCGAGAACAAAAAAATGTCATGGTAAATGCTATATTTGTTATATAAAGAAAAACAGCATTTCGGTAAACTAAAAACACTAAGATTGATAAACTTATTGACCCTTATCAAACATAAAAGAAAGGAGAGAGCTCTGTCATGCCTTGGACATTGGTTGTAAGGAATTTGGTGTTAATGTCCAGGAGACAAATAATAATAAATGGATACTATTATAGAGGGAACTTCCGAGGGGATAATTTAGCGAATCATAGTAGGAAGAGGTATGTTTTACAGCACTCAGAAAAAATGTTAATGTCCAGACTTGTCCTGACCATTGGCGTATTTTTGGATAATGTGGTCAGCACCTAAGCCAGACAGTTTCTTTCCAGAAAAATAAATAAATAAATAATCCGTATCCCTTTATAGCTAGACGAACTTAGAGGCTTGTTCTGATGTGGTACCGAACTTGACTTCTTGCCCGCAGCAGACCAGATCACTGACCACTGCAATTTTTCTGCTTCAGATGAACAATATATGCTATCCAGATGGCCTGCCAAGAACTGTCAACTAAATTAATACGTCATATCTTTTGCATGCATCCATCTTTTAAAAAAAAATTTCTTATTATTCGATCACCGATCATTTGGACTGGGATTTGTAATTCTCAAATGAAGTATGTTTTCTGTGGCTGACTTTACTCTCGCTGTACTCTCTCTCTCCGTACTTCTCGATAAAAGTACTTTCTTCTCTTGAACTGCGCATGTGTTGCTGTCACATCTGCTCGGGAACAGCTGTACCTAGTACTTTATATCTTCAAGTTAAAGTACATGTTACTTGCAATATGCAATCCATTTTTGACAATAGAAACAAGAAAAAGAGTTCTTAAATGTTATGTAGAGCCAGTCTTAACATATGGATGTGAATCATGGACAATAGGACAACAAACAAGAAAATCACTGGAATCTGTAGAAATGTGGTTTTACATAAATGTAGAATGTTGAGAATATCATGGACAGCTAAGAAGAGTAATGAAAATGTTCTGAAAGAGGTCAAAGAAAAAAGAGAGCTAATTTCCAATATTAGGAAGAAACAATCATCACTTTTGGCCATGTAATTAGAAGAGAACAGCTGGAATATATTCTAACAACTGGGATAATTGAGGGACGAAGAGTTAGAGGAAAGCAAAGAGAAAAAATACCAGACAGCTAAGAGAATGGCTTGGCAGAAGGTCAACAACAGAAATGATAAATAACTGTCGAGATCGAAAGTTGTGGAGAGACATGATCACCTAGGCCCGGTACTTGATGATGATGATATGCTATTTGGGACGGTTTTGTTTCCACTTTGCGATGTAGCGCCCTTGTTGTTGATGTAGTGTCACGAATTGATGCGGGCATGAACATCTTTGACTCATAGAGTGGGGCGGGTCGTAGTGGCTTTCTTAACACTCCGGGCTTTTATCAGAGAAGTTGAGCCCGTCTAGTTCAAGGTTGTGCTTGAAACAACTTGTCCAGTCTAGGTGTGCTGCAATACTATGTCTTCTATATCAGTAACAGCCACCACTTAAGGGAACACGGCGATCCTAACTCTTATTATCCAGCTATTGACGCAGCCTACTACCTGGGTAGACCGCCGAGGAGGCGGATCTGCCAGGTCCTGGTCAGCTGTTGGACCGCCGACCCTGCTATTGAGACTACAGTCGCAGGCGTTTAAGCTCCCTTTCTGTAGTCTCCTTTGAGAGTGTTCTTCTTCCCAGCCGACCAGATAGTCATCATGTGATAAGTTTTTTCTGTATTATCTTTTCCTTGTATATTGCAGTGTGAGAGAGCGACACCACTTTCGAAGGCAGGAGCTGGAGCAGTCTGGTATCGGGCTCAAGGTAGATCAGCTACTAAAGTTGTTGCTTTATCAGAAGCAATCAGAGAACAACGTCAAGCTAGTGATCACCAGCTGTCATGAAATCGTGCCAGTCAAAATGAAGTGTAAGAACTACAAAGCAGAGCTGGACACATGTTTCATGGATTACTGCATAAATGAGCATCAGAGGCTCTGGACCATCATGCAAGGTGTATGGCCCATTTCATCTTGTCAGACGGTCTAGTGGAGGCTATTGTGTATTTTTTTGTTTTTGAAGTTTTTGTTTTTATCGAACAGCTTCTCTCGTGGCTAATTCTACCAATGTTTGACAAACATACACGGCCACAGAATGAACAAGTCAGGCCCTGATCCACATGGTTTTCCATCTTTTTTTTCATGAGTCTTTTCTCTTCTAAGTGTTGCCTTAGCACAGTCACAAAAGATGTTATACCGTTCCTTATACATGCTCTCCGTGATGTGCGAACACTTGCCAGATGTTCCCAGTCATTTTCACAGATGGAGAAATCATTCAGAGATGATTTACATATATCTCTATATCGTAGTTTATGTCTGCCGATTTGTCTTTTTCCGTGTATTAGTTCACCATATAGTATTTGCTTGGGGATGCGCTTTTCTTCCATTCGCTGGACGTGCCCCAGCCATCTTAGTCTTCGACATCTGAGCATCGACATGATTGCTAGAAAAGATGTGGGTTTTCTAACACACTTAATAGGACTTAAAGAGTGACCGTACCACGTACAACAAACAGATAATAGCAGGTGAAAAATCAGATTAGTTCGAAACTCAAAAGGAAGTGACGGGATGCATTCTCCCTCCATATATGTTCAACAACTGTGCAGAAAACGGCATAAATCAATTTTCTTTAACAATAAATGCCAACATGATACCAGAATTTATATACGCTAACGCACAGTTCTTTTTTTAAACAGCACAAATTGGATACCGGATCTAACTGAGGCTGTTAAAGAACACAGGCGATCATGATTGGTATATACAAATACAGAAAATTAAAACAATGTCCATCGATAAAACAAAACAAAGAAAGTCAGCCAAAAATCATCACTGACAGAACCCGACAATGTGACAAGTTACGAATATCTGAGATCAACAACGGAGGTTGCACTGAAGAAATCAAAATGAGGCTGGCAATAGCAATACAGAAACTAAGTGCCATGAAGAACATATGGCACAATATTGGCATTAGTAAACGTAAATCTACTTTGGGTATACATTTTTCTGATAGCACATATGGTTGTGAAGTATGGACACTCACGCATAAATAGAGAAGTGTATTAGTTCATTCAAATCGAAAAGATACGGAAAAAAATATCTTAGTGGCTTGTACATAAAAATAAAGAGATATTGAAAGTCTTGAATAATGAAGACAACTGGCTTTTAATAAACTCTTACATATGAAAATGAAATATTTCGACCACATTAGTAGTAATCAGTGGTTAGTGAACTGGACTACAAAGGACGAGAGGTCGAGTTCAATCCTGATCGACGGCTTCCAGGTTCACCCAGCCTTAAATGAGTACCGGAATATTTTCTGGGAAAGTAAAACGGCACGGGCGTAATACTGACCACATTACTCCAAAAATCATGTGCCGAAGGTCTGTAAAAATTATGGTCATAACACCATACTCCCTATACGCCACTTGGCGTGACGGGTCTCTTTACTCACTTTTACATTAGCAGTAACCCGAAAATAACATAAACAGAAGGCATTGATTCGGGAAATCTAGACAAGCTTAGGAGACCTTGAATTTGACAACAGAGACCTTGAATTTGACAACAGAGACCTTGAATTTGACAACAGAGACCTTGAATTTGACAACAGAGGCCTTGAATTTGACAACAGAGACCTTGAATTTGACAACAGAGACCTTGAATTTGACAACATAGACCTTGAATTTGACAACAGAGACCTTGAATTTGACAACAGAGGCCTTGAATTTGACAACAGAGACCTTGAATTTGACAACAGAGGCCTTGAATTTGACAACAGAGACCTTGAATTTGACAACAGAGACCTTGAATTTGACAACAGAGACCTTGAATTTGACAACATAGACCTTGAATTTGACAACAGAGACCTTGAATTTGACAACAGAGGCCTTGAATTTGACAACAGAGACCTTGAATTTGACAACAGAGACCTTGAATTTGACAACAGAGACCTTGAATTTGACAACAGAGGCCTTGAATTTGACAACAGAGACCTTGAATTTGACAACTGAGACCTTGAATTTGACAACAGAGACCTTGAATTTGACAACAGAGACCTTGAATTTATCAACAGAGACCTTGAATTTGACAACAGAGGCCTTGAATTTGACAACAGAGACCTTGAATTTGACAACAGAGACCTTGAATTTGACAACAGAGACCTTGAATTTGACAACAGAGACCTTGAATTTGACAACAGAGACCTTGAATTTGACAACAGAGACCTTGAATTTGACAACAGAGACCTTGAATTTGACAACAGAGACCTTGAATTTGACAGCAGAGACCTTGAATTTGACAACAGAGACCTTGAATTTGACAACAGAGACCTTGAATTTGACAACAGAGACCTTGAATTTGACAACAGAGACCTTGAATTTGACAACAGAGACCTTGAATTTGACAACAGAGACCTTGAATTTGACAACAGAGACCTTGAATTTGACAACAGAGACCTTGAATTTGACAACAGAGACCTTGAATTTGACAACAGAGACCTTGAATTTGACAACAGAGGAAGTGTGAGATCTTGCTACAGAGACACCTTCAGACGGGTTCAGATTAGAGCAACGTTCTGCAAAGAACACGCAACTAGATGATGACGCAGTGTGATAGTACAAAATATCAACAAAATATCATGACGTAAATTTCATCAATCGGTGACGTATTTTCAAAACTATTTTCAAATCACTGCACAGGGACTTTAGAAACACCCTATACTTATTACCCTCTGGAAATTGTAGTACACTAGTCGCATTCTGTTTATCCTGGTATTTTTTTAATGTTCGTTTATCTTGACATATTGAATTGCTGTTATTGCTAGCTGTGATTGCTATCTGTTACTGCTGTTTTTGCTAGCTGTTATTGCTAGCTGTTATTGCTAGCTGTTTTTGCTAGCTGTTATTGCTAGCTGTGATTGCTATCTGTTACTGCTGTTTTTGCTAGCTGTTATTACTGTTACTGCTGGCTGTTATTGCTAACTGTGATTGCTGTTATTGCTAGCTGTTTTTGCTAGCTGTTATTGCTGGCTGCTACTGCTAGCTGTTATTGCTGTTTTTGCTAGCTATTATTGCTGTTATTTCTAACTGATATTGCTAGTTGTGATTGCTGTTATTGCTAGCTGTTATTGCTGTTTTTGCTAGCTGTTATTGCTGTTTTGCTAGCTGTTATTGCTGTTATTTCTAACTGATATTACTAGTTGTGATTGCTGTTATTGCTAGCTGTTATTGGTAGCCGTTATTGCTAGCTGTTATTGCTGTTATCGCTGTCGAGCACAGTCAGTAGCTCTAGCTGTTATGTACCAATCATGTCTGTATTGAAAGATTAGCTGTTTCCACCTGTAACACATATAATGACAATGTTAATTTGTCAACACTATCGTACAAGGTATCAGAGTTCACAATTTTGATTTAAAATAAAATGAAAAAAGACCAGAAGGAAGTAGAAGAAGATTAAGAGGGAGATGACGTAAACGCGTGGTCAGTTTTTCAACGACAGTTTTGCTACTACAGCATCTCATAGTGATTTTTACTTTTACTGAGTTATTCAGTTATTACATGCTGAAGTCGGATGTGTTGGGCCGAAAGGCGCAAATATCATAGTTATACTATAAACCACAACACAATCCAGACACGCCCACTTAGCGTCCTTTTAAGGGCGGATGATGAAGAGGTACACTCCTTTAGTCATCGGGCGAACGCAAGCAAGCAAGCAATTGAGTTATTAGCGGGTCATCATCATTGCACTCAGAACACGTCCATAGGTGCTCAGATCCCCTCCTCAGCAAGTCTCGAAGCGTCCAGCGACTGACGACTCCAGTTCTGTGTTGGTTGATTAGTCTTCATACACGCCCACTAAGTTTCTCGTTTCTGGCTGCGCCCATCTTAACTCCCATCTCTTTCATCAGAAGGAGTGACGCGTACTTATGGTTGTCAAAGTCATGTGTCCTTCTCACTTCCCAGAGGAGATTTTTACTTTATTGTCCGCAGACAAATATCTTTCAACGCTTACACATGCGGTTAGTTTTCCTGGAGAAGCGTTGCACCAAGGGGTACGGATTCGTATTCTGGGTGGGGCTACATAATATATTGTTTCTGAGGCTATTCGTAGATCTTTCCGAGTGCTTCTAGAATACTTTGGTTCCTGAATCATGTATGCATGAACATGGAAACGCAAAACATAAAATAAAATAAACGGATAAAATGAAATAAACAAAAATACATTCGATGTAACAGACACATTGACTGATTGACAAATAATGCTATAGAAAAAGATACATCATTCCGGAAAAGTTATTTGATTGATCAGAATGAACGGATTATGAAGTGTCGGTATATTTGATTTTGAAACTTTAGGAGACAGGTACAGAAAAACAAGCCAATTTGTACACACACATTGAAAAAAAATTATTTGGATCACATACGCATGAAACAAGAAAAGGATACAGAAAATAATAGGCTGTCTGGACACACATCTAAACCGGTTCAGTATCGGTACAGTCCCTTGCCATGAGACAAGTAGAGCTTAAATCGCACTTTTTTAAAATAGCCCAATTATTGATTTAATTCATAACACGCGATGATCATAAATGAGTTGATGTCCACCAATCCAGAGTTTATGTACACATCAGCTGTGATCATAATCATACACTCAAAATATGGATCCCAGGCCATGCTATGGAGTTCGTGCATGTGGACAAAGGTTCTCCTCAGATTTTCTCGAGATTCTCGAAGGGGATATCGGAGTACCTTTGGACTCATCCGATGTGCAGTGGTGATGATGGTCCTAGCAACAACAACAATACTCGGTACATGATCCTAGCAACAACAACAATACTCGGTACGTGATCCTAGCAACAACAACAATACTCGGTACATGATCCTAGCAACAACAACAATACTCGGTACGTGATCCTAGCAACAACAACAATACTCGGTACGTGATCCTAGTAACAACAACAATACTCAGTACGTGATCCTAGCAACAACAACAATACTCGGTACGTGATCCTAGCAACAACAACAATACTCGGTACGTGATCCTAGCAACTACAACAATACTCGGTACGTGATCCTAGCAACAACAATACTCGGTACATGATCCTAGCAACAACAACAATACTTGGTATGTGATCCTAGCAACACCAATAATACTCGGTACATGATCATAAAAGAACAAAATGTTACTATGCAAACAAACAACAATAGTATACATGTACTTAAAATGAGATCCGAAAGAAATCATCATCATCAAGTACCGGGCCTACTGGCGTAGGTGATCATGTGTCTCCACAACTTTCAATCTTTTGCTGTCATATAGTCCAGGACTTCCGTTCCTAAGATGGCGGAACTAGTTCATGTTCCCTCGATCGCTGCAGAAAGTGCATTCGAGGTCTGATTAATTTCGGTTCTCCATTACACTTTTCTGCGTTAAAGTCACAATGATGTTCTACTCAATACATCTGCGCCGACAAAGCGGAGTCGTACGCCGACAATATTCCTTTTTGACAAATCAAGTTTTGTGGATGCGACCTTCAACCGTCTAGTCTTGGTCTGCCCTTTACGTCATATTGGTGCTGTTCATGACCGTTGTTGGAATTGCTTGACGCAAGTTATTTACATGTTGCTCATTAATGTCAACTGTTTCGTCAAGTCAGCCGCAGTTGTATCTCTTTAAGGCATTTGCACAGTGTTTTCTTCGTCGTAGACTGCATTCACTAGAGTAATCAGGAATCTAAAGGGCACAGACGTTGTGTGTGCTACATCATCGTCGTATATCCCTAGATCGGCCATACGCAAATCTTACGGTCTATTGTTTGATGTGCGACGGGGATAATCTGACGACTAACTGTGTGTTTATATGTTCGGAATTGGATTCAAAAACGATGGCCTAACATCATCAAGTGCTATACATTTTAAAAAAAGATGATGATCATCATTTTCTGGAGGATGTGAACTTCCGGTATATGGTGGACATGCGGCAGGAATCATTGAAGGCTACGTATGAGAAGTGTTCCTTGTTGCAGTTTCCTTATATTCCAAGTCCGGCTTGTTGCAGGAGCAACTACTGAGTTAAGTGCTCTGTGCACACCGTGAGCTGTGTGTCTCATCCGTTTTGATCATGTTTCGATATTCCAATGGTTTACGATGAATGATGATATCGTATGACAGGGAACAGTTGGCTGTGTTCACTTTCTGCGCAGTTTCGCCTTATGTCTTTTGGCGTGTGCTGAGACTGCTACGATTGGGACTAGAGTTACCTTTCTTTGTTTGGGAGATGAGATATTAATTCGGATGATTACGCTGGCACGGGCGGTTGAGCAATTATGGATTTTAATTCGTTTGCAGTGATACAGGGGCCTTCCATAACCAAAGAACCAAAGTCCATGATTCACACTCAAACGTCAAGACTGGCTCTCATAACCCTGAATTACTCTTTTACTTCATCATTAGGTCAACATAATCACATATAGAACATGTCTATAAGTGTTCAGATCTCCTCCAAAGTATATCCATCAATGTGTAACGTCTAACGACATCGGCATTGTTTTAGTTGACAAATTTTCTTTGGATTCCCGCGAACCGCTCTCGTCTGGTATCTCCAACCTTAACACGATATATGTACAGTCTGTTTATGGCTGCGGATTCAGGGTTCTTTTTTAGTCTTCTTTTTCGTCCAGCCTCCCTGAGAGCATTTGGAATGTCATCGAGGTCCATTGTCTTCAGCACTGAAAAATTAATCAAATGTGCAGTCTGTCGGCATGCTCATTACTTCTCATACCCCCATCAAGGCCAGCACCTTGTCGTGGGGATGGGGCTTAACAGTCACCAGGGACTGAAAACGAAGACTGGCCAGGCCTTCCTACACCCGAGCAAGACCACAGTCTGCTCTAGCAAGTTTAAGTGCTGAAGTCGGAAGCAACCAGCCAAAATGGCGCACTACAACAATCAGGATGCTGCACACGCCAATGGGAAGTATGTCTTTAACTGCGAATCGATATGGCACTCGCCCTGTGATGGACACTCAGGCAGGTGCAGCGCCGGGCACTCAGCCTTGAAAGGGCCAAACCACTATTTTTGGATGTCCTTCTCAACGGCTCTGTGGAGTCAGGGGGCGAGAGAATAGAGCTACTGGTCAATCCAAACTAAGACCACTCAAAATAATGCACTGGGATGCTGAAGGCATCAACAGCAAAAGAAATGGGTATAATGGAAAGATAGAGTTAGAGAATATCCTGCATGAAGAACAAGTAAGCATATGCTGTTTGCAGGAAACCCATCTAAACAACGACATAGCCTTGAGGATTAGGGGATACCAGTGCTGCCGATCTGACAGAAAAAAAAACAGACAAAAGGGTGGAATATTGACACTTGTAAAGAACAACACCAATGCATGTCCGCTTGAAGTGTATATGGATGGGGCGGAATATCAAATACTGCACCTCAGGACAGAAAATACAAACGTTCATCTACTTAACTACTACTGTCCGAGCGACCGCCCACTAGCACTAGACAACAATTCCATTAAAGGAAAGAATAATTGTACGTGGAGACTTTAACAGCCATTCACAGAGCTGGGGTTACGAACATATGGACAAGAGAGATGAAGAACTTGAAAATTGGCAGGGCAACAATTGGCTTATGCTGCTAAACCAGACAACAGATTCACCAACATTCTATTCTAGATCATGGCATACCACATCTACACCAGACCTTGTTTTCCATTCACCAGACTGGATTGGAATATCACACGTATTGTTGGGAAACAACTTGGAGGCAGCGACCACCGACCAGTCTTTTTAACGCTGCAAAATGAGGCCGTCAGGGAGAACAGCACTCTCTCCAGATGGAATTACGAAAAGTCAGACTGGAAAATGTATCAACACTACACCAGTGTACTGACTAAAGATATAAATACAGATAGAGACATCAACAAAATAGTTGATGAATTCAGTAGACTAATAATACAAGCTGCCAGTGAAACAATACCTAGAAGGGCACGGAAACAGTACAAAACATACTGGAGTAGTGAACTAGAGCAACTGCACAATGACATGCAAATATCTCGAAAAAGCAGAAAATAACCCTTTACAGGAACACCACAATAACTATCTGCATGCTAAAGCCAAATTTCAATGGGCTAGATTACAAGCCAGACGGAGAAGCTGGAAAGAGAAAACAGAGTCATTGAATCTTGAACGATACACAAATAAAGTGTGGAAGCTTGTAAAACAGCTGAATGATGAGGGTACAGAAAGGAACACCAAAATTACACTGAAGAAGGATGAAAACATCCTAACAGGTAAGCATGCAGAAATCACTTTGCAGACTCCTTTGCAAATGACAATAATATTGAAATTAGCCTAGAGAAAAGACAAGAGACCCGTTTAAAACAACAAAATGCAAGACATTAAGAGACTGCACATGAAGTAATGGAAATACCCATTACACAAAGAGAGCTAGAGCTGGCAATATCC
>JAVIAB010000050.1:38356001-38903501 GCA_032433765.1 Megaustenia siamemsis | reverse complement strand
AATTTGTCTCGTTCTAATTTTGTTTAGTAGTTCTCTTTACATTTTTAGTTGTTTTAAAACTTCATCATTTGTTATATTTTCTATCCATCCAATTCTACCTATTCTTCTATAAATCCACATTTTAAAGACTTCGATTTTTCTGTTCTGTTTTCTGGTCTAATGTCCATGTTTCTGCACCATACATGAATGTTGAGAAGATATAACATTTTACTATTCTTAGTTTTAGCCCTGGTGTTATTTGTTTTGATGTTAGTATACTTTTCATGGCATTACAATTACTTTTTACCATTCCTATTCTTTTGTTTATTTTAGTTGTACATTTTCCATCACTGGTTATAGTATGTCCAAGGTAGTTGTAGCTCTGAACTGTCTCCAGGTGTATTCCTTCAACTTTGATATCTACTTGTAGGTTTTGAGTATTATCTTTGCTTATGATCATAGTTTTAGTCTTTTTGATATTCATATATAATCCATATTTTTTGCTTATCATGTTTATTTCATTAAGTAATTGTTGTAGATCTTTAGTATATTCTGCTAGTAATACTGTAAAGTAAAGTACCCCCGTCCCGCGTATAGGGAATATGGTGTTAGTGACCATAAATTTTACAGATCTTCGGCACATGATTTCTGGGGCAATGTGCTCAGTATTACGCCCGTGCCGCTTTACTTTCCCAGAAAAAATCCGGTACCCATTTAAGGCTGGGTGAACCCGGAAGCCATCGGTTGGGATCGAACCTTACCTCTTGTCCTTTGTAGTCCAGTTCACTAACCACTGAGCTATCGCGGCTCCCATTAGTAATACAGTATCATCAGCATATTATTGATTATCTTTCCATTAATGTTTAGGCCTGGCATCTCTGTGATGTTATTAAAGATTTGCTCAGTGTATAATTGAACAAGATTGGTGGTAGGATGCATTCCTGTCTTACTCCTCCTTTTATATCAATAGGTGTAATGATGACTACCAGTCTGTCTATAGTAATATATTAATAATACTATTATACATATATTAGTATTCGAATGCTTTTTCTCAAACACCTTAAATGTCTGATCTTCATATACGATCAGAAGTGAAGAAATTGGGGGGGGGGGGGTGATAATTCCCGCCATTGAATACATAAAGAAACAACAGCTAGAATGTTGGCCACGTGATAAGACAGAAAGGCCAAGACATAACGCAACGAGCCTTTAGTAAACTTTGCGAGAACACCAGACCCAAAGGTCGACCACGAGAAAAAAGATGGACTGATGGAATATTAGAAACACCAGCAAACATAACAGTGCAGAGGCCAACAAAAGAGCAAAAGACCGCAAATTTATATCTCCCTTTCAGGCTGAAAGGCAAATGAGGAATGAAAGAAGGAGAAAATTAATAGTTATGTAGAAACAATATGTGCTTTATAGACTACACAAAAGCATTTGACAAAGAAAAGCATGTGGAAATAATCAATATGTTGGAGAAATTAAACATTGATGGCAAGGATCTGCGAATCATAAAAAAAAAAAAAAAACATGTACTGGCAACAAAAATGCAGCAATACGAATTAACAACCAAACAAGACAATTTCAACTTACAAAACAAGGAGTCAGACAAGGATGTGTTCTGTCGCCTGATTTGTTTTCACTTTACAGCGAACATGTGAGATCAATAGTAGATAAAAAAGGAATTGAAGTCAACGGTCACAATATAAATAATTTGTGATATGCGGATGACACAGTTTTAATAGCAGAGACAGAGAATGAACTACAAGAAATGATAGACATAATAGTAAAAGAAAGCAACAAGAAAGGTCTCAGTATGAATAGTAAGAAAACAGAAGTAATGGTCATATCGAAGAAACAATCATCACCTGCATGCAGCTTAAAAATAAACAGGACAAATTTGAAACAAGTGCAAAGCGTCAAATACTTGGGCACAATAATAACATCGGATGGAAGATGCACCACAGAAATAAAAGGCAGAATAGCTCAGGCCAAAATAGCATTTCAGAAAATGAAAAATATCTTATCAAACAAATCTATGTCAATAGAAGTGAGAAAGAGTGTTCATCAGTGCTATATAGAACTAATTCTGACCTATGGAAGCGAATCATGGACAGTAGACAAATAAATTAAAAAAACGATTAGTGGCCACAGAGATAGGATTTCTCAGAAGAATGTTGAAAGTTCCCTGGGCAGCTAAAAAGACCAGTGAGGAAGTTCTCAGAGAGGCCAACACAAAAAGGCAGCTCCTAAAAAACATCAGAAAGAAACAATCAACATTTTTCGGGCACATCATGAGAAGAGGAAAGTTGGAATACTTGGTTACAACTGGCAAAATAAAAGGAAAGAGAGATCGCGGACGACAAAGAGAGAAAATACTGGATAGCTTGGTGTCATCGCATGGAAAACAGTCAACAGCAGAACTGATATGATGCACTGTAGATAGAAGATTGTGGAAAGACATGATCACCTACGCCAACCGATATGGCACATGATGATGATGAGAAACAATAATGCGAAATAAAATTGTTATCAACAAAGGGAAGGGAAATAAGTCTCGTTAATGTTTTAAACAAATGGAGTGTTTAGTTCAGAAGATGACAGCTCTCGGCTCACAAATAATATCAATGAACCAACTTAATCTAACAGGATTATTTTGTACTAATTCTAGAATATTAACTAAGTTCTGGCCCTGTGTCACGAGCATTCATAGTCTCTCTTTTCCTCGGAATGTTTTGTCGCAATCAGATAATAAGAACTTTAATGTTTCCATCACCACATCGTCCAAAACGCTCTCTGCTAATGTAAACAGTAATAATACTACCCTAAGTGAAAATGGCACGCAGAAAAAATCATCGGGCGAAAATGTTGAAAAACAGACCATTCAAAAGCAGGAAGAGGTTGCTCAACGTAAAGGTACAGCTACAATGGCCTAAAACTGTAAAAGACCGAGCCATTGACTGACACTAGTTTTAAGTTTATTATGAATAATGAATTCCCTTGTAAATGAATGTATAAAATGTATTGTATGTCAAGTTATCAGTTTTATTCAAAAATAGTACTCACTCATGATCAAATTCCAGTTCCTACCATTGATATTTATAATTGAGTCATACTGAATGAAAATTATATGGATATTAATGTTAAATTTTAATAATATAATAATAATTAATATATTATAGGCCAGTAGTCTTGAGTAGTCATCATCACTATGTCCCATGTCGGTTGGCATAACCAGTTATGTCCTTCCAAAATGTTCAGTGCTTATCTTATCTTATCAATTCTGATATTGACCTGTTTTCCCTGCCATGACACCAAGCTATCTGGTATCTTCTTTCTTTGTCATTTGTAATCTCTCTTTCCATTTTGCCAGTTGTAATAACCAAGTATTCCAACTTTCCTCTTACCAAGATGCGCTCGAAAAATATTGATTGTTTCTTTCTGATCTTTTTAAGGGGCTCTCTTTTTGTGTTGGCCTCTTTGATAATGTCATCGTTTGTCTTTTTAGCTGTCCAGGGAACTTTCAACATTCTTCTGAGAAATCCTATATCTGTGGCCTTTAAGTCACCTTTTAGTCACTTTTTCATTTGTTTGTCTATTGTCAATGATTCACTTCTTTATGGTCTATATATATATATATATATATATATATATATAACAATAAACTCATCTTTCTCACTTCTTTTGACATAGACTTGTTTGCACAAGACATTTTTAATTTTCTGAAATGCTATTTTGACCTGTGTTATTCTGATTTTTATTTCTGTGGTACATCTTCCATTTGATGTTGTTATTGTGCCCAGTATTTGAAACTTTGCGTTTTTTGTCAGATTTGTCCCATTTATTTTTATGTTGTATGGTGGTGGTTGCTTTCTTCGATATGACCATTGGATCCATTTTCTTACTATTCAGACTAAGAACTTTCTTGTTGCTTCCCTTTATTATTATGTCTATCATTACTATTAGTTCAGTCTTCGTATCTGCTATTAAGGCTGCTATCATCATCATCATGAGCTCTCGATTCTTGTGTTTAATTACGCAGTAAACTGCTATTGTGTGGAGAAGTCCTATGCCGACAATTCATTCTATGGATGTTTTATTCATTAATTGGATTATGTACTGTTTCAGTGATGTGTTTTTCACGGATTTGGTACTTGTGCATTGGAGCAATTTCTAGCCTTGCACTGACCGGTAACGTGTTCTCTCGGACGTCTGGGCACTTGAGCCTGACAAAGGCGTATCTTTAGATATCGCTCCGGGTAGACGGGACTCGTAAACCTTGGCTGACAACCCGTCTAGAAGAAGGGAAACTTCTACCACAAAACCCTCCACTACCTTGTGGACTAGTTTCTAGTTAGAATCGAAGGTTATGGGAGTACACCCAGAGTAAAAATCCGGAGGGAGGGACCCTAAGGCAGTGGACGGCGTTAATCGTCTTTCTGGCATCCCCTGCACCTTCTTTCAATTCCGAACGTATGGACTTTGTCCCTCCTTCGGAAATCCTTGAAACGAAGTCGAGAGGGGGATAGTGCGACTGGGTAAAGCACTATCTCCATATCCTGTGCCCAGGCAGAGTAGGCAAAGTGAAATGAGGAAGAAATTACCAATGTTTAAACTTGGCACATGGAACGTAAGGACCATGTGCCCTGGACTTACTAAAACAAGCACACTGAAAGAAGGACAAATTAGAACAACAGCACTCATAGATAAAGAACTAAATAGGCTACATGTTGATATTGCTGCCCTACAAGAAACAAGACTCTCAGACTGTGGTTCTGTAACGGAAGAAAACTATACTTTTTTCTGGCAAGGCCTAAGCCACGAAAAACCACGTATACATGGAGTAGGCTTTGCTGTACATAACAAACACATAAACTCCATAACCACGCCAAAAGGAGTGTCTGAACGCTTGATGATACTCCAGCTACATACGAAGAGTGGATTAATAAATATCATTAGTGCCTATGCACCAACGTTGGCTGCATCAGACGAAGAGAAAGACAACTTCTACCAACAACTGCAAATGACCATTGACTCACTTCCAAAAGAGAACTATTATACTTACTCGGTGATTTCAATGCACGCACAGGATCTGATCAGCAATATTGGCCAACATGTCTAGGTCACCACGGCATTGGAAAAATCAACGGAAATGGCCAGCGACTCCTAGAATTCTGCTCAAATAATCACCTATGTGTAACAAATACCTACTTTAATGTGAAACACAAGCATAAAGTAACATGGCGTCATGCTAGAAGTGGTCACTGGCACCAACTAGACCTAGTTCTTACACGTAGGCAGTCTTTAAATAACATCAGAATAACACGAACATATCACAGTGCAGACTGCAACACAGACCACGCTCTAGTCATTAGTAAGATCAAAGCCAGAAGTAGTCGTATCTACAAATCAAGAGAGCCTGCAGCAGCCAAGATCAACATCACAGCGACAAAAACCACACCAACCAAAGTCATTTTTAGATCCAAGTTTGATGAACTGGTAGAAGAAGTAGTAGATTCATCAAGTGTGGATGACAACTGGTGCTCCCTGAGAACACACATCTATAACTGCGCTCTATCTACCTACGGCCAAAAACGGTTCTCAAAGAACGACTGGGTCGAAGAAAATGCAGCAAGACTAGACCCACTAATAACTAATAAGAAAAAGGCTCTACTGAACTTCAATAATAATCCCAATCAAATCACCAAGGATCAGCTCAAACATGCGCAAGCCACCCTACAATGCGAAGCAAGAAGATGCGCAAACGAATACTGGAACAATCTATGCTCTGAAATACAGAAAGCCTCAGACAGGGGCGACTCAAAAACCATGCATGACAATATAAAAAAGGCCCTTGGACCAAAAATAACAAAATTAGCCCCCCTAAAATCCAAGTTTGGAGAACCTATTACTGACAAGGGACAACAAATGCAAAGATGGGTTGAACACTACTCTAATCTATACAGTGACGACAGACCAGCAAACACAGCTCTAGCACAATCAATACCCAAATATCCTACAATGTTTGAACTGGATGTTGAGCCTACTATGAACGAACTTGCTGACGCTATACATGCCCTCTCAAGAGGAAAAGCTGCAGGAAATGACAACATTCCCACAGATGTACTAAAGGACAACCTAAGCGTACTACTTCCACACCTATACAAACTGCTAATTAAATGCTGGAGAAACGGAGAAATACCTCATGATATGAGAAATGCCAAGATTATAACGCTGCACAAGAATAAAGGAGACAGGGGCGACTGCAACAATTACAGAGGCATTTCTCTCCTTAGCACAACAGGCAAAGCTTTTGCTAGAGTCGTACTTAATCGCCTGCATAGACTTGCAGAACGGGTGCTTCCCGAGTCCCAATGCGGTTTCAGACCCGGGAGATCAACCATAGATATGATCTTCACTCTTAGACAACTGCAGGAAAAATGTCGGGAACAAAATATGCCGCTCTATATTGCCTTTGTGGATCTCACAAAGGCATTCGACACAGTAAACAGAGATGGTCTCTACAAGGTGTTAGAAGGCATAGGCTGCCCTCCTAAATTACTTAGGCTGATAATTTCCTTCCATGAGGACATGAATGGCAAAGTCCATTTTGATGGGAGTACATCAGAGAATTTCAAAGTCAACAAAGGAGTGAAACAGGGATGTGTCCTCGCCCCCACCCTTTTTGGTATATTTTTTGCTGCCCTCCTAAATTACGCCTTCGAAAACAGCTCAGGAGATATTTACATTCGCACTAGACCAGATGGCTCACTGTTCAACCTAGCACGACTAAGAGCAAAAACCAAAACAAATGTTGCCCTACTTAAAGAATTTTTATTTGCTGACGATGCAGCCCTAGTCGCTCATAGTGAGGCCACCCTACAGTCACTGATCAACAACCTGGATAAAGCATGCGACCTTTTTTCACTGTCAATTAATGTTCAGAAGACAGTAATACTAAATCAAGGTGACTTCAAACCTCTATCTATTACTCTAAAAGACTGCCCACTAGAATCAGTACAGAAATTTACATATCTTGGATCCACAGTTACGCAAACCATCTCTTTTGATGAAGAAATAAACTGTCGAATTGGTAAGGCAGCTACGACCTTCGGCAAACTCACAAAAAGGGCATGGAACAACACGAAACTAACTCGAAAGACTAAACTCCTAATATATCAAACATGTGTGCTTAGCACACTACTATATGGATCCGAAACCTGGACAACATACTCAAACCAGGAAAAAAGACTAAATGTCTTCCACATGCGATGTCTCCTCAAAATAATGCATATCAAATGGCAAGACAAAATAACCAACTTAACTGTCCTGCAACGTGCTAAGACCTTAACAATCATGTCGATGCTCAGAAGTCGAAGGCTAAGATGGCTGGGGCATGTCCAATGGATGGAAGAAAAACGCATTCCTAGGCAAATACTATATGGTGAGCTAAAACACGGAAAAAGACAAATCGACAGACCTAAACTACGATATAGAGATATCTGCAAATCATCTCTGAAAGACTTCTCCATCTGTGAAAACGACTGGCAACATCTGGCAAGTGATCGCACATCATGGAGAGCATGTATAAGGAACGGTATAACAACATTTGAGACTGTGCTAAGACAAGACTTTGAAGAGAAGAGACTCATGAAAAAGGATGGTAAACCATGTGGATCAGCGAGCCTGACCTGTTCATTATGTGACCGCGTGTGTTTGTCAAACATTGGTAGAATTAGCCACGAGAGAAGCTGTTCGGCAAAAACAATACCTCAAAAAAATACGCAATAGCCTCCACCAGACCGTCTGACAAGACGTAAAGGGCCATATATACATCATCATCATCAAGTACCATGCCTGCTGGCATAGGTGATCATGGCTCTCCACAATTTTCGATCTCAACAGTTATTTATCATTTCTGTTGTTGACCTTCTGCCAAGCCATTCTCTTAAGCTGTCTGGTATCTTTTCTCTTTGCTTCCCTCTATCACTTCATCCCTCAATTTTCCCAGTTGTCACAATATATTCCAGCTGTTCACATCTTATTACATGGCCATTACATATGATGATTGTTTCTTCCAAATATTGGAAATTAGCTCTCCTTTTGCTTTGGCCTCTTTCAGTTACGTTTTCATTACTCTTCTTAGCTGTCCATGGTATTCTCAACATTCTTCTGTAAAACTATATTTCTATTATTATCATAATCATCATCATGTGCCATACCTGTTGGCGTAGGCGATCATGTCCTTCCACAATCTTCTATCCACAGTGCATCATATCAGTTTTGTTGTTGACTGTTTTCCAAGCCATGACACCAAGCTATCCAGTATTTTTCTCTTTGTCATCTGCGATCTCTCTTTCCTTTTATTTTGCCAGTTGTAACCAAGTATTCCAACTTTCCTCTTCTCATGATATGCCTGAAAAATGTTGATTGTTTCTTTCTGATGTTTTTTAGGAGTTTCCTTTTTGTGTTGGCCTCTTTGAGTATTTCCTCATTGGTCTTTTTAGCTGTCCAGGGAACTTTCAACATTCTTCTGAAAAATCCCATCTCTATGGCCTCTAATCGTTTTTTAATTTATTTGTCTACTGTCCATGATTCGCTTCCATAGGTCAGAATTAGTTCTATATAGCACTGATGAACACTCTTTCTCACTTCTATTGACATAGATTTGTTGCATAAGATATTTTTCATTTTCTGAAATGCTATTTTGGCCTGAGCTATTCTGCTTTTTATTTCTTTGGTGCATCTTCCGTCTGATGTTATTATTGTGCACAAGTATTTCAAACGTTGTACTTGATTCAGATTTGTCCTGTTTATTTTTATGCTGCATGCAGGTGATGATTGTTTCTTTGATGTGACCATTACTTCTGTTTTCTTACTATTCAGACTGAGACCCTTTTTGTTGTTTTCTTTTACTATTATGTCTATCATTTCTTGTAGTTCATTCTCTGTCTCTGCTATTAAGAGTGTGTCATCTGCATATCACAATTTATTTATATTGTTACCGTTGACTTCAATTCCTTTTTGTCTACTATTGATCTCATATTATGTTCACTGTAAAGTGAAAACAAATCCGGTGACAGAACACAGCCTTATCTGACCCCTTGTTTTATATATTGGAATTATTATAGTAACATTAATTGCTTTACTTTACTTAAAATAAATTAATATCTTATTTAGTTGTTCATCATCCAGATGTCAGATTCTTGCACTAAAGGTGCAGCATATAACAAATTTTGAACTGTATATCCAGAGAAAGCAATTTGGTTTGTCCATCTGGAGTGTCTTGTGTTATACAAAGTGTATTGTGATTACATGCAGCAGCATAATACAAGAAGGCTCTGTGCCAGAGTACCCAGAGTAAGATGGTATGACAACATCAAGGAAACCTTACTAATAGTAGCCTCTGTCAGTCGTAGCTGAATATGGATTTTTCAGCGTGCCTATAAATGCTATATTTTCTTTTCTTATGCTGTGTATTCTCTTTTCTATGAGTCTGTCTGCTTCTTGTTTGAGTTGGAGATTTAGAGGAGATTTAGTGTGTTTCCAAAGATTGCAGTCTGCAGCTATTCTTCTCAGGCTGCAGGATTATTGTTCAATCTTCATGTCATGTTTACACATGTCTAAAAATCAAAGTTTTGGTATCCCACTAGTTCTTTTGCTATCTCCTAATTATCCATAAAGTATATCTTATGGTATGCGGCCATCTTTTGGCGATATGGTATACGTGGCCAAATGTTGTTTGAGCAGCGTGTAGATGTTCGGGAGGCCTGTGTGAGTGAGGACCTCCACATTTGTCACTTTGTCTTTCCGAGTGATACCAAGAATGCGGCGCAGTCATCACATATGGAATGCATTTAGCCTTCTCTCCTGCTTTACATAAGTTGTCCATTATTTGCTACCATACAGGAGGACACTAATGATGCAGGCATTGTAAACTATAGCCTTTGTTTTAATTGTTAGTTTACTTTTTTGCGAAACATGCCTAGAAAGATGGGCGAAATGTGGTAGCAGCTTCACCAATGTGGGTGTCAATTTCTGCATATAAAGATAGTTTGTCATTGATGATGGCCCCAGGTAGCTATAATGCTGTACGACATCAGGTTTGTAGTTGTTGATAAAGATGGTAGGTGTTGGATTTGACGTCCTGATTGAGTTTTCTGCAAACTTATTGTTAGACCAAAGTCTCTGCAGGCATGCGAGATGTATCATACTCTGGAGTTCTTCATGACCTTGGAAACCTTACTGAGGCATCAAATCACAATTGTTTGGGAGACCTACAGATTAAGAGTTAAAACTTAGCATCTCTATCACCATTTGAAACTAAGAGAAACTGAAGAAGGACCTTGTTAGGAGAGTTGTCATTATCACTTTCTATATTTTCTTCTACCCTTCCTCATTTGCCTTTTAATGTCAAGGGGAAATATAACTTACTGTCTTTTACTCTTCTGTTGGCCTCTCCTTCTAAGTTGTTATAATCTATCAGTCCATCTTCTTTGTGGTCAACATTGGGTCTAGTTTTCTCATAACATTTGTTGAAGGCTTTGAATTTTATTTGATATTTCTGTCTTATCACATGGTCAAACCATTTTATCTGTGTCTTTATGTATTCAATGTGTGGAAACTATTCCTAGCTTTCTTCTTCAGCTCTTCACTTCTGATTTTATCTCTCTAGCTGTTTCTTGTCATGCATTTAATATATTTCATTTTGGTAGTAATTATTTTTCCTATTATTGTTTAATATATTGTCCAGGTCTGGCATTGGTAGAACATTATATTGATGTTCTGTTTTTATTTTGTGAAAATTCATGACTTTTGTCTTGGAAATTGATTACATGTTGTATTTTGTACCTGATGTTAAGCCTATTTAAGTATTCTTATAGGTCTTTTTTCCCCATGTATTCGTGCCTGACCATCACTTTAAAATAATATTACTTATTCCTGAGAGGTCAGTGCACTGTCTTCCATCTAAGTTCTGGCCATATTGAGTTTAATAATTACTAAAGTACAATAAATTCCAACCATCCACTCAGTGCAGAAACAGTTTCATTCTTTTCAAACTGTGTGGAACATCTATTACTTTAATGCCCTGATCTGGAGGAAAAAAGACAGGGCATACTTCCACTACACCAATATTGTATATGGGATGATTCCCCAATTTGAGCAAACTTGCACCCTTCTACAAACAGGTGTTCCTGCCAAAGAGTGAACATCTAGCTGCACCTGATTAGTTGATATATTCTTATTCATTCCTAATCATTTATGAAAATAAATTTATGGGTAATTGCTGACCTTGTACAAAATATTAAATTCAAGCTATGTATTTCACCTTCGGGATTATTCCTCTCAAATCAAAGCCCCTTTGGACCCCTTTTTAGAACATAGGCTATGGACAAGGTCTCATCATCCATCCCTATAGACATTTTCTCTCACTCTTGTCTAGGTCAGTGTTCTTGAAGGTTTCTGTGACTTCTCTTCTCCATGTATTCATGGACCTTCCCGGCTTTCTCTTTCTGTGTGGGTTACATGACAGTGCTTGTTTTGTTATGTTGGCATCAGGTTTTCTTAGTGTGTGTAAATTGTTCCTCTGAATGTCTGGTAATATTGCCCCTTGTATTTGGCAGTGGAGTTAAAAACAACCTTACGGGTTTAATCATTTCGGCTTCATTCCATGTTTAAGCAAGGAACTGAACACCATCTTAAGCTCCAGATAGTAGAATCAGTTGTCACATGCATGTGGTTAGACTAAACTGTGCACTTGTGAATAGATTGAGATAGTGATGGCTGTGACTATAACACTAATAACCAAGTCACCCATGGTGATTGTTCTGTCATTTAAAACAGCAATGGATTCATAGTTTTGGTGGAGACCAAGGCTACAGACAGCAACAGAGCTAAAGTTGCCAGCAAATGATAGCTGATGACTTGCACTAGGATTGGTGAACCTGAGCCATCACTACTTCGTGGTGCCTCTAGTATCAGACTAACATTTTGTTTGTTCTCAACTCATCTACATTTATCATATGTTATAGTTATCCTCAGCTCATGTACAAATAGCTGATATTTTTAACATAGAGAAAAGTATACAATCTTATGAATTTGGAAAATATCCAAATATTTAAGAAAAATCCTTATATCAACACACAATTCTAGAAATATTTAGTGGCAGTGTGTTTTGTTTTTTCTACTTTAATAAATTGTCTGGTTGTATTTTCTTTCCTGTAAATTGTTTCATTAAGTAAACATGGGTTGAGTGACATGTGGTCACCTTGGCAGGATCAGCGATCCACAACTGATCAAGACCTCACTACTCCCAGTTGGACTCCCCGACAACAGCTAACAAGATCAGGATCGCCATAGCTACTACAGAATCTGTTTGTTGATATAGAAATCTTAGTATTGTAACACCTCTAGGATAGACAAGCTTCAAATTCTTCAGCAGAACGCAAACTACAAAGGAACTCAGAAATACCTGTAGATATCATATTACATTGCATTGGGTCTAAGGATATCAGTTCGCAGGCTGCTAGATCCAAAACAACAACAATGGATCATGCTAAATCTATATCATTAATATCATCATCAGAAATGTTTAATAATAATTCTTTTCTTTTTTTTCTCATTCTTGTGTATCATTGTCAAGATTTACAATAATGTTAACCTCACTATTTTTGTTGTTATTTTACACATTTATGTCTTTTATTATATAATTTTGCTATATTTTATTTTTAAGTTCAGTATAACACACCACATTAACAATGATCTGTGTATGGGCAGAGAAATACTTGTCAATGGACTCACAGTCAAGGAGAAAGCTTTACAATTCTGATTACGTCACACTGGAAAAAATTAAAACTTGGCCTCAGTATTTGAGTCAAGATCTGAATAAAATATTGGAAGTGACTTCATTGAAGACAGGTATGAAGTGGCTAATAAAAGAGTTTTTTTGTGCATTTTTTTGGGTGATTTATTTCTCTGCATTAATTTTAATTCTCCACAATAATTTAAGCCATCTGTTCATTTTAAAAACAAAAAGTATTGTTAGGGCTATGTCCCAATTCTAGAGTATGCCAAGAATTTTCTTTGGGACTAAAGAACAGAGATTGCACCCAGTGCAGTCGCTGTGAAATGCTAGGTCATAGTTTTTATTTCATAGAGGAGATCTTTTTTGACCCTATCATGACCAGAACATCGTGTTTACATTAATTGGAGAGCGATAGGTTTTTATCCATTCCTTCTTTAAACTTATAGGTTTCTAATTTCCACTAACTGATCCTACTCAATAGAACAGCAAAACAAATGGGAAACAGCAACCATTGTATAAGAGGCCATTAGCTGTTAGAGTAACAAGTTAACACTTAAAAGTGTATATCATCACTGTTATCTTTTCCTTGTTTATACAGTACTACTTTATATATTGCTAAGCATATCATATTGTTAGATATATATATATATTACCTTTAAACAGACTAGGATACATTGTATCCTAGTTTATTGCTATCTGTGCCTTTTGACTTGACACAACCATCTTCAGCATGAATATATTTTTAATTGCTCAACAGTGTTGTCTTGGCTGCAGCCATTTTGACCTGCTCTTTTAAACTTTTAACTGTTAAAAGGTTCCCCTAACATCCACAGAGGGGCATCTTTTTTTCATCATTATTCAAGAAGGTTAGACATCAGATATCACTACCTGGAGACCGAGGGGGAGGGTAAAGCCATGAAGAAAGCATGAATTTGAAAACAAACCTGGGATTTTTTTATCCAGAGGCCAACATGTTACCTCCAGACCACCCACTTGGCGGCCCCCCCAAGTGTTGATTCAATTCCTGAGAAGGTCCAGAAATGTTTCAGTCAGGATGAAGTAAAACCCTTAACCTCTACAATACAAAGTAGCTGGGCCTTTACTCCCAGCAGAGCTTCTTGTTGTAATATCAAAGTGACATTTCAATTATAACTCTAGAAAGTTTGTAACATTTAAATAGTTTTATGTTATGTTACGTTAGGATCATCATCACTACACTCCAGACACATTCATAGGTGCTCCGATCTTGTCTTTGAAATACTGAGAATTTCTGAGAAGGAAGAACCCTGACCAATGTGCATGAGCTCCATTGCACGGTTTGGGATCCATCAATTGTGTGGATGCTGTGTTACTGGTCAAATTTGAATGCAGGAAACCTAACTTAAGAGTAACATCATCTGTTGAGTTATAGTTATAAGAAGGCCCTGGTATCACTGCAAATGAATGAAAATCCATAACTGCTCAACTGCCCTTACCAGTAGAATGATTCGAATTAACATCTCATCAAATATCCAAACAAAGAAAGATAGCTGCAGTCCCCATCATAGCAAACACAGCACAAATCAATAGACATCAGCCGTATCAGCACCAAAAGTGAACACAACTGAACTGACCTTCGTCATACGATATCATCATTCATTGTAAGCAATCTGATTATTGAAACACCATCCGGATGAAAAGCATAGCTCACGGTGTGCACAGAGCACTAAACTTAGTAGCTTCAGCAGCAAGTCGGACTTCGAATATGAGGAAACTGCAACAAGAAACACTTCTCAGACAGTGCCTCAATGGTTCCTGTCGCCATATTGTCCTGTTGAGGATGTTATGCTGTTGTATGGTGTCATATCTGATAGGCCATGGAAGAGACTGTCAGAGTTGGTTAATGCTAAATATTTAAAATCTTATGAGAATAAACTTTTCAAAGATTAACAATTTCTACACTTTCTGATGTGCAATATTTACTTTTCAACCACAATTTCTTTTACAATTTAAGATAAGATTTCTGCTAATCAGGTTCAATGTGCCATAGGAAAAATCGTATGCAGGTTATATTTCTTAAGGGAGTAAATGAACAAGGAAACTAAAATATAAATGACAAACAGCAGTGCTAGCCCCTATGTAAACCCCCTTATGACAGACCCCAAAAATGGGATGATGCTGTAATAGATAGGTGTTTTTTTTATTTCTTAAAGTGAATTATGTCTCGTTGTTGAACTATTGTAATTGTTACACTTTTGAAAGATAAATATTGCGCACTTTTATAAGCACATTATAATAGTGACAGATTATAATGGTGTATCACTTTTATTAACAATTTATAGTTTATAGTGGTATATCACTTTTATTAACACTTTATATTGGTATATCACTTTTATTAACACACAGGAAAATGGTGTATGACTTTTGTTAACTTGTTATATTGGTGTATAACAGAGAAGCAGAAAGATGTGAGAAATTATCTGAACAAGAGAATATCTCTGTTCAAAGGGGACATAACAACTCTTGAAATTGATGCCATTGTGAATGCAGCAAATGAGTCCCTACTTGGAGGAGGTGGAGGTATGAATGTTATTGTAATAGGCACGTTTTTCTCTCAGAGCAGCTCTTCTGTTAGGAAGTTTAAAATTTGCAGATTGATATTATTATCAAATCATAAGTTACTCTAATATGCGGTTTCAAAATTCTGTTATATTGATTGAGCCCTTCATGTTATATTATGTTAGGAGAAATGCACAGGAGAAAGGAGATGAGGCCAAGCACCAAAAGCACATCTTGTTCATACTCTGGTTGAATTTTATCTATCTATCCAATATTAGGAGATTCCGACAAGAGAGAAGCTGCTCAGTTAAAGAGTATCCAGCAAAAGTCACTAATATATTACCAAACTACTGGCAACTCATGATTGCTGTCTATCAATTATCTTTTAATATGTCAAAATATGTTAAAATCATCGTCACTGCACTCCGACACATATGTAGGTGCACTGATCTCGAAATACTGACAACTCCAAGGAGAACCCTGACCCACATCATGAACTCCATTGCACAGCCTTAGATCCATAAATTGTCTGTATGGATGGTCAGACTTCAGTTCATGAAACCTAAAATAAGTGTAATATCTTCTAGTGAGTTACATTATTGCGTGATGTCTGATCTGATTATGCTATGGAAGAAACTGTCAGAACAGGCTCATGCAAACCTTTCACATTGTGATCCCATTAACATTTGATGCCAAACATCATCAGAGGTAATACAGTCATCTTCTTCTTCAGTGCTTATTTTCCTATGCTCAACACATCACACAGAATAATGAGTTGCTGCTTTTAATTTAGTCATTTGCAGTAGTACACCTTAAGTACCCATAGTTTGTCTGCAAATTGTCTGTCCATCTTGTGGCCAGATTTTGGTTCTTAGTTCTCCGTACAGTTCACGTTTTTGAAGGACATGTTCTGGAGTCTGTAGGCTAGCTTGACATATACACTGAGGGGATGTAATCATTTGCACTCTGTATAGGTGGGCGTTCAATCCTTAGTGCCCTGATTTGAGTCTGAAGATTTTGGTCTATTGTTCTGCCTAGTTCAGGTTAGGACCTTGTGGGAATTTAGTGTTTGTTCTATTCTGCCATGAATTTCTATATATTCCTTTCATTAGTGTTTTTGCTTCCTTCATTGATATAAAAATATGTAGTCATATGATTTGTACAGTAGACTCTTCAGATCAAATATTTTTATAACCAATTGGAGTCACACATAGACAGAATAACAACAAATAAAGAGGAGTAATATATTTATAATTGAAATAGAAATAGGTACCTAGTTCACAAATATAGGACAAATAGAAAGAATAACACTCGCTCTCTCACTTGTAAACTTTGATGGTCAAAATTAAAACTTGACTCCACTATGGCAATATATGTTTTGGTACATCTTTTATCTAAATGGGATCCAGTGGTCACTGACCAAACAACTTGATGATTTAGACTTTGCTGATGACATATCTCTCCTATCACACAGCCATCAACAGATGCAGAATAAAATGAGCATACTTGATGAGAGATCACAACAGCTTGGACTGAAGATTAATAGAGATAAGACCAACATTATGAGAATTAATACAGTTGGCAATAACCAAATAAAACTAGGAAAAATACCTCTACTAGACATACAATCTTACATATATCTGGGAAGTAATATAGATAAAGAGAGAGGAACAGAAAATGATACCAAAATAAGGATATCAAAAGCAAGAGGAGCTTTCATTGCGCTGGGAAACATATGGAAATCCAAAGAAATTAGGTTAAATACAAAATAAAAATGTTCAACTCAAATGTTAAGTCGGTCCTATTATATGGCTGTGAAACATGGAGAACAACAAAATTGACAATCACGAAGATACAGACTTTCATTAATGGATGCTTACGCAGAATAAAAGGATGGAAATGGCAGGACAAAATTACTAACATAGAATTATAGAAATGTACCAGTAAAATACCAGTGTATATAATAAACAGAACAATCTCCCTGTTATCTTCTCTGAGACCACACTAATAAACAGAACAATCTCCATGTCTTCTTCTCTGAGACCACACTAATAAACAAAACAATCTCCCTGTCTTCTTCTCTGAGACCACACTAATAAACAGAACAATCTCCCTGTCATCTTCTCTGAGACCACACTAATAAACAGAACAATCTCCCTGTCATCTTCTCTGAAACCACACTAATAAACAGAACAATCTCCCTGTCATCTTCTCTGAGACCACACTAATAAACAGAACAATCTCCATGTCTTCTTCTCTGAGACCACACTAATAAACAAAACAATCTCCCTGTCTTCTTCTCTGAGATCACACTAATAAACAGAACAATCTCCCTGTCTTCTTCTCTGAGACCACACTAATAAACAAAACAATCTCCCTGTCTTCTTCTCTGAG
This sequence comes from Megaustenia siamemsis, assembly GCA_032433765.1. Lineage (NCBI taxonomy): Eukaryota > Metazoa > Mollusca > Gastropoda > Stylommatophora > Ariophantidae > Megaustenia > Megaustenia siamemsis. The sequence goes on along the minus strand of JAVIAB010000050.1, from coordinate 38,885,782 downwards.
ACCACACTAATAAACAAAACAATCTCCCTGTCTTCTTCTCTGAGACCACACTAATAAACAGAACAATCTCCCTGTCTTCTTCTCTGAGATCACACTAATAAACAGAACAATCTCCCTGTCATCTTCTCTGAGACCACACTAATAAACAGAACAATCTCCCTGTCATCTTCTCTGAGACCACACTAATAAACAGAACAATCTCCATGTCTTCTTCTCTGAGACCATACTAATAAACAGAACAGTCTCCCTGTCATCTTCTCTGAGACCACACTAATAAACAGAACAATCTCCCTGTCATCTTCTCTGAGACCACACTAATAAACAGAACAATCTCCATGTCTTCTTCTCTGAGACCATACTAATAAACAGAACAATCTCCCTGTCATCTTCTCTGAGACCACACTAATAAACAGAACAATCTCCCTGTCATCTTCTCTGAGACCACACTAATAAACAGAACAATCTCCATGTCTTCTTCTCTGAGACCACACTAATAAACAGAACAATCTTCTCTCTCTTCTTCTCTGAGACCACACTAATAAACAGAACAATCTTTTCTCTTCTTCTCTGAGACCACACTAATAAACAGAACAGTCTTCTGTCTTCTTTTTTGAGACCACACTAATAAACAGAACAATCTCCCTGTCTTCTTCTCTGAGACCACACTATGAAATAGAACAGTCTTCTCTGTCATCTTCTCTGAGACCACACTAATAAACAGAACAATCTTCTCTGTCTTCTTCTCTGAGACCACACTAATAAATAGAACAGTCTTCTCTGTCTTCTTCTCTGAGACCACACTAATAAACAGAACAAACTTCTCTGTCTTCTTCTCTGAGATCACACTAATAAACAGAACAGTCTTCTCTGTCTTCTTCTCTGAGACCACACTAATAAACAGAACAATCTTCTCTGTCTTCTTCTCTGAGACCACACTAATAAACAGAACAGTCTTCTGTCTTCTTTTTTGAGACCACACTAATAAACAGAACAATCTCCCTGTCTTCTTCTCTGAGACCACACTATGAAACAGAACAGTCTTCTCTGTCTTCTTCTCTGAGACCACACTAATAAACAGAACAATCTTCTCTCTCTTCTTCTCTGAGACCACACTAATAAACAGAACAATCTTCTCTCTTCTTCTCTGAGACCACACTAATAAACAGAACAGTCTTCTGTCTTCTTTTTTGAGACCACACTAATAAACAGAACAATCTTCTCTATCTTCTTCTTTGAGACCACACTAATAAACAGAACAGTCTTCTCTCTCTTCTTCTTTGAGACCACACTAATAAACAGAACAGTCTTCTCTCTCTTCTTCATTTCTTACTCTTTCAGGTGTCCAAGAATAAAGTTTTCGGTTTGGCCTTCTCAAGCATATTTAAAAAAATTTCTTCAAGTGTCATTTAACTGTTTTGGCAAACGAAAGATAAATTTAACTGTTTTTATTTAAAATATTTGCATCAATAATTAGCTTAACTTTCTACATCTATTTTCTTTCTATCACCTTTTGCTCAATATTGAAAATAGTTGATATAAAGCATTACTTTATACTAATGAATATATGATAAATGTTCTTATATTATGTGTTGGTACAAAATATTACATATCTTTGTCACAATGTGTTAATAATATATTGCTTCTGTAGTTGATGGGGCCATTCATAGAGCAGCTGGACCACATCTTAAGTCTGAATGTGAAACTCTGTATGGGTGTGAACCTGGTGATGCAAAGATTACATGTGGCTACAATCTTCCTGCTAAGTGTAGGTTTCATTCATCATTAATTGACATTTTCTGAAGTGATCTAAAATAATTTTGGCTACATTTAAGATGCCTCAGTGGTGATGACAAGATACATATTCGTACTGCTGCCATTAAAATATAGGCATATATTGGCCCAAGGCAATTACTTTGCCTAGGTTCTGATGACAAGAAGTGATACCCATCTTCATAAGAGTCAACGTCGAGGGAATGAAAGTGAAAGATAAATGTCGTAGACGGCACATGTTGGGAGAACATCATCAGTGTAATAGCACATCAAAGAGGGAAGGGTGGCTGCACATCACAATGTGAGGGTAACTGGGAGCAGGTCTTCAAAGCTCTTTGAAGAGCAATAGGAAAATTGTATTATGGGAAAACGGATCTTGAAACTGCCCAGGTCCTCAGCACAGTTGAATATACTGATGAGTCTGTGTGAAGAGGACTGAAATCAGGATGGGGGATCATTTTGCCAGAAAGAAAGACAAAACTATTGTTAAACAGAGTGAAAAGGTGCCACTTTATCTGTTACTGATAGTAAGGAGCCTAAATATTGTTCCTTTCAGGGAGATAAAGCTATTGTTTGAATGGATGGAAACCATTGTTCTCAAAATAAGGTGGACACAGGTTTGATATTTGATGGGGTCAAAAAGTTGTTTCTTTTGGAGGTGAAATAAAAACTCATGACACCTGCACTGGGCATGCAGCCTTTATTCTCTGACCCTGCAGACCCTAGAAATGGGTTAAATGCCATGATAGATAGTTGGTTCTACTGAGATGGTTGTGTGCATAACCTTTCTTGTAATCCTCTATTATTTATTCCATTTTGTTTATATATCTACTTTTTAACTTGAATTCCTTGTAAGTTATGCTAGTATCTGGTTTTGATAGTTTTCTTTACTCCTTTTCTAATGTGTCGAGCTAATCATTACCAGGAACATTGCAGTCATGAAAGTTTCTGAATCACAGTTTATTTGCATCGCTGACACACTTTATCAAGTTGTGCAGTTGGATTATATGGATTGACATTTATATGGGTCATCAGCACTGTCATTGCTGATACATTGTTTGTTAAAAAAAATGTATGTTTTTTTTAACTTTGCTTTTCTTTTAAAGAGAATCTTAAATGCAATTTTCAGAAATGCCTGTATTTGAATATCCCCATCACTCAGAGCAATTGTTGAAATCATCAGTGTATAAACTAAGCAGTTTGAATTGATTTTTTCCAAATTTGCCAATGGAATGTTCTTTCTTAATGGGCTCTATATGACCTTTGGTATCTTGATAGATGGTTGTTAGTGAGCAATCATGATTAGTCAGTAGTTTGGTAAAATATTAGTGTCTTATGCTGTTTCATTAAACTGCTTCTCTCTTGTCTGAATCTGGCAATATTCGATAGACAGATCAGACTGCAGAATGAACAAGATGTATTTATGAGGACTAGCTTCGTCTCCTTTCTCCTGCGCTTTTTGTCCTCTGATTTTGACATAATCACTTCCTCAAATGTTGCTGTGCTGTTCTTTATTTTTGTTCTCTATGTGCTATGATCTGATGCCAGACTTTCCCAGTTTCTTTTGCCATTAGCGAATTCACTTAAGGAAGCCCTGCAAATATCCTTATATCCCAGCACTGGGCTGTCTTTTGGTCTCTTTCTGTCCCTAAGTTTGCCATACAATAATTGTTTAGGAATACGATTGTTTTCCATTCTTCTAACATGATCCAGCCACCTTAGTCTTCAATTCCTGAGTATTGTCATGATGAATGGGAGTTTGGCTCATTTAGTTTAGCTCGAGTGGGTCATATAAGCTAAAAATGTAGTTATTTGTTCTGTTATTGTATTTGTCAATGAAAGTATCATTAGTGATACTGATTTCTGACACTTCAACATTTGATATCTTGTTGTGTGTAAGTTACTCCTGCTTTGAGTTCTTCTTAGTTAAATCACAAGATCTGTTGGTCTATGACTGAGAGTCTGTAGCTGCCATTGTAATGCATTTCTTGTAGCCATCCACATCAGTTTAATTCTTCTACAAATGATATTTGAAGGAATGGTGGGGAGTCTTTTGTATTTGCTTAATCTACTGCAGTACGTTCAATGTTCTTGTTGTTAAGTGTCATCAGGGAGACTGGGTGGTCTTGAAGCAAGATGTTGGCCTCTGGACAGGAAGGTTCCATGTTTGAATCTCGCCACAAACTGTGGGAATTTTTCTCTTTGAATCTGTGATTCCTTTATCTTTATGGCTTTACATGATATCTGGATAGTGAGATCCAATGTCTAGCCCTGTTGGATAATGGAAGGTAAACAGAAGGTCCCTATGCACTCTGCTCACATTAAAATAGCCTTGGCAGTTAAAAATCTAAAATGGTAAGCCAAAATGGCTGCCAGCCAAATTGTTAAGCAAATCTACCAATGTTGAAGAAAGATGGTGCAGATGTGGCTTTACCGTAAATCAGTGACACAACACACCCATTGCCTACTCAACTGATAGACGCTGAAGAAGAAGAAGTCGTCCTTTCCCTTTTTCTCTTTACCTTGCTCTCTTTACCTTTATTCTTTCCCTTGCTCTCTTTCTCTTGTTCTCTTTCCTTGCTCTCTTTGCCTTGACTACACAGTACCTGAGATTGTGACCACTGATAACATTGTTTGCACACAATGTACAGCGCTCTCACCATCAGGTGATACTCCAATGGGTGAGCCTCATTTGGCTTTACTCTAACCTGTGACATCAAAATAACACAAATTCACAGCAATGTTTTGTCAGACATGCAGCACAGTGCATCCACTTTCAATGTTTAGTCAGGCATAACCCTAGAAGAAACTTCTGGATACATTCTTACCATGGGCATAGCTCTTGGGTAGTGGAAAAACATATTTCTCTACCACAGCAATGTAAGAAAATCCAAGAACACTTAAGAATTTGTGAAGATGAATGAGTGTACTGTACAAATTTTATGATTTAATCACATATTTTTATACTTTTATGCAGACTACAGCTCTCTATAATGAATGAGAATTGGTCTACAAAACTAATTAAACAACTTTGTAATACTTTGACTTACCAGTTGGAATACTTGGCTACAACTGACAAAATAAAGGGAAAGAGAGATCATGGATGACAATGAGAGAGGATACTAGATAGCTTAGTGTTGTGGCATGGGAAACAGTGAACAACAGAATTGTTAAGATGCGCTGTGGAAGGACATGATCACCTATTCCATCAATTATGGCACATGATGATGATGAATAATTTGACTTAATCAGTGCTAACATGACATTTATGGAATAATTAATATAATTTTTTTTTTCAAGTTAGAATTGACATGTTTTTTCTTTCATTATATATTACAGATGTCATTATATATTACAGATGTCATTCACACAGTTGGCCCAAGAGGAGAGAACCCTCAGGTCCTGAGTCGTTGCTACAAACAAAGCCTGGAACTTGTCAGAAAGCAGCAGCTGAGAACTGTTGTAGGTTTCCTTCTGTCTCACTTTTGAGTCAACATAAAAATTCAGTTAGTATTAATCTTTTGAATAACATTACATTTTAGGAGGCATTGCTTACATTTTTTAGGTAATTTATTGGGAAGGTCTATAGGTTATGCAACATCATGAAAGATATAATATTTATTAAGCACTAGAAGTGTAGCTTTTTTTTTTTTTAATATATACATTGAAATGGGCATGATCAATTCCAAATACTCCTTCCATTATGATAAGTGTGCAACATTTTACTCAAATGTGTGCTGGTTTTCTGTTTGAAATCTTACACCAACATAAACAAAGACTTGCTACACGGTATATTAAATTATATTAGGAGCTATCATTCTCCTTAAAATTGCTTTAATACATTTGATAAATTATCACCATCTCCAAGTGTTATGGTTATTTGATGGCCCTGTATCACTGCAAACGAATGTAAATCCATAATTGCTCAACTGCCCGTGCCAGTGGAATCATCCGAATTAACATCTCATCGAATATCCAAACAAAGAAAGGCAGTTGCAGTCCGCATTGTAGCAAACATAGCACATGTCAAAAGACATAAGGCATATTATAGCACCGACAGTGAACACATCTGAGCTGTCCTTCATCATAGTAGGAAACTCTTTGTACAGAGCTTTGCAGCAGGAGGTAATCTGATCATCAGAAGAAGACCCCCATCGAGCAAGTGTTTCGGCCCTTTAGCTTCTTGACACTCTAGGGGAGGTGGGCCCACCTGGGTCATGACTCCCAGGCGTCGACCTCCTGCTGCATTGCCTCTAAGGCTTACACAGTATGTTCGGCACAAGATAGCTACACTTAATACACAAAACATTCGAAAATAGTTTAACTAATGTAACCTAAGGCTTACACGGTATGTTTGGCACAAAATAACTACCACTTAATACATAAACCACTCGAAAATAGTTTATCTAACCTAACCTAAGGCTTACATTGTATGTTCGGCACAAAATAGCTACACTTAATAAGCAAGACACTGAAAAATAGTTTACCTTACCTGTCTTGGTTTATCCTAGCACGTTTCTGTGCTTTCCAGTCACAATAACTTAGCTACTATTGACAACGCAATTTTATAGACCCATCAGTGTCTGACTTCCGTGGAATTCTGAAGTTGCGGATGAAAAATTGACACCTAGTTGTCTGGTGTTCCTTAAGTTTGAGGACTTATTGTTTGGACTGCCGTCGCCACAAACACCTGGTCTGATGCTCACCTCCGGTTGGTTATGTAACTTCTTATCGCTTCGTCTCGGGCCCTACTTCGATTCTCCCTACTCTGTTGACTTATGTGGGAGCAGTAAGTGGTCAAGGTGTAAAATAGTCACCTGATTGTCTGGTCTGGACATAATATTATTTGACTGTTGGTCTGTCTCGATTCTGCCACAGCCGGCACGACGCTCTTTCGGCTGACTCAGCAATAGTCTTCATTGTTCTTGACCGCATCCCACCCTTAATACCTAGCATCTTTAAGAGGTCATAGAAGGATGGCGTTGTGAGTCCTCTGGCACTAACCACCACCGAAAACACTCTACTCTGGAGTCCCTGCTGTCTCAGCTTGGTGGCGAGATCCTTGTATTTGGATAGTTTAAATATGTGTTATTCCTCTATCCTAGATTCAAATGGCACTGTAAGCTCTATTAAGATTACGTGGGTCATATTTGACGTGTAGAGTGCAATGTCAAGATGCATTTCAGATCTCTTAATGCACTCTGGGTAATTCCCTCGTCCTGGGAGGTCAACCGCCATCTCCCAATCGTTTGCTCTGTCCAGGATAGTGGAGTCGTTCCAGTTGTTCTGCTTGGGGCATGCGGCCTGTCCCGCTCTCAAAAAGTAGGTGTTAGTTGTAGCTGGGCGAACTTTATTGTTGGCCTTCATCCGCGCCCCATCCACGGTGGCAGCCAGTTCATGCAGCACTCTGTTGTGTCGCCATGTATACCGCCCTTGGCCTAGTGCTGTCTTGCATGAGGAAAGAACATGCTCCATCATCTGTCTTCCACCACAAAGAGGACATCGATTGTCATCTGTCTTCCCCCACTTCACAAGGTTGCATGCTGATGGTAGAAGGTCATACATCGATCTGATTATATAGCTGAGCCGCAGCGGTGCCATATGCCACATGTCATTCCATATTAGTATCCTCTGCAAAGCCATATCCCATGTGGTCCATTGACCGTGCTGCACCTGTTGTGCTGCCTTTTGCACACGCTTATTCTCCTCGACATCTCTGATCTCCCTGACTACCATGTCCCTACGTTGTCTATTTGATGATTTTGACCACCATCGGATGTCTCCGTGACCAAATCCATGCCTGTTGATCTGCATGCAGCCCATTACTTCCTTTAACTGGAGACTCTCACGTGCTTCGTTTACTGCTGCACACGCCTGCCATTTCCGACCAGTCTTCAATGTGGGTTCCACTGTTCTGACAGTTTCGTTTGACGAGCTTTGCAGCATAACTGCCAGTCTGGCCTTGCTGGCCTTATATTCTTCTAGGACTGACTTGAACGGGAGGACCAGCTTGGCTTTCTTACAGTACAGCGCAACATCCGTCAGTACTGGTGGTACTCCCAGCCATTTCCACATGTACTTGCTAATCTTGCTCTCCATCACTTCCACCGTACTAGAGCTGATCTCATATATCAGAAGAGGCCATAACAGTTTAGGTATCAACATGAACTGGAGACACCAGATTTTGAACTTTCCTAAAAGTCTTCTCCGGTCGATGATATGTAGCCCTTGCTCTGCCATCTCCCTTACTCTCTGGACTGCTTTCGTGTCTTTCAATGAGGCATCATATACTCTGCCTAGACTCTTTATTGGCTCCTCGCAGATGGTTTGGATCCTCTGTTTCACCACACTGAATGTGACTTGCTTGGTCTTCCCTCATCTGATGGATAGGCTTCATGACTTCCTTGGTTTGAAGCTCATCCGGCACCACACGATGAATTCGTCCAGGCGTTCAAGCATCCTGCGGGCATGGCTCTCTTCTGACGCTAGGACTGTGGTGTCATCCATAAATGCTTTTAGTGGTGGCATATGGTATCCACCTCCAAGGTCTGGTCCTTTTCCAGCTCCCTCTGCTGCTTTCAGTATTATCTGCATAGCCATCACGAAGAGTATGGGTGAAATTGTACAGCCCATCGCAATGCCGACTTGCAATTCTATCCAGTCGGTCGTGTATTCCTGTGTGGAGAAACGCACAGTGAAGCCGGTAAAATACAGTCCGAGCATGGTGGTCACACTCTGGGGTACATGGTACATTCGGAGAGCCTGCCAAATCATCTGATCCATATGCATTCGCAACCAATCCAACCATATGACGTCTAGATTTAGCTTCTCGGTTTTTGCTCTCTGTATCGCGTCCCATATCATTGTCGCATGCTCCAAGCATCTGGAGACACCAGGGACTCCCCCCTTCTGTGTGGCAGTATCTATGTACCCGTTCTCCATGAGGTACGAAGTGAGTCTATTTGCCATTACCGAGAAGAATACTTTACCTTCCACATTCAGTAATTTGAGTTCAGTTCCTTTGGAATGTACACGCCATTGGCCTTCTTCCATTCCTAGCTTACAATCTGCCTCTTCCATGCACTCCTGAGCAGCCGGTGCCGTCGCTTCAGTACCTCTGGGCATCTTTTGTAAACCAGGTATGGAATGCCATTTGGGGTAGAGTTGTTGCGGGCTCTGTGAACTACATCTATCACCTCTTGTAACATCGGAGGCCTATCATTGAATGGGGTACCCGGTTCGCTCGGCCACATCAGCCCTGTCATCGACTTAAGGGGTTCGTCTCTCTGGCTGTCCGAATAGGTCTCTCTAGATGTTTCTCCAGCTCTTCCTTGCTGACTTTTAATGTTCCAGATCTTGGTGGTTCAAACAGCTCCTTTGCAAACGTGAACGGGTCTTTGAAGAACGTTTCCCTGGCCCTCTTGGTTGCTTTCCTTTTTTGATACAATCTTTCTGCCTACCCAGTGCCTTATGTTTTGATTTTAGATGCTGCCATACCTGATGCAGTGCTTCCTTTTCTGCTTCTGTAGCTTTCTTGAATTGTTTCCTGGCATGGTTTTTCTGCCTCCTAATCTCTTCTATTTGTTTTTGTCGTCTGCTTTTCTGTGGTTTCGTGCTCGTCCTTACTTCCTTCATGCCTAATTCCTTGGCGCAATAATAATAGGCCACTTCGCCTATGCTTTCAAGCTTCTGGGACAAGTTCAGCCATTTATGGTGGTGGTCTATGGCTTTTGCTAGTGACTTGTCTAACTTCTCCCAGACTACTGTGTTGCAGGCAGGAGGAAATTTAATCCCCGTCCAAGAGGTGAGCGAATTGATCATCAGACAGCTCAACTTGAATATCAGTTCTGTGGATTGACTCCTGACTGAGATCTTCTGACGTCTTATCTGTCGAGACAGTGCGCTGTTGAGCTACTGATGCTGTATTCCCACACCTCTTCTTCGTTCTGTGTATTTTCATGCCCTTCTGAGTTGCGAATTTCCTTCCACAGCTACATTGATGTTCCAGCCGTTGGTGTGGAACCAAAATCCGTTGGTCTGTCCTTGTCATCTCCGTAGAATCGCTGTGGGATTCATCATTCTTCCCCCCCCCCCTTTTTCGGTGAATCTTGGGGGCATTTATTAGGTGTCATATCATCATTCAGTGTAAGCAATCTGAATTTAGAAACACCATCAGGATGAATCCCACAGCTCACGGTGTGCACAGAGCACTACTCAGTAGCTCTAGCAGCAAGCTGGACTTTGAATATGAGGAAACTACAACAAGGAACACTTTTCAGACAGCCTGAACGGAACCCTGACGCCTGTCCGCCTTATTGGCCAGATATCCACCAAATGTCTTTGCATCATCTAAACTAGAGCTAAAGAGTGTTTGTGATTACACAATGATATCTATGTGGATGATCAAACAATATTACCTGGCAATGGATCAAGAATGGAAACTGTATCAGAGTTAGTTTCCATTGTTGATCCAATGCCAGGTCATATTGTTCAATCATCCATCCACATATGTGTAATCACAAACATTCAAAACTAAAGGCACATAGAAACACACATTTTTATTTATTTCTATTAATTTTCTTAAAGTTCAAATATTTAGTTTCTTTTGTGAGGAAAACATTTAGGAAATTTGCTACTTTGTTATTTATATGATTGTTTACAATGATTTCAACAGCTAATAAATAAATTTGAACATTATATAAAATTAGAATTTTGGTGATCAAAAGTTTAAGTATTAAAAAAGTACAAAAGAAAGTTGTTTATGGAAGAAGGAATAAACCATCAACCCACAAAAGAGGGTAGATGATGATGATGATGATGATAAAGCTTATATAAAAGTTCAAATATAAATGAAGACCTGTAATAAGTGAAATGTTTTCATTTCAGGCCTTTCCGTGCATCTCTACTGGTATCTTTGGTAAGTTTTGTTTTAGTAATGCTATAATCACATTAGGAGATATTGATAATATGATAGAGATCTTTTGTCAGTCTAGACTAGCATTGAGAATGTTGCAGCTTGACATGGAAGATATATTGAAGGTTCTCTTTGATCACTTTTTTTTTAAAAGAGTGGTCCTGTGATTGCTAAAGATGTAGACGTGGAACTCTAAGTATTTGGAGACAAGCTACTTGGTACAAGTAGGATAGTAGTAACTGAGAGGACAGATCAGAAGTGGTATAGCCAGCAAGTTACAGAGACTGTCAGTGTGGATACTTAGCATTATCTGTTGAAAAGAAATAAGCACTCATGAATCTGCCTGGAGTGCGATGAGGTGATTTTCAATAATCAGTAATATATATTTTACAAGCTCTGTATTAATCTCACTATAGAAAAAATAGACTCTTACGGCAGTAATTTACACACCACAAAGTAAAGTAAAACCTGACCCGTCGATCAGGAACAAACCCGATCTCTTGTCCTTTGTAGTCCTGTTCACTAACCACTGAGCTATCGTGGCTCCCACACCACAAAGTGCTGCACTTTAATTCAGTACATTATAAATTTGTTTGAGGTTGTTTAGTGAGGTTAGGTGGTGAGGTTGTTTAGTGAGGCTAGGTGGTGAGGTTGTTTAGTGAGGTTAAGTGGTGAGGTTGTTTAGCGAGGTTAGATGGTGAGGTTGTTTTGTTAAGTATTCCTGATGCATAATACGACTGAAGCACTAAGCAACTTATGGGTCATCTGTATAAACTTATATTTATTATATGAAATATGTGTTCTGTAGTATTACTTCCCTTAACCAATGTCAGCAATGTATTTTTAAACTATATGAATTCTTATTCTTTTGCTAATAATAACAGCAGCCTAGAATTTGCTACTGTAATATTGATTTATCTTCCATTGTGTGTTTATTTCATGCCAGGTTATCCTAATGTCAAGGCCGCCAATGTTGCCTTAAGTACAGTACGACAGTGGTTGGAGGAAGCAGAGTATGCTGAGAAGGTACTTGCTGTATGATGTTCGTGACATAATTATTTGTTTTTAATTCAATGCCGGAGTGCCAGTGGTGTGTTTAACTTAGTCATGATTCCTGGTATACCACCAGCCTGAAAGGATCTTCACAAAGATCATTTGCTTAGATAAGAGTGGTGTTATTCAGGGCTAATTTTGAATTCAATTCAATGTGTTTCAACATGCACATTCCTTTTGTGCTACAAACTTTAGAGTCAGTGTTTACCATTACCATATTTGGTTATTTGGTTATGGAAGGCCCCTGTATCACTGCAAACGAATTAAAATCCATAATTGCTCAACCGCCCGTGCCAGCGTAATCATCTGAATTAATATCTCATCTCCCAAACAAAGAAAGGTAACTGTAGTCACCATCATAGCAGTCTTAGCACATGCCAAAAGACATAAGGCAAAACCGTGCAGAAAGTGAACACACCCAACTGTTTCCTGTCATACGATATCATCATTCATCATAAACAATTGAAATATCAAAACGGATGAGACAAACATTTCACGGTGTGCACAGAGCACTTAACTCAGTAGCTCCTGCAACAAGCCGGACTTGCAATATGAGGAAATTGCAACAAGGAACACTTTTCATGCATAGCCTTCAATTGTTCCACCCGCCTATCCCCATATACTGGAAGTTCACGTCCTCTTGAAAATCATGATCGCCGTATTTAAAAAAAAAATGTATAGCACTTGATGATGTTAGGCCACCGTTGTTGACTCCAATTCTGAACATATAGACACACAGTTAGTCATCAGATTATTCCCGTCGCACATCAAACAACAGACCGTAAGATTATCTTATGGCCGGTCTAGGGATGTACGATGAGCCATTACAATGATGTAGCACACAAAAATGTCGTACAAACAATTTCGCTCCCTTTAGACATTAGATTCCTGATTACTCTAGTGAAAGCAGCCTATGACGAACAAAACACAGTGCAAATTTCCTAAAGAGATAAAACTGCGGCTGACGAAGTAGTTTACATTAATGAGTAATATGGAAATAACTTGCGTCAAGGAATTCCAACAACGGTCATGAACAGTACCAATGTGATGTAAAGCGCAGATCAAGTCTAGGCGGTGGAAGGTCGCATTCACAACACTTGATTTGTCAAAAATGGACTGTTGCTGGCGTACAACTTTGCTTTAGCAGCGCAGATGTAATAAGTAGATATTCATTTTTACTTTAACACAGAAAAGTGCAATAGAGAACCAAAATTAATCAGATCCCGAATGCACTTTCTGCAGCGATCAAGAGAACATGAACTAGATCCACCATCTTTACAACGGAAGTCCAACATTACCATATGTTGCCAAAAACGCTGGTTGTATCTTTAAAAGGCTAAAGGTTTATTTTTTTCACATTTTGTTTAAAATGTTTTATCCATGGATGCTACATTTTTTTAAAAAAACTATCTTCTACGGCATTTTCCCATTACTGGGGTCTGCCGGGGAGGAATTTTAGGACCAGAGAATAAAGGCCACTTGTCCAGTGCAGTTGCCGCGAGGTGTTCGGGTCTGAGTTTTTATTAACTTTTGACCCTACTGGGATTTCAACCAGTGTTCTCCTGGTATGGAGCCTGACAAGTTATCAATTTAGCCACCTGCACTTTTTAATGTTACATTGAATGTTTTTAATTTAATTTTTAATAGTTTAAAATGATGGCTTGAAAGTGATACCTAATGTTGGCTTCTGTCCTGACTTACAGGTAGAAAGAATCATCTTTTGTCTATTCCTGAAGGTTGATGTGGAAGCTTATGAAAAGCTTATGACTGTGTACTTTCCTGCTCATCCCACCACGGCCAGCAATGTAAATTAGAGTTAACATAAATTCGTTATGTATATATATATGTTTATTTATTTTCAGCTACTTCCATTGTGGTAAAATAAAAATCAGATATACTGTTATGCAGCTGTTCATTAACAATCAGATGAATGATAAGATTTCACTCAAATGATCTTTTCTTTAATTAAGAAGAAAAACATAAAATCATCATCCTTTCAATATGAACAGTGTATTTCGTCATATGTCCCTGTTCTAAGTGAGCTTCTCAATGTCAGTTGGGTAATTGATGTCTGTTATCCTTGCCTCTCTTATTAGTGTCCTTTTAGTGTCCCATGAGGTTGGCCTCCTTTTCTTTTTCCTGTTGTTTCTCATTTGAGGGCTTGCGTTGTCATTCTCTTATTTCTTCTCATTACATGGTCAGATATATGCCACCTTTTCTTGATTATAGATGAGGTTGTTGGTTGCACAGACATTTCTCTTTATTTTTGCACTAGTCTTTAATTCATTCCATTGTACACAAAGTATTTTCCTTCAAATTTCTTTTCAAATGTATTTAATTGATTCTCTATTACCTTTATTGTATTCCAACATCCATATTGGTGAACAATTGAGATAAATATCCTAAGCTTAGATTTTATACCCAAACATGGACTTTAGACCAGAATGGCTTCACTGCATGCGGGACATTTCCATATCTGCTCAGCCGCCCATTCCAGCAACAACAAAAGTGTTCATCCTGAAGGTCCATACTGTTCTGTTGAACATGTTGCATTCTGTAAAATTGTGCATTTTTGCGTTCATAAAATCTGTTCTATTTAACATGTTGTGTTCTGTAAAATTGTACATTTTTGCATTCATAAAAACTGTTCTATTGAACATGTTTCCGTTCTGTAAAAGTGTGCATTTTTGCATTCATAAAAACTGTTCTATTGAACATGTTGTGTTCTGTAAAATTGTGCATTTTTGCGTTCATAAAAACTGTTCTATTGAACATGTTGCATTCTGTAAAATTGTACATTTTTGCATTCATAAAAACTGTTCTATTGAACATGTTGCATTCTGTCAAATTGCATATTTTTACGTTCATAAAACCTGCTGTATTGAACAGTATAAATGGCATGCAACTCAAAATGAACACTTCCAGGTTGTCTAACAGCTGTCACAGGCAGTATAATCTCCATGCACTCACACCAATTTAACCAAACATATTGTAGTAAATTAGGACAGTAAAACTGTGCAGGTTCCCACATGGCAGTAACCTTCATCTAATCCATATTCATTAATCAGTCCATTGCCATGTCAGCATTTGAGAGTATTCTTGTGCATATGGCATGCATCTTCTATAAAAATAATACCTTCAGAGATAACCAATCAACTCTTTTTTACTCCACAATTATTATGGTGGAATATCTGTCTTGGAATTATGAAGTACTTAATGACACCCAATTAAAATATGTTTGGAGTGCAATGATGATGACGCTAATAACTCGATAACCTAATTATATATATTACAGTGTGATGGTATCCACTGAATGACTACTCTCTGGAAGTTATTGCATAGTTGGTCCAGGGTTGTTCTCAAGTCATCTAGTTCATTGTTCTTGGGGCTTTTTAGAGCTGATAGTACTGACAGAGCATCAGTCAGAATCACCAATTTATTGTGCATGTTATTTTTGTGTTGAGTAGCCAGTGTTGCAGCATCTCTGAGGGTCTCAGTTTCTGCTTTAAAGGTGTTTGAGAATTTCCCAGTAGCTATTGACGTGGTGATCTCGTCCTGATTATTCAGCGTCAAGAACACACCACCCCCTCCATTTCTGATATCATTTGTAGCAGAGCCATCTGTGTACATGTGGGACCAAGAGTCCTGTGGGTAGGTATCGTGTATGTGTTTTTCTGCTACGTGTTTTCTTTCTGTGTCTGATTGGGTGCCTTTTTTCATGATTCCTGTTATATTTTCTTTAAGTTCTGGTGTTTTATGTTTCCCATGAGGAGACATATCAGATGGGCCCAAGGGTTTCGGTATTGTTTGAGAAAGTACAGGGTCTCCAGTAGTTAGTTCATTTGCGATTGCAGCGAAGTTGCTCCTCTTTAGTTGTACAATTCCAAAACCAGTTATTCTTTGGTGCATGGGGTGGCTAAGGAGCCTTCTATATTTCTCCGTTTGTTGCAATACTTTAGTGACCCGTCTGTCATCTAAGGGTTGTAAACCTGTTACTGTTTCTAGAGTCTCGATAGGTGTAGATTTCATAGCACCAGTGATGATACGGGCCACTTGGTTCTGTGTTCTGTTAATTTTGCTATGGTGTGATTTGGAAGCCATAGCCCAGGCTGTGACTCCATACTCTAGGACTGGTCTGACTCTTCCTATGTATAGTCGTTTCAAGATATTGCTGTCTGCTCCCGCCAATTTCTTCAAAATATTAGTTCATTTTCTGGCTTTTTTTCTTGCTCTGTCTGATTTTTCCAAGTCATTCTGCGATTCATGGTGACGCCAAGATATGTTGGGTTTTGGTCAAATCCTTATAATTTGACATGACTATATTTTTTTTATTATGAAAATATAGTCATGTTAAATCCTTATAATTTGACATGACTATATTTTTTTAATTATGAAAATATAGTCATGTTAAATCCTTATAATTTGACATGGCTATATTTTTTTAATTATGAAAATATAGTCATGTTAAATCCTTATAATTTGCCATCTTCTGCTACTTTAGCACTTTTGAGTGTGCCTAGCCTGAAAGACTAGTAGTATTAACTTCTTATATACAGAATAAGCACATCTGTATAAACTTATATCTGTCTTCTTTATGCTCACTGCTGTGTTTGTGAATACTTGATGTACAGTTTTATGAATAATACATTAAAGGCAAATAGGAGAGTGTTTGTGTTATAAATAGTTATTATGCAGAGAATGTGATATTAGTTTCTTATACAAAACTGTGTGATATTAATAAATAGAAGTTTGTTTACATTTATTATTTTTTCGTTCCCATTCTGTAAATGGTATGGCTTGTTATTCACTCTTGTTACTTATGATAAAGTCTTGATGTGCCCTAACAGGTTATATTTCATAAAGATATTATCAAGAGTATCAACCCTTCCTATTATAAATTTACACTACATCATGCAACATATCACTCCGACCTGTCTTCACAATCAAATGTCTATAGTAATAGAAATGAAAACTCAACAGACCTTCTATTTTATTATTTAATTCATAACGTCCTTTATTCAAAATACAACTAAATTAGAAAATGTGAAAATTTGTACTTATAATTTTGTACATCTTTCATACCACCATACACAGCATCAAAAATATTTATCAAAAGTACCAGACAACACTCATCTCATTCCTATAATAAAAATAATTTCTGCAAGAGCCCATTTTACAATTTAGTATTTAATGAATTTAAATATCTGAGAAAAATGTTAACCTCAGATGGTAGATGTACAATAGAGGTGAGATGCAGAATGGCTCAGGCAAAAGCAGCTTTTTAAAAAAATGAAGAAGATTCTGTGCAGTCCCTTTATGACAATAGAAACAAGAAAAAGTGTTCTTATGTTAAATATTATGTACAGCCAGTCTTAATATATGGATGTGAATCATGGACAATAGGACAACAGACAAGAAAATCACTGGAGGCTGTAGAAATGTGATTTTACAGAAAAATGTTGAGAATATCATGGACAGCTAAGAAGAGTAATGAAAACATTCTGAAAGAGGCCAAAGCAAAAAAGAGAGCTAATTTCCAAATTAAGAAGAAACAATCATCATTTGTTGGTCATGTAATGGAAGGGAACAGCTGGAATACATTATGACAACTGAGAAAATTGAGGAACGAAGAGATAGAGGGAAGCAAAGAGAAAAGATACCAGACAGCGAGAAAAGATACCAGACAGCTTAAGGAATGGCTTGGCAGTAGGTTAACAACAGAAATGATAAATAACTGTCAAGATCGAAAGTTGTGGAGAGACATGATCACCTATGCCAGCAGGCATGGTACTTGATGATGATTTAATGTATGGCCTGTATTATGTTCATTACTTAATTAATTATTTTTAATGCAATGCCAAAGTGTCAATGGCATGCTAAACTTACACATTAAATATATAGGGTCATTGATGACTTCTCCCTCAATACAACTAATTAGATAGTCAAAGACACACTATAAGGTGTCATTAAACATAGTAGTTTCAATCATCATGCCTGGAAAAATATTTCTACTATTTGCTGAAAAAAAAACTAAGCAAGATTGCTAAGGGTATGACATTCTACAGCCATCTATGGGTTTAGTAAGGCCTGCAAGCTGAGAGGAAAATCGTTAAATTCACCCAAAGTTTGCAACATTTTCAGCTATGCAAGCTTTAGATAGTCACAACCGCACCTGCTTGCAAAAAGCTGAAAATGTCACAAACATTGGGTGATTCCTTTCAGCCCACATATGGGCCTTAATAAACTATAGATGACTGTGAGCAATGGGGAGAAGTGGCCACAACCACATGCTTCTGTTCTCATCACAGCAGACACTTCAAGGCCCTAGCACACCTGAACCAACTCTCTATGATGGCCTTCATTGACACCAATGAACAAACACTGAATGGTGTTTTATTTGTCTCTTTAACAGAAATGATAAATAACATGAGTTCAAAAATTGTGGAGAGACATGATCACCTATGCCAGCAGGCATGGTACTTGATGATGATGATGAATAAAAAGAGTTTTCATTTACAAAGAAACTCGCAAGTCAAATTATGTTTAACAAATGAGCATTAACCATTCAATAACTCAAGTATACTTTTTAAGATAAAGCTTTCCCCCAACAGAGAGTCTAGTTTACATAAATGTCAAGGCACCGCGTTGATAAAGTTTCAGAAATTAGGAGCCAGTAGTGGGGTGTAACATTACACTCCTACAAGGCACGGTGACAGCTTTACAAGAAAGGAACACAATAAAATGCTGACATTCTGGCCTACGTAGCCTACTGGACTCATATTTTATTCACGACATCTAATTTCACAAATATGAAAATTAAGCACGGGTTTTATAATAAATAATACATTTGACTGCTTTAAGATGACACATTTCTCATGAAATTGCTTACAATGACATATTTCAAAATGTCACTGTATTTAATAGGTATTTTGGCACAGTTTTCAAAATAAATTTTCTTAAGAAAACAATAGCTATCTAGCCCTTGAAGTCAGCAGAGAAATATTTCAATCATGTCAGTACAAAAAAAAAAGATGTGAATTTATTATGCGTTATTTTTGTTTATGTTGTACAAAAGGAAGTTGCCAGGTGAAAATGACTGCCTTATCTGCTTCAAAAAAAAATGATCTAGGTTAACGGAGTTGTTCCCCATATGAAATATAATAAACAGTGACATTATTTATGTTATGTTGATCAGGTAATAGTGACCTTTATTAAAAATATTTTTAGCTGTCCTCAATCAGATCACTTTCAAATTTCACAAGCTTATGAATAAATGAACCACAATTTTCTAGTTAATAGACCACAATATTATCTCATTTATTGACACTATCCATTCAATGATACATATTCAATAAGACGGATAAGACTCTGTGATTTTCAATGTGGAAGTCAAGTCATTTAAATTCAGCTATAAGACTTATCTACAATGAGATCACTTTCAAATTTCATACACTTGTAAAGAAATTCACAATGAATCCAAATATCCATATTAATATATCATTATCAGTTCCCACAGAAAAATAAAAACTTTCCAATGACAAGCAAAAATGGTTTTATCTTAAAAAGTACTCAGTATTTTTGGAAATATTTTCCACTACTTTATTTGTGAATCCTGTCCATCTATTGGAAAGTATAAATAGTAAAATAGCCACATTATATCATTTGAGAAACCTCATTCAAACTGAGTTCCTAATAAATGCATTCAGTTATCTCTTATTGCAGTTTTTCATGGGCAAGACAAAAATAGATTTCAGGCCCTGATTATTAGTTTTATCAATGTATCTGCTTGCAATAACACATTTGTCACTCTTCTATAAATGATATTTCGAATGAAATCTGTGAATCATAGTTAACTGTTGAAGTCAGGATCACTAAACCTGTGCAGATCTTACTCTACTTCCCCTCATGTGGGCTTTGGAAATGGACTAACCAGTTAGACCAAATGAACAGGGACCAAAGTTAGAAAGGAAACCTAAAAGTGTGCTTGAAGTTGGAAGTGCTCCAGGGCTGGATGATGAAGAAAAACAAATTATAACATAGTTTATGCACATGTCATTTCCTTCTCAGTGGACTGGATGGTCTTACTGATAAGATGTCAGCCTCTGGACAGGAAGTTCCTGGGTTTGAATCCACTACACAGGCAGTAGAGATTTTTCACTTTGAACCTGTGCTTTTTTTTTAAGACTTTACCCTTCCTGGTCTCTGGGTAGTGAGATCCAATGTCTAGCCCTCTCTGGGTAGTGAGATCTAGCCCTCTCTGGGTAGTGAGATCCAATGTCTAGCCCTCTCTGGGTAGTGAGATCCAATGTCTAGTCCTCTCTGGGTAGTGAGATCCAATGTCTAGCCCTCTCTGGGTAGTGAGATCCAATGTCTAGCCCTCTCTGGGTAGTGAGATCCAATGTCTAGCCCTCTCTGGGTAGTGAGATCCAATGTCTAGCCCTCTCTGGGTAGTGAGATCTAATGTCTAGCCCTCTCTGGGTAGTGAGATCCAATGTCTAGCCCTCAGAAAACAGGAGGGTCTTGTGTGTACTCTTACACATTAAAGAACCCTAGGTAATTACAATTTAAAAAGTGTAATCTAAACTGACAAAATTGGTAGTCCAGGCAAAATTGGTAAGGAAATCTACCCATGACAAAGATTTATGTGTCGAGCCAACAGGCACAGATATCACAGTTTTGCTGTAAACAAGCAACACAACATATACACACCCATCAATTGGTGAATGCTGTGAAGAGATTTGCATATCAGGGCAGATGAGGTATAGCAGCAGCTACCAAGGCCATCTATTCATTGTTGAAGTTGACATCACAGCACTCCAAGCAAGGTGCTTGGATACTTTCACCAGAAGAAAAAGTGTGTGCACACTGCTGGTTTCAATAGCTCGTTGGTTATGTACACACTTAACTGGTTATGTACATAGCTCGTTGGTTATGTACACACTTAACTTGTCCTTGTAGGTTGTCATTTCTACTTGTTCAACATTCTGTTCCAGACTGTTGGAGTCTCAAGATGAGAAGAACTGGCAAAGAAAGTGAGACAACAGAAGCTGAGGGAAGATAAAGACACCAGAATGCTTCATAAAGAGAAATAAATAAGATTGTCAGCAGACCCAGAGTAAGAAGGACAGATAACATCAAACTACAACAACATTAATTGGCAATGAGGCCTCAAAAAGGGCGAGATCCAGAAATTTGTATCTCCCTTGACACCTGAATGGGTACAAAAGGAAGTGAAGAAAACAAGAGAATAAGATGGCCCCAAGAACAGAGTTCAGTAGTAAGCTACAACTTCAGTTTCCTAAAACAGAAACACCACAGATAACAATTTGATTTATAAATATTAACCATTGGGTACATCTGTAACTTGAAAATGATCATTAACCTTAAAGTTAACTAGCTAACTATATGGGAAATCACTCATATCTTTTATAGAGCTGTAAATTTTATATTTAAACATCAAAAAAGTTATAGCTGCTCCTTTGACTGAAGATCGTCAGTACTAGTTTTATCTGGCAGATCATCTAAATGAAAACGCAACTGAGGTATAAGAGGAATTGTACCATCTCGCTCATCTTTTGTCAGGCTGTTAAGGATGTCATCAACTAGAGGTTTTGATGATGAATTTATCCGTAGTGCTTCTGTAGAGAACTGGTTAGCCCGTTGCAGCTGAGAACGAAGGAATTCTACTTCTCTGGCCAATAGCTGACGATCCCGACACACTTGGCTGTATTTGGTCAATGCCTCAACTAGCTGTAGAAAGTAAAAAAAATTAATTTTCTGCAAATCTCTATAGAATTTAATAAAATCTCTAACCCCTTCAAAGGTCAGATTACAACAGTTATATTAAAAGTAGTCACGATTAAAGAAGAGATTAAAATCTGTGTTTGTTATTCCTGTGAGGTTACTCTGACGGTCCATCCACTAAGATTGGAGTGTAGTTTAAAGATAAAATATCAGTCTTTGGCTAAGTATGTAAAATGTGCACACTAAAGACTATTAAAAGATTTCAACATTAAAAAGAACTGGCTTTTATAAACACCATTCTACAGAGAAATTTAAAATACTATCGCCACATCAAAAGACAGCTGGCTGGAAAGAACAATAATGGAAGGCATGGTTCACCGATGGGCAGCAAGGACAGAGCAATAAAAAGGTGGTTTCAAGGTATCAAAGAGAATTTGGACATGGCAACAGAAGTGGGAGATCTGACTAGAAAAAGAGATTCTTTCAGATGGGCTGTGGCAAATGCTACTTTCTGCAAAGAACATGAGACCTGATGATGATGATGATGACACTTAAAGATTAGATTTGGGGAATGAAGGAAAATGAAAACTGTAAATTAAAAATACTGCTCAGAGTTAATGAACATAAAATCATAATCTTGCATGCCTGAATGAACAAAAGGTTTTTGCCATAACAATTAGCAATCACTGATAGAAGGATTTAAACAAATAATAAGAGAGAATGTGACAATGGAAACAATGTAGCTGGGGAAGTAGGAATGTAGGGGAATAAGTAGAGTAGGGATGGTGTGAGGAGAATTTAGAGAAACACCGTATGTAAGGTGACATTCACAGGATGTTGGGGTGAACTGTTGTTTGGGTGTGTAGAGATGAGAGAGTCTCGTGATATTGGGGACTGATGAGAAGCACGGAGGAGTAAACAGAAATAAGTGAAGGTTAAGGTGAGATAGAGGTTATGGTATCAAGAGAAGTCATTGGCTAGGAAATTAAGGAAGTAGCTGTTGATTGGCTGGAGTACGAAGTACTTAAGGCCATGCAGAGGGTTTTAGAGTGAGAGATGACATGTAGATAAAGCTCTCATGTAGGAGAGTGACTCGAAAGTGAGTACAAGAGTCAGAGATACCTAGCTTACTTTGATACCTGAACGGAGATGTCAGTCCACTGGGTTTTATGATTGTGCACTGCCATTTGTGGAGTTATGAAATGAAAGTCTTATGTTTTCACACGAGAGACTTACGTGTGTAATTAATTCATTGAAACACGTGTATTGTAGATCAACCTAACACCCGGAGTCAACATAACGAGAAGTACAGATATTAGACAGTTAATACCAACAACTGATTACAGATCTTAAAGGAAGAGCGAGTGGCGACAGTGAAAGGAAATCACCAAAAACAATTAGCCTGTTTCCTATCGACAGGTAGACACGGTAGAGCTCGACATTCAGGCGTGGCCTGTGCTAAAGACCATAGGTTACAACGGCCTACCATCGTGAAGATGTCCAGCTTACGTCGACCGTGTTACTGAGTTACCTTGTGATGCCTTTGAACCTGGGAGCGTTACTTTTACCTGTGTGACGTGAGTAAAGCATTTTTGAACAGACATCATAAGATAGCATTCACAATGAGGCATGATACTGTGTTAACGCATCATTAACATTGAACCATGTCTTGTGTGACTGTTGCTTCACCTTTGCGTTACTTGGTGACACCTTTTCATCTATCATTATTACAACAAAAGTAAAGAAAAGAACAAATATTCATTAGTGAAAATCTACAAGCATCTGCACTTGCAGTGATAAAAGTTACAGAAGACCAAATAAAGATAAAAGAAAAGAGATCGTGGAGACAAACAGAACAAATGTTTGAACAGATAAAATAGTAAAGTCATACACCAGAAGAGAAAACCAACAAAGACTGACCCTGAGGCACAAATTATCGGAGCAAAATCAACAAGTTAGCAAACAGACCTAAACTGATAACTGGGTTTAAAGAGTTCATAGCATGCTGGTCTAGGGTTGTGTTACCTGGTCACATTACATCACTCAAGGGTTGAAGTTGGCTGGAACAAGTTAATAGAATGAACAATTACATCCTCAAGCAGGGCTGTGTTAACTGGTCACATTACAACAACACTCAAGGGTTGAAGTTGGCTGGAACACAATAGAATGGACAATTACATCCCCAAGCAATTAGTCTATGGGGAACTTTAGAAGGGAAGCGGTTTAAAGTTAGACCAAAACTGAGGTACAAAAATATCTGCTAGTCATCCCTTAGTGAACTCTATTGGGGAAAAAAATGCTGGCAAAGGTTCATGAAGAGGATAATAA
This sequence comes from Megaustenia siamemsis, assembly GCA_032433765.1. NCBI lineage: Eukaryota > Metazoa > Mollusca > Gastropoda > Stylommatophora > Ariophantidae > Megaustenia > Megaustenia siamemsis. The sequence continues at coordinate 38,861,973 of JAVIAB010000050.1, read as the reverse complement.
ATGAAGTGACATAATAACATTTTAGTGGCTGAGGCATTAGTGTGCTTTATACTTCATCAGAGGGGTCGAGGCTCAACCCCAAGATGTATGTACCAACATTTATTGGGGATAACACAGCTTCAAGGTTCACCAGGTCTCTGAAAATGAATACCGCAGATTTTTTTCTTGAAAAATAGAGCTGCTTGGCATAATCCCAACCATATAACCTGTAACATGACCCGCTGGTCAAAGGTAAAAAAGGCTCTAACATAATATCAACTGTATGTATTGAGGGAATCCATACCATTTTTCACAAGATGCCCAATGAAAGCAGGCTGCCAATATGGCCCTTGTTTATAATTACTTTACCAAAGTGAATGCTCTTCTTTGATACCCCATCAGGTTTTGTAGAAGACATATAACTAACATAAATGACACACGTGGACAAGCAGCTAACCTGAACAGCCTGATTCTGTCCCTGTTCATCCAGAGACTTCAGCCGTTCTCTCATCTTGTCATGTACACGTGTATGTTGATCAGTCTGGTCTTCTAGTTCTGTGACACGCTGCACCAAACGCTCTGTACGTTTCACCATTTCACCATTTATCTGGTTCAGCTTCACATTCTGTACCCTGTTCAGGCATAAACATAAATATATGACTTTATCAGTTTGGGGGAGCCGCGATAGCGCAGTGGTTAGTGAACTGAACTACAAAGGACAAGAGGTAGGGTTCGATCCCAACCGACGGCTTCCGGTTCACTCAGCCTTTAATGGGCACCAGATTTTTTTCTGGGAAAGTAAAGTGGCACGGGCATAATACCTACCACATTACTCCAAAAATCATGTGCCGAAGGTCTGTAAAATTTATGGCACTAACACCATATTCCCTACATGCCACTTGGTGTGATGGGGGTACTTTACCTTTTTTTATCAGTTTATATTCGTTCCTATATGTTAACTGAAACAAAAATCAAATAAGCTCACTTAAATGCATATTAGACAAAATATTCCAGATTTTGGTTAGCAAAAAGGCTAGGCAGGATAATTCCAAACAAATGTGTTCTGAACCACATGGTGCTGTAAATAAGTGTTTATTTTATTTGCTACTTGATGCTATACTTGAACTTATTTGATATTAAATTGTAGGGAGAAAAGGTTTGGTTTATACTTGAAGACTTGTAAATAATAAATATTTGATAGCTCACTTGTAAAATGTCATTGGATTTGAAGCACTTTGTAAAGCGATTGGATATGTTTGTATATCCTAACTTTTAAATATAATGTCTCTCATGTTGTGTTTCTTCATACTTCATATAGGCCATTTGTCTTCTTTCTTTAACATATTCAAGTAACATCTGTACTTGACAGTCAACAAACGCTTGAGGTGTTCCATAACACAAAAACTTATTTATTTATGTACATTGTTGACCTGTAGTCACAAGTTACATTAACACATAATACATTTAATGAACGACATATTACTTGTAGGTTAAAGTCAATAATATTATTATAATACTAATGGGCAGTCTGGATATCTGCTGGACTCAGATATACTCCTGGAATTATTAAACACTTCACAGATTAAGTAGTGAACTGTTAAGTGCAATTTCTATTTCCACTTCTAAGTCAGAACAATGAAATTTGTTATGAAAATGTTTCCCAATAGAGACTGGGGTTAAACAAGGATGTATTTTATCGCCCTTGTTATTTTGAATTGTTATGGACTTCATAATGAAGAAATGCTGCACTGGTAATAAAGGCATCGAAATAGATTCAAGGAGACCATTTGGAGGACCTCGACTTTGCTGATGACATAGTTCTCATCAGCAGTCAGATAAAAACGATGCAAGAAAACACAAATGAACTATCATCAATAGCCAGCAAAATTGGGCTTGAGATCAATCATGAAAAGACTAAAGTCATGAAAAGCTTAATTCCAACAGATGACAAAATATACATGGAAAACAGCCCAGTGGAAGAGATCGATCACTTTATCTATCTTGGAAGTCACATTGATCGAAAAGGGGATACAAGCAAAGAAATTAGAATCAGAATAGCTAAAGCAGCAATGTCTTTCAGAAGCCTTGAAAAGTTGTGGAAATCAAAACTCATCAGCACAAACAAAACTTAGACTAATCAAATCAAATGAACTATCAATCCTTACATATGCGTGTGAAAGCTGGAAAATAACAAGAGATATAGAAACAAAGTTGAACGCACTCAAAAATAAATGTCTAAGGAAAATACTTGGTATAGCGTGGAACGAATTCAAAACAAATGAGGAAATTAGAGAAATCGCTAATCAACCACTAATATCTTCAGTAATAAAGAAAAGACGATGGTCATATGTTGGACATGTGATGAGAAGAGATAATAACCGAATAACAAAGCAAGCCCTCATGTGGGAAACAACAGGTAAGAGAAAAAAAGGAAGACCCAGAGAGACACTGAGAAGAACATTGATGAGAGAGGCAAGAGCAGCAGGACTCGGCTCCCTTAATGAGATAGAGCTGCTTGCACAGAACAGAGACAAATGGCGAGATTTGATAAAATATCTTTAAAAGAATTGAAAACTGCTAGAACAAAAATTCAGATAAGAGAAGGAGTATCTTGGTCTACGTCCTATGGGCCGGCTACAGCACGAAAGGTCAATAGATAGATAGAAGTATAAGTGATCACAATCCATTTCTGACTGCCCAAAACATGTTAATTTTATTTAACAGGTGGTATTGGGCTTGTTCTGCTTGGTAATTATTCTTACAGACTTCTTCTCATACTAAACTACATTCAAAACCACTGTGGTCCTCATTTCAGTTGTATGATGTCTACTACTGACTGGAGATCAAGTTATCATCTTCCAACTATCTACAGAACACAACAGGCTGTGATACCAACTTTACACTTGAGTACACTAAAACAGAGGAACATCTGTCCAATGTGCAATAGCTAAAGAAGAAACTTGCCCCATTATGACAAACTGTATGGTAATGCAGAAGCCTTGAGTTGACTATAAACCTCCATCAAATTCATCAATGAAATATTTGAAATTAAACAAAGAAAAATAAGTAGAAAAGTAGGCTGCAAATTTTGCCTTTGGAATATTGAATTTGTAAAACCTGTAATGCCCTATGGTATGCTGTGAACATTTTATTAATGACCACAATTTTAATCTCATCAGCAACACATAATTGGCTGAAATGGTCAGCATTACACCAGTGCCATCCTTTTCTCCCATAAAAATTCCACTACACATTTCTAGGCTGGGTGAACCTAGAAGCTGTCAATCGGGGCTGAACACAGTTTTGTGGGTACAAATAACTATCAATCCTTTCCATGTCTAAAGGCATTTCAAGATTACTATAAGCATCAAGAATTGTCACTTTATATTTTAATTATTGTTTTGTTGCTGATATAGTTCCTAGTTTTTTTTTTAATAGACTCTACTAAGTAAAAATTGTAATGCTGATACAAATAAATAAATGAAATGAACTTCATTTTTATTTTTACAGCATATTTATCTAAATATTTACTGATTTTATGCAATTTTTTTTTTTCACGATGAATGAAAAATTATTGGTACTTTCTCACTACTATGGTTGTAGTTTAATCTAAAACTTTGTTCATTATACCTCTGAACTACTCAATTTAGTATGAGGACATTTAACAGTGTTTTTTTAAATTACATTTTTAAAATTTGCATGCAGTTAATTAAGTTATTAAGCATAGTTTTTCCCCATCTTAGGAAAACAGAAGCAACAGTAACTGGCTGAATGTAAAGACCGTGACACAACAGTGATTGGGTTAATGTAAAGTCAGTGACACAACAGTGATTGGGTTAATGTAAAGTCAGTGACACAGCAGTGATTGGGTTAATGTAAAGTCAGTGACACAACAGTGATTGGGTTAATGTAAAGTCTACGACACAACAGTGATTGGATTAATGCAAAATCAACGACACAACAGTGATTGGCTTAATGTAAAGTCAACGACACAACAGTGATTGGCTTAATGTAAAGTCTACGACACAACAGTGATTGGATTAATGCAAAATCAACGACACAACAGTGATTGGCTTAATGTAAAGTCAACGACACAACAGTGATTGGCTTAATGTAAAGTCAACGACACAACAGTGATTGGCTTAATGTAAAGTCAGCGGCACAACAGTGATTGGCTTAATGTAAAGTCAACAGAATTACTGACCTATACTTTTTGACAGTTTTCTCCAGGTGAATGCCTTGTCTCTTGCATTCCTCTCTCAGCTTCATAATGAGCTTGTTTTGCTTCAGCAACATTTGATCCATCTCATGGATGTACTGATCTGAGGTCAAAGAAAGCACATACAGTATATACGTGTACTGATCTGAGGTCAAAGAAAGCATATACAGTATATACATGTACTGATCTGAGGTCAAAGAAAGCACATACAGTATATACATGTACTGATCTGAGGTCAAAGAAAGCACATACAGTATATGCATGTACTGATCTGAGGTCAAAGAAAGCATATACAGTATATACATGTACTGATCTGAGGTCAAAGAAAGCACATACAGTTATATACATGTACTGATCTGAGGTCAAAGAAAGCATATACAGTATATACATGTACTGATCTGAGGTCAAAGAAAGCATATACAGTATATACATGTACTGATTTGAGGTCAAAGAAAGCATATACAGTATATACATGTACTGATCTGAGGTCAAAGAAAGCATATACAGTTATATACATGTACTGATCTGAGGTCAAAGAAAGCATATACAGTTATATACATGTACTGATCTGAGGTCAAAGAAAGCATATACAGTTATATACATGTACTGATCTGAGGTCAAAGAAAGCATATACAGTTATATACATGTACTGATCTGAGGTCAAAGAAAGCATATACAGTTATATACATGTACTGATCTGAGGTCAAAGAAAGCATATACAGTTATATACATGTACTGATCTGAGGTCAAAGAAAGCACATACAGTATATACATGTACTGATCTGAGGTCAAAGAAAGCATATACAGTATATACATGTACTGATCTGAGGTCAAAGAAAGCATATACAGTATATACATGTACTGATCTGAGGTCAAAGAAAGCACATACAGTTATATACATGTACTGATCTGAGGTCAAAGAAAGCACATACAGTATATACATGTACTGATCTGAGGTCAAAGAAAGCATATACAGTATATACATTTACTGATCTGAGGTCAAAGAAAGCATATACTGTTATATACATGTACTGATCTGAGGTCAAAGAAAGCACATACAGTATATACATGTACTGATCTGAGGTCAAAGAAAGCACATACAGTATATACATGTACTGATCTGAGGTCAAAGAAAGCGTAAACAGTATATACATGTACTAATCTGAGGTCAAAGAAAGCACATACAGTATATACATGTACTGATCTGAGGTCAAAGAAATCACATACAGTATATACATGTACTGATCTGAGGTCAAAGAAAGCACATACAGTATATACATGTACTGATCTGAGGTCAAAGAAAGCACATACAGTTATATACATGTACTGATCTGAGGTCAAAGAAAGCATATACAGTTATATATATGTACTGATCTGAGGTCAAAGAAAGCACATACAGTATATACATGTACTGATCTGAGGTCAAAGAAAGCATATACAGTTATATACATGTACTGATCTGAGGTCAAAGAAAGCACATACAGTATATACATGTACTGATCTGAGGTAAAAGAAAGCACATACAGTATATACATGTACTGATCTGAGGTCAAAGAAAGCATATACAGTATATACATGTACTGATCTGAGGTCAAAGAAAGCACATACAGTTATATACATGTACTGATCTGAGGTCAAAGAAAGCACATACAGTATATACATGCCAATATGTTTTTCTTTCTTTCTTGCATTCACTTAGTATCTATTATAGGAATAAATAGTCCTCTTCAATGTTATGTGGACATAAATGCATTGTGTTGTGATTTGCAGTAAAACTATGATATTTATGCCTTTCAGCTTAATACATCCAACTTCAGCATGGTATTTTAAGTTGAGGGGTCTTTTCCCTTTTTGGTCTTACTCGCTTGGGTGGACTGGATAATCTCTTTCCTAGAGCGTCACTCAGAAGTGAAGTATGGTTTTGATGAGCTCTGTCGTTAACCTATGCTGGTGTACACAGTTGACCACTTTCAGTTGCTGGCAGGCGTCTTCTGCTGATACATTTTATCTGAATCAAAAGAGACTCAGAAAATGCAGAAGGAACTGTCAAGAATTTCAGAAGGAACATGAATAGAACTAAACAAAAGACATTCTGGTGAAGTACAGAGGGGATGATAGAAGTGTACATAATTAGTAGGTATATGAATAAATATACAAATAAATAATTATAATTATACAGGGCAGTGGTATAGCTGGTGGAAAGTGAGGGAAAACCAAATCACATATAAATTGTATGAGGGCGAGTAAAAAAAAAAAGTAGCCTTTATAATTTTTTTAAAAATGGAAATATATATGAACAAAATTGCTTCATCACTTTCCAACATAATGAACCCCTCCCGTTCAATGCACGGGCTTCAATTCTATGAGGAAAAAAATCGTTAGTTGACTGCGCAGCCATGAGACTTGAATTGTTTTCTTTCTTTTAGAGGCAGAATAGAGAAGAACTCACTGTGTTTATCCTCAACCTCTTCCATCTTCAACTTCATTTCCTCCTCCCTTTCTTGTGCCCTCTTTCGGATAATCTGGAGATCCTCTGACCTTGTCCTCTCTATTGTGTCTCTGGCCATCTTTGCCAAATGAAGCTAAGGGATTTAATAAAACCAGCAATTACAAAAATTTATTAGTACCTTACAAAGAGAGTCAGTTCTGAATGTAAAAAAAATAATGTACTTTTAGATTGGACCGTAATCATATTTTTTTAATTGAAAATATCCACTGCTTTTCTGTCATCACATCTCTGAAAGTAATTTTTACTACATAATCCAATTCATTTTTGCATCTAAAAATATATTTCTAAAAGTGAACAATATATAATAAGAGATAAATAATTTGAAAGAATGTAAGTATGGCAATTAAATTATATTAAAATGAAAAATTATAATATTAATTTAATAACTTTAAATCATACCTTGTAAAAAACTGGTAATATAGTGTAACTGCCTATATATTACCTTGTGCAGTCTTGAGACTGCAACAATTTTGAACATGCAGGAATCTGTATGGATAAGTTGCATGTGTGAACAACGAGCTAGTAACTTTACAACCATTACCTCTCTCTCCAATGCCTGCACATTGCCTGTCATATGAATACACTCTTCCTTCGAGTTGATCAGCTCTCTTTCTGCTTTAGTCAGCCTCTGTTTCAAGTCATCCAGCTCTATCTTTGTCCTACTCATCTCCTACAGAATCAATGTAAAGGACTCTGGAGACTTTATATATGACTAAAACATAGTCTTCAGATATTATAAATAAAATAATCATGTAAATGTTTCTTGTTAAAACCATTTCTAACAGAGATAACAATTATTCACTACTTCTAACAACTATTTGTCTGATAAATCAAATTAAAATTAATTATAAAAAAATATTGTAACAGTTTTATTGTATGAATAGACACCACAAAGAACAAATTCCACATTAAGGCCAAAAGGTCTTCTTTCAAGGCAGGGAGGGGAGGAAAACAAATATTATTTTGTTTGTTTATTTAAGTTTGTCTTCAATACAAAATAAAACATAAAAGAATTAGAAAGTGCTTAGCACAGATAAAGAATCTCATTCTTGCTCTATGGACTATCTAGATAGTAAAGTAAAAAGTAAAGTACCCCTGTCACGCCAAGTGGCATATAGGGAATATGGTGTTAGTGACCATAAATTTTACAGACCTTTGGCACATGATTTTTGGGGTAATGTGGTCAGTGTTACCTCCGTGCTGCTTTACTTTCCCAGAAAAAAATCCGGTACCCATGAAAGTTTTAGATAGACTATATTCACAAGATTCTTGAATTGTTTCTTCCAGAAACTATTTCAGAAACTTCTTCCAAATACAAATAATAGTGAATGTTTATTTATAAGAAATACTTTCCCTTTTAATGGTTTTTATTTCATTAACGTTATTTTAACTAAAATGAATTTGAAGTGAATTAGCATGACTTTATAAAAAATAAAATACTTGGTCATGATCATGCTTGACCTTCTCCAGTTCTGATCTCAGCCTGTTTGACTCATACAAAGCTGAGTTACGTTGAAGAGATGCATTGGTTGTTTCCACACGGTAACTTTCTGCTGTCTGTGGATAAAATAACTAGAATCAATAACTGATAATTCAATCTACATCACAAATTTATTTAGATTATGGTGTGTGATAGAAATTATTAAATATTACTTGAAGTAACAAAAAGGATGAGGAAAAAAAAGTATTATTTTGGGAAAACATGGACACCAATGAAGACGATAAAAATTTCATTGAGAAGAAAGCTTACTTGAAGGATAATTATTGACCCTATACTTTCCATGTTTTTTTGGAGGTGAATCTGTATAGCAGACCAATAATAAGGTGTACAAATGGTGTAAAATAAAAACAAAAAAGTGCTAAAATATAAGTTTTCGGGAAGTTGCAATTGTATACAACATCATCTGATATCTTTAAAATTGTGCTATTATGTTATATTTAAATCAGTGCCAAACTCCTTTTTTATTTTAGACATTGCCCAGTAAATTAATTATTATATACTGAAAAATGCAGAGCTAGTATTTGAAGTAAGTGATCTCATCTATGTGACTATCATATATAGCAAGTGCCATGCTTTCAATCATAAGCAGAGATGGCCTCTTAAATTGTTTATCGTAAGTAATGTGATCGGCAAATCTCTTTCAAATTCTGTACAATCATGTTTGAATGTTGAATTTTTAAATATCAAACTCTTTTATTTTTAAATTAACCAGTAAGTTAGATCTCCCCTATTGTTTATTATATACATGGACTACATGTGCAAGTTAGACAACTTATCGGAGATTACTGAGCTTCTATTTGCAGGTGATCAAGCACTAATACATAGAAAAATAGAAGACCTACAAGAACACTTGCTAGATTATGATGTCGTAAAAATTACTGCATCAAAATACACACTTTTCCAAATTTGACATTTTGCCATGGTCAAACATTACTCCACTCCATGTACCTTCCTAATTACTACTTCCAGTGTCTCCTGAGCTTTGCATTTGTTTCTATTGATTTATGATTTTTTTTGTGTGAGATATATCTCTTTTCAAAAAAATAAATCGCCATGTTCAAGAAATTGTTCATTTCTCCTTTTTGCTATAACCAGGAAAATTTCCTCGGTTGTTGGCAGACATCAAACGCCCCTTTGTGACTCTGGATACACAGAAAATAATGTTATGAGGTAGCCGAACATGCTGATGGACTTACAGCGATCGTACAGATAGACATTGTAACACGGCCAGTTCATGAGGTGAAACTCAGGTCATAAATCAACCCGAATTGAATTTTGAGTCCCTGCGTTTTGCCAAGTGTGAACACCCTGTTGTGTGTCAAAAGTTCAGAGAAAATACTGTTTTTAGAGCACCTAATGCTATTTTCAACACAAAAAGGGAGCTCTTAAAAAACATCAGAAAGAAGCAATCAACATTTTTCGGGCACATAATGAGAAGAGGAAAATTGGAATACTTGGTTACAACTAGCAAAATAAAAGGAAAGAGAGATCACGGACGAAAAAGAGAGAAAATACTGGATAGCTTGGTGTCATGGCATGGAAAACGTTCAACAACAGAACTGATACAATGCACTGTAGATAGAAGATTGTGGAGGGACATGATCGCCTACGCCAACCGGCAGGGTACATGATGATGATGAATGCTATATTTAAGTGGTAGTAATTTTTACTACAGTATCATAAATGGAAGAGTTACAGATGGGTATCGTAATTAAGAGTTAAATAGACTTAATAGCACAAGCACAAAATAGAACATGAAAATCAACATCAACAAAACAGATGTCATGAATATCAGAAGAAAGAAACAGAACATCAACATAGCGATAGACGGCAGACAACTAAATCAGCAGAGGAATGCAGACAACTAAATCAGCAGAGGAATTTAACTATCTGGGAAGTATAGTGAGGGACGACAATTTTAAAAAAGTAGAAATAGACTCAAGATGCAACAAAGCTTGTCAAACCAGCGGACAGCTATCATCACTATTGTTCAACAAGGAAATAATTCTAGAGGCAAAATGGACGCTTTACAATACAATCTTCATCCCAATGTTTTGCTACCAATGCCAATCCTGGACTCGAGATGCAAGAACAATAAGAAAAATAACCTCTACCAAGATGAAATGTGTTAGATGAATAAGAGAAAACAGTTTAAGAGAAAAGATAAGAAATGAAGAACTGAGAAAGAAGTATCAATAAATGTTGCGAGAACACCAGATCCTAGGACTGACGATGAAAAAGATGGATTGATGGGAGATTAGAAACACTAGGAAATATAGCAGCAGAGGTAAACAGGAAAGCAAAAGACCGCAAATAATATCTCCCCTTGATGCTGAAAGACAAATGAGGTAGGAAAGAAGATAAAAGATTTTGTTGTCCAAATTCAGTTCAATATGTCAGGGCTGGTTCTACAAAGTAATGAATGGCTCCTTTTGTTACTTCCAGTGACAGAGACAACCCATCAAGAAAATCAAAAGTGTGAGTAAAGTCTTTCAAAAAACAAACACATTTCAAATTCAATGATAAGAAAAAACTTACCACAGTTACTTCCCTGTCACAAGTTCTCAGCTGAGACTTCAGCTCATTTATCTCTGAAGACAGACTTGCCTTGTCTCTCACTTCTTTCTCATATTTGGCTTTGATTTGAGTGTAGTGTTCTCCAAGTTCCTTTAACTGTTGAAAGAGAGAGTCAAACATTGATTAGACAAGACACCAAACCTGATATATATACGAGGGCTGATCAAAAAGTATCGGAACTTTTGCAATAAAAAAAAAACTACACAACTTACAGTTTTGAAATTTAATCTCCTTCGAAATAGTCCCCTTCTGAGGCCACACATTTAATCCAATGTTGTTTCCATTGTCGGAAGCATTCCTGGAACTCATCTTCTGAGATGGTGTGAAGCTGCCTCGTCGCATTTTCTTTTATCTCCTCCACATCTTGAAATCTTCTTCCTTTCAAGTGGGATTTGAGTTTGGGAAATAGGAAAAAGTCACAGGGAGCTAGATCTGGAGAATAAGGTGGCTGTCTGACCTGGGGAATGTTGTGTTTGGCCAAAAACTGCTGTACAAGCTGCGCTGAATGGGCGGGTGCGTTGTCGTGGTGGAGCTGCCATTGACCGGACGCATGCAAATCTGGTCTTCTTCGACGAATAGCATCTCTCAAACGCCTCAGAACTTCAATGTAATACTCCTTGTTTACTGTCTGACCAGAAGGGGCATACTCGTGATGAACAATGCCCTTGTAATCGAAGAAAACGATCAAAAGGGTCTTCACCTTGCTGCGACTCATCCTAGCTTTTTTCGGTCTCGGGGAGTTTGCGGTCTTCCACTGCGAAGACTGAACCTTTGTTTCTGGATCATAACCATAGACCCACGATTCATCACCTGTTATGACTGTTTTCAAAAAGTTTTCATTGTTTTCGACAGAGTCAATGAGATCTGCGGCAGCAGAAACCCGGTTGTCTTTCTGGTCAGCTGAAAGCAGTTTTGGAACGAGCTTGGCAGACACGCGTCTCATACCCAAATCTTCAGTAAGAATGGCCTGAACTGAGCCGAAACTAATGCTGCGCTCTTCTGATAACTCTCGAATGGTGATTCGACGATTTTCGCGCACAGTGGAACACACATCGGCAATGTGTTTCTCACTTCTGCTGGTGACAGGTCGTCCTGACCGGTGGTCACTCTCAACATTTTCTCTGCCGTCTTGGAATCGCTTAAACCATTCAAAAACTCGTGTGCGGCTCATACACTCTTCCCCATATACTTTGTATAACTTTTCATAAGTTTCTGTGAAAGTATCACCAAGCTTTTGGCAAAAATTAATGCAAATTCTCTGCGCAATTTTTTCCGTCATTTTCCGCCATTGAAAATCCGACGACCACGTGGTACATGGCTAACGTCACGGCGCTGCCGTGATTAATCCACACGTGCTACAACGACACAACTTGCACAGAGTGTTACACATATATCAAGGTCAATATGTGTACAGTTTGAATACAATCTGTTCGCTGGTTCCGAACCTATTAAGAAAGTACTGATACTTTTTGATCAGCCCTCGTATATATATATATTCATTTCTTTCTTCTTCTTCTTCTTCAGTGTTGCCAGTTAAATGAGCATGGATGCATTGTGTCAGCAATACTAAAATAAAAAAAGAAGAAAAAAGTGGTATGGTGACAGTTTTGCGTGGTAATGGACAAAACAAAAGTTAACGTTTCGGCCAAGTAGACCTTCAGCTGGAACAACAAACAACAAACACAAAAAATATATATAAGGATATGTAAACAAATCTAACTACATGGCGATAATATGCTAGATACTCAAGAAAGGAAATAAACAAAGGGTCCCTTCCCTGTGTTCCAGAGCATGGTCAGCCTCCGAATGGACTAAAATGAGAAGGCGGGATGACCAACTATAAATCTCACTGACCAGACAGTCAAGCGTGAAAACGGAACGGAAGGGTTCTAAAAATATGGGGAGGTAAAAGATATGTATAAACTGTGCAAATCTAACTCTGTGTGTGCACCCCGAACCGATGTGTAAAAAGAAACATGTGTATATAACAATACATGCGTACAAGCATAAATCCGCATATATATTGCCACAAAGCCCACTTTAAAAAAAAGGTGCACAAATGTGTCAATACATATGCAGACAAATATATCTACATGTATAGGTTCGGTAGTGCATGGGGGTAAGAAATGTGTAGTAGGCACCCATGTTTATGAGAGCGATATGTTCATACCTTGGGGGGACAGCGAACCCAACTGCGCAATAAGGCAATTCTCAAGGGCGAACTGGCTGCGATTGCTGGAGTGACAAGAGACAATGCCAGTAACTTGCATGTCAGGTTTACGACTATGGCCAGGGGAGATGAAATAGTCAGACACTGGGCTGCCAGTCTTTTACTAAACATCACGAAGATGCTCACAAGATCTGTCACTCAAGTGTCATCCACTTTTGCCCACATACGTCATCTGGCAATGCTTACACATTGTGTCACTAGTTTATGACAAAGTTGTGATACCTATGCCTTTCAGCCCAACACATCTGTCTTTGGTCAAACACATCCACCTTGGTCATGAGTTAAGTAGTTTAACCACTTCACCAGGCAGTGGCTATTTCGGCTTACTCGTTTTTCCCTTTAGACTGACAAGGATTCTCAACATGTACAAGTACACAAACCTCCTGTTTTCCACCATTATCCAAGAGAGTTAGATATCAAATCCCACTATCTTGATACCAGGGGATGGTAAAGCCATAAAGAAACTACAGATTTGAAGTGAAAAATACCCACCAAATGTGACAGGATTTGAACCTGGAACCTTCCTGTCTAGAGGTGGATATATTACCTCTAGACCATCCAGTTCCCCTATATCCATCAAATGCAAAGTTTTTCAAGAAACCACTAGCAGAGAATGTCATGAATTGTTCATTTGCTTAACACCACAGGATATAATTGTAGTAGACTAACTAACTGCCAATGAAATAGCAAATTTATTATTAGTTGTAAGATCACAATATATTAATATATTGAGCAATAACTCCGTATTAACTTATATTGAATTTGACCTGTACTCTCCACTAATTAATCCTCGCCGAATATTGAAAACATATTGACATACATAGTATGTGGTCCATATATCACAGACTAAATGAAAAGAGAACTACTAAACACAATTCAAACAAGACAAATGCGATTTTTGGGCCATGTTAAAAGACACAACAGCCTACTAAAAGCAGTCCTGGAGGGGAAAATACAAGGTAAAAGAGGCAGAGGCAGACCAAGACTAACATGGACAAGTAACATCAAAAGATGGACAAATCAGCCTATGACAACCTGCACCATCAAAGCAAGAGACAGAGCAGAATGGCACTCCATGGTAGCCAACCTTCGATGTGGAGACGGCACTTAATGATGATGATGATCACAGACTGGATTTGACACAATCAATTATTGATTTGCAGGCAACAATCATAAAGTTAACAAACCCTACCAGAATTAGTAACAATATAAAAGAAACAATGAGAGTCTCTCAGCCTCATCATCATCATGTGTCATACCAGATGCCGTAGGCGATCATTTTTTCCATAATCTCCTACCCACTGTGCATCGTATCAATTCTTTTGTTGAATGTTTTCCATGCCATGACACCAAGCTATCTAGTACTTTCTCCTTTTGACAACCGCGATCTCTCTTCCCCTGTATTTTGCTAGTTGTGACCAAGTATTCCAACTTTCCTCTTCTCATGATGTGCTCGAAAAATGTTGATTGTTTCTTAGGAGCTCTCTTTTTGTGTTGACCTCTTTGAGAATCTCCTTGCTGGTCTTTTTAGCTGTTCAGAGAACTTTCAACATTCTTCTGAGAAATCCCCTCTCAGTCTAACATAAAAAAAAACACAATGTAATCACTATCTCTATGAAATATCTGTTGATCTCTATTGGTAGAGAGCGGCAATAGCTTAGTAGTTAGTGAACTGGACTACAAAGGACAAGGGGTAGGGTTCGATCCCAACCGATGGCTTCCAGGTTCACCCAGCCTTAAATGGGTACCGGATTTTTCTGGGAAAGTAAAGCGGTGCGGGCATAATACCGGCCACATTACCCCAAAAATCATGTGCCGAAGGTCTGTAAAATTTATGGTCACTAACACCATATTCCCTATACGCCATTTGGCATGACAGGGGTACTTTACGTTTACTTTTTTTCTACTGGTAGAAACCCTAAACCTTTACCATACTGCAGTCACTGTGCATCACCTCATTTGAGAACAACTTACTGGAAGCTGATGATTTATACTTATTTAATTCCTTTCTACCTTTGAATTTCTTGCTACCTTTTTTCCATTGACTTCCAGTAAATTCTATATTGTGGGATTAACATATGAAGATCTAAAGTTCTTCTGGAATTTTCTGCATGCAGAATATAAGAGGTGTTGATTTTCTAAAAATTCTGTAAATTTTATTTTATTTTTGTTATAGCATCCCAAATAAATGCCTAAGAAACATACTCTGGTGTACAATGGAACGAATTCAAGACTAGAAATGAGATAAGAGAAATGGCCATGCAACCAACAATCTTTTAGCATTAATTAGAGAAGATGGACATTTGTCAGACATGTTGAGAAGAGACAACAAGAGAATTCCAAAACAGGCTCTTCTATGTGAAACATCAGGATACAGATAAAGAGGAAGACAGAGAGAGACACAAAAAAGAACACTTATAAAAGAAGCAAAGTTTGTATGCATGGACTCATTAGATAAGATCAAACATCTCGCCAAGAATAGAAATGAATGGTGAAAAACACTACGAGCCCTGTCCAATGCCTAGTGGCACAGGAAGGATCACGATCAAGACCCCAGACAATAAAAGAGATCGATGTTATAATTAATGACTTCTAATATTTTATTGCTTAATTTTTTCCTAGATGTTCATGAAAACATCCCAAGACCTCTTTAATACTCAGTCCAACTCCCAGAATAACAAAACATACCTTATTGTTGAGGTCATCAATCAATACTTGATTTTCTCTTCGGGCAGCCTCTCTTTCTGCTTTAATCAAATTCTGAGATTCTCTGACGTGATTCTCAAACCGTTCTCTCAGTCGAGCCAGATCATCACAGACTTGTCCCTTCTGTACCAGAGCCTGAGTATATATACCATGACAAAGTTTAAAGCTTTCAATAAATAAAATGAAATCTATCTATTGACCTTTCGAGCCGAAGCCGGCCCATAGGGCGTAGACCAAGATACTCTTTCTCTTATCTGAATTTTTGTTCTAGCAGTTTTTAATTCCTTTAAAGATATTTTATCAAATCTCGCCATTTGTCTCTGATCTGTGCAAGCAGCTCTATCTCATTGAGGGAGCTGAATCCTGCTGCTCTTGCCTCTCTCATCAATGTTCTTCTCAGTGTCTCTCTGGGCCTTCCTCTTTTCCTCTTACCTGTTGTTTCCCATATGAGGGCTTGCTTTGCTATTCGGTTATTATCTCTTCTCATCACATGTCCAACATATGACCATCGTCTTTTCTTTATTACTGAAGATATTAGTGGTTGATTGGCAATTTCTCTAATTTCCTCATTTGTTTTGAATTTGTTCCACGCTATACCAAGTATTTTCCTTAGACATTAGACATCCTTAGACAAAATGTCATATGTCATAATAAAACCAAAGGCTAACAAAATATTAGAACAGTCCCTCTCTTACGACGCACAACAGTCTTTATAAGAACAGAGAAACATCTTATACAAAGGATTTTCATCCCCATTATATGCTACTGAGAGAGATAGAGCTGCGTGCACAGAACAGAGACAAATGGCGAGAATTGATACAATTTATTTAAAAGAATTGAAAACTGCTAGAACAAAAATTTAGATAAGAGAAGGAGTATCTTGGTCTACGCCCTATGGGCCAGCTATGGTTTGAAAGGTCATTAGATAGATAGATATATGCTACTGGTGTCACACACTGGCACAAGCCTGAAGTAGCAGTTAGTTATCAGAGAAATAATGTCTGAAATAAGTAGCTGAAGTGACTTGATGAGAAAATATATAAAATGAAGTTATAATTTTGAGATTGAAAAGAGATTCATCATAGAACTGATATTAAATCATACAAAAACAACAACAACAAAAAAACAAACAAATAAAACAGTCTGCATAGCTAAAGTAGTGCCTTTTCCATTCCAAATAAAATAAGAAGGTTGCAGAGCTCAAGCCAACTCTAGAGTACCAAGCTGTGAAAATATCAAAGAAACTTCTACAGCTGGAAATTATAAAATGGTTTAACTCTTTCCAGACTTAGGGGGACTGTAGGTTTTCTTTATGTTTGGATCAGATCAATTTTCAATTTAGAAAAATTCCATCACATGTATTTTTCTTTTTACAATTTCACACAATGATATAATTAAATGTGGTATATGTTATACATCACTGGAGAGGAAAATGGTTGAAGAAAATGAAAATATCAATCTATTGATGATATCTGAAGGAAAATATATTATTTATTATAAATAGTATAAAAATATTCAAAGGCAGAAAATGTTCAATTCAAAATATCATATTTCATGTACCTCTATCTTTCCTGACTAGAAGCATGTTGCTATCCATTCTTCTCAAAATATTACACAAACTAATCCAAAGTTCTTCAAAATATACTTTTCTTGATTCATTTATGTCTACAAATAATGAAACTATGCACAAGAAATAGTAGACTACTAAGTATTAGTGGGTGTGGCCATTATTTGTCAGAAATAAACACATTTACATAGAAAATTCAACTAATCTTATCTGACTGAGCAAAGAAAATACCATGTGGTAATCGAAAGAAGTAATTATGAAGCTTCTTCTAGATATAAAATACAAGTTTTGGTGAATATTTACGCAGAATCGTTACTTTACTTTAAAATATTCAACTGTACTCAGTCCAAGCCGATGTGTCAGTTTTGGTCCTGTAGTACCTTCATAGGTGGAGCAATATGTGTGGGTTAGTAGTCCAGAAAAAGTTAAAATACCAGAAGAGCCAAAGTTAGAACTTTGCAACTCTCTCAACAACCCAAAGTAGCAGTGTGCCCTGGTAGATGACATTCAGATACAGCTACTAAATGGCATACACTCTGTCATTATTAGTGAATCATTTTGTAATGAATATGTTATGCATATGGATGCAGGAGCTGGAAACCTACTCAAACTCTACAAAAGAGACTAATTGCTTGGAAAACAAATGCCTCTGAAGACTCTTAAATATAAACTGAAGAGACTTCATGTGCGAAAAAAAAAAATTAAATTAAATTTTTTTTTAATGTAAAAAGTAACCTGAAC
This sequence comes from Megaustenia siamemsis, assembly GCA_032433765.1. Taxonomy (NCBI): domain Eukaryota; kingdom Metazoa; phylum Mollusca; class Gastropoda; order Stylommatophora; family Ariophantidae; genus Megaustenia; species Megaustenia siamemsis. The sequence goes on along the minus strand of JAVIAB010000050.1, from coordinate 38,843,944 downwards.
TGTGTTGGCAGTTAAAAAGGAGACAAAAAATACAATGTGCAATAGAGATGATCTGTCGGCTAAACTAAATTCCTAAACTCAGGTGTTGAATCTAGAGGCAACAAATTGAAGCCAACAATACGCAACCAATAACACATACATTATGGCAGGAGTACCCTGTCAAGAGATAAAGACTATTAGAGATTCATTACAATCAACCCCTGACTTAATTTCAGTTATTTAAACTCTCATTTATATTATAATGCAGAATACAAACATAATATTTTCTCTGAAAGTTTCACTTGGTATACATCAAGCTGCACATTAACATTCAGTAACACAGAGCCTGTACACATGATAACATAACAACATTCATGTTTGTCCATACTTCAGTCTGCTCTAGTTGAGCCTGTTCCACATGATAACATAAAGACATTCATGTTTGTCCATACTTCAGTCTGCTCTAGTTGAGCCTGTTCCACATGATAACATAACAACATTCATGTTTGTCCATACTTCAGTCTGCTCTAGTTGAGCCTATTCCACATGATAACATAATAACATTAATGTTTGTCCATACTTCAGTCTGCTCTAGTTGAGCCTGTTCCACATGATAACATAAAGACATTCATGTTTGTCCATACTTCAGTCTGCTCTAGTTGAGCCTGTTCCACATGATAACATAACAACATTCATGTTTGTCCATACTTCAGTCTGCTCTAGTTGAGCCTGTTCCACATGATAACATAACAACATTCATGTTTGTCCATACTTCAGTCTGCTCTAGTTGAGCCTGTTCCACATGATAACATAACAACATTCATGTTTGTCCATACTTCAGTCTGCTCTAGTTGAGCCTGTTCCACATGATAACATAAAGACATTCATGTTTGTCCATACTTCAGTCTGCTCTAGTTGAGCCTGTTCCACATGATAACATAACAACATTCATGTTTGTCCATACTTCAGTCTGCTCTAGTTGAGCCTGTTCCACATGATAACATAACAACATTCATGTTTGTCTATACTTCAGTCTGCTCTAGTTGAGCCTGTTCCACCAAGTGTATTCCTTTCTTCATCTGCTGGTAAGCATCTTCTTCCCTTTGTACCATTTCCTTTAGCTGGGATTTTAAAGTGGTCACATGTTCCATAAGCTCATCACGTTCCCTGATGAACAAAAATAAATAGAATGAACTACTATTACATATGTCTACAAATGCTAAACTTTTCAAAGCAGACATAACAATGGAAGTAGAACCTTTTGAAAAACTCTTCTCATAAATTTGTCAAACAGAGACAATAACACAAGCAGAATAAAAAACTGGAATAATTGTAAAGTTGCAAATTAATTAATTAATCATCATCATGTGCCATACCAGTTGGCGTAGGTGATCATGTCCCTCCACAATCTTCTATCTACAGTGTTCTGTATCAGTTCTGTTGTTGACTGTTTTCCATGCCATGACACCAAGCTACCCAGTATTTTCTCTCTTTGTCGTCCACGATCTCTCTTTCCTTTTATTTTGCCAGTTGTAACCAAGTATTCCAACTTTCCTCTTCTCATGATGTGCCCGAAAAATGTTAATTGCTTCTTTCTGATGTTTTTTAAGAGCTCCCTTTTTGTGTTGGCCTCTTTGAGAACTTCCTCATTGGTCTTTTTAGCTGTCCAGGGAACTTTCAACATTCTTCTGAGAAATCCCATCCTTGTGGCCTCTAATCGTCTTTTCATTTGTTTGTCTACTGTCCATGATTCGCTTCCATAGGTCAGAATTGGTTAACTAATTAATAATAATACCAAATAATAAAAAATTATTTTAAAAAATAACACCAGTCAGTGCTTAGCAAAATACTCAGCGTAATCATAATACAAAGATTTTTCATATCTGTAAACCCAAATCTAAGGTGTAAACAGGAGGAATAGAAGCCACGTAATTCACGTTTTCAGCCAAATAAAATGAACAACATTATGGATAGCAAAGAAAAATTGTAATAAATTTGTTGATGTTAATAAGCCTTTGACAGCATATCTAGAAATATCTGGCATTAATCAATGAAAGTAATCTTCTGAAGTAAAAACTGGCATGAATCAAGTGTTTGATGCTAATAGTCATTCTCTTTTTTAATTCCCAAAGACTATGTAATGAGAGACAGGATACTCCTGAAGGAGCAAGAAGAATCATGTTCTCCATGATAAAGAATTTACAATATACAGATAACATCATATCCATGGCCACTTCCTACATTCAATCATAAACAGCCTGCACAAGTACAACTAACACATTGGACAGAAGAAAAAAATGTTTTAAAAATAGCTAAATTAAAAAATTCCTCAGCAGTCAAATTACCAAGAAGCTAAAAGAAACAAATTTATGCATCCAGGAAGCATAGTAACACCAGATATGCAAACCAGTAAGGATATAAAAAAAAAAGAACAAAGTCTTCTAACTTTTGTCAATCTAATGATCTGGTGATGTTTCTATCAACATGATATAATAAATAAGGGCAGCATGAAAGAAAAGTAGCAGTTAAACAATGTGCACAAGATTAAAGATCAAAATATTCACTCAAATCAACCAATTCCATTTTCATTTCAAAAATAAACTTCTACTTTCTGGCACCGAAAATCAAAAGAGAAAGTCAGAGTAAACTGAGCTTTAACAGCAAAACTGAAGAGAGTAAAACCAGCAATAAGTCCTAAGTAAAATAATATTTTCATCATCAAGTGCCATACCGGTTGACGTAGGCGATCATGTCCCTCTACAATCTTCTATCTACAGTGCATCATATCAGTTCTGTTGTTGACTGTTGAAATAATATTTTAGGGAAAAAAAAACAAGAAAACCCAAGTCTATAAAATTCTAATGCAGAGATAGATTAAGTTACTTGTCTGACAAAGTATGATCCAGCAACTCTTACTTGGTAAGTTTGTCTATAGTCTTGTATGTAATATGCCTTTCTGTCTCTGACACAAACATGCTACTAATCTGTCCATTCTCATGTGTTGGGATTGACTCCTGCATCCTCAGCTGAGATTGGAGATCTTCTACTACTTGTTCAAGCCTCTCCACTTCCATTCTGATTTGGTTAAAAAACAAAAATCAAGAATTTCAAAACATAAATTTGAATTAAACAAGACATCATTTTAATCTGAACAAGACAAGTTTAACCAGACAATACTACATAACCATTCACATTCAGATTACAATATTTGTGGTACAAACCACACCAACAGAAAACTCTTTATATTGTTAGCTGTGTCGCAGGCAATAAGTTTACTGTCTGTTCTAGATCATGGCAGACAAGAGAAAACCAGCAGTGGAGCTGTATTTTAACAAAAATACATTTCCACATACATCATGACATTTGGTAAACTTTTTTTAAAAAAAAGAGGCTGCACCCATTTAAAGAATGACTAGGAAAAAAAAACAAGATAAATTGCAAAATGAGAACAAGTATAAAAGAAATTAATTTATTATTACACAGTCATTGAGTTGAAAACAATAAGTTGGTCATAGATTCATCTGGATCATCAAACTAGAGCAGATAAAGACACTACTCGACTTCATTATGGATGCCTAGGAAAGAGACTAAACAGTCTGGCCTAGCAAGAAGTAGAGACTGAAGGGAGAAGAAAATCCAATACTCAAAAAGTGATGTGATTAAGTTGGATGTTTTGGGTAGAAAAGTGAAAATGTCAATGCTTTCTATCAACTTTGATACAAGGCAGCTCACAACTATTTCATGTCTTTTTCAAGGCAAACAAGGACAAGTAGCAATCAAGTGGGCAACTGAACAGATTAACAATTCAGTACAGAAGTGACAATTGGCAGAAACTATACTTTCTTCAACATTCTCGTTAACAAAAAAACAAAAATAGAGACACATGACCACCTAAGCCAGCAGGCATGTCCCTTGATGATGAAAAAAAAAAAAAACATGAGGTTAAAACATCATGCTATTGGGTACATTAAAACTATTTTTGTAATACTCACTTTGAGTGCTGAAGGTGAGTCTCTAGACGTTCTGTTTTCGCTGAATGAAGTTTACTTAATCGTTCCTGAGGGAAAACAACAACAAAAATGAGATTCCTGCAAATTAAATCTGATATCTTGTGTTTACATTACACAATAGCTTGAACTGTTACAACAGGGATGAAATTTTACCATACTTTTTCTTACTCAACACACAGAAATTGACAAATAAGAGATATTTAGACTATCATCAGATGTTCTTACCAAATCAACCTGCCATCTCTTCAAGTCATGGCGGCCCATTACATTAGAAAAGGTTGCTGGGAAAACATCATCATTAGCGCCCATGAGCTGAAAAGTGCAGTGGCATTCATTGTAATTAATAAAATGTGCCAAATAAGAAACCCCTTTTTTAATTCTGCTATTTGCTACAATGAAATGTTTCATATATATTTATACTACTTTATTTTATTACATTAATTGTCGAACACAATCAGGGCAACCTTTGATTACCTCAGCAAATTAAGTAACCCACTGCAGATTCAGACCCTTCGGCTGGGCTCCCTGGAAAGAGTCTGCATCGGAACAGACTGGATGTGAGAATCAAGTCCCTGTCACAGTGGGGGTCTAATGATATAGAAGACCTGGTATTGTAGTACTTCTAGGAAGGATAACTTCTACCTTCTCCAGCAGAAGAAGAAATATCATGAAAGTTATTTTAGCCAGCAATATCACTATCCTGGGTCTAATAATATCTATAGGCTCCCACTAACTCCACAGTATAACATCAACATAAATTTAATTAATTTCATGATTTTAACAAACTGAGGTATTCTAACAATGATCACTGCACTTCATAATGCAAAAAGTAAGTAAGTAAAGTACCCCTGTCACGCCATGTGGCGTATAGGGAAATATGGTGTTAGTGACCCTATATGTTACAGACCTTCAGCACATGATTTTTGGGGTAATGTGGTCAGTATTACGCCCGTGCTGCTTTACTTTCCCAGAAAAAAATCCGGTACCCATTTAAGGCTGGTTAAGCCGTCGGTTGGGATCGAACCCTACCCCCTGTCCGTGGTAGTCCAGTTCACTAACCACTGAGCTATCTCGGCTCCACTTCATAATGTGGCCACATTAATCAAGTTTGAATCCTAGTGACTGCATACTGATGGTGTTGTCATGTTTCACACTACCCAGCCTCGTTCTTTTAGCAACTTCTAACAAGATCCTTAGAAGAGCATTAAATCCATTGTCTAATTGAGACTGAAAGGATCCTAATAACAAAGTTAATTTTAGAAGAATCATATACACAGACCAGTAGACATAAAATATACACAGCAATGACAGGAACATTTACCACAGAGTAGATGTAGATACAGCCTAAAGAGAGAAGGAGATAAAGAGTTGTAGATGAAGTAGTAGATAATAACTTCATAAATGGGACTGAAACTGTATCAAATGTAAAAAAAAAAATTCCAGTATTGTAATATTAAACTGCAAATTTGAATATGCTTAAAAAAAAAATATAAAAAATAAAACAGAGAAATACATATATCCTCAGTAAATTTTCTATTTAAAAAAAAAAAGTCATTACTACTGCCTTAAAAAGGATGCACCTTGAAAATGTTTAAGACTATCCCAAAATATTTGTCACCCACATGTATGGGCTACTTAAACAGTTTATCTGATACAAATATATAGCTAGCCCAATGCCAATGATATCTCATCATAAAACACAATAAAACTTGAATGTTATTATGGATTCAGGCAGTTTTTTTGTACACTGCATTACCAATCAGAAGGGGGGGGGGGGGGAGAGAGAGAGTCTGTGAACTATTTTCCCACCCCAAGATGAAATTTGTACCCGCTTCATCACCTCACAGATTCCTTCCATGGCACTCTGTCTCTGTCAACATGATGGCCATCCATGTGTTCTTTCCTCCAGACTGTGGAGTCAGGCAGGATCCGCATCAGCTTATTCCCCACCACCTACCGTCTACTGCCACCTTGCTCTGCTCTTTAAAGGCTTATTATGTGTAGGTCTTTTGTAATGACATAGGACTGTCATGTCCTGGACCAATTGTGTCTGTGCAATATACCACAAGTCTGTTGGAGATAGAGCATGGTGGTCTTCTCATCAAACTAAAACTGTTGGTCCTCTGTGTGTGCCGGTCGGGATCTCAAAGTAATTTAGGAACTGCTAAATCCACCCCATCCACAGGGGGTTACTATAGAGGTAGTATTAAGATAGAAGAAAAAACATTAAAGAGAGAGAGTGTGAGGGTGAGTGGATGATGACCATGGTGTGTACCACGCACCGGTGAGCTCTGGTCCTGCATCTATAGGGGCTCATCTCCTCCCTTCCCAGTTATACTACAGGGAACACGGTCATGCCCAAAATAATTGTTAAAATGGGCGAACCATGTATAGGTGTGGTCTTTAGTGTAGTAGTGAAGTGGTATCAACATGAGGCCTACCAGAATCACAGAGACAATCCTGTCACTTGGTAACTACAGCACCTGGTGAATGAATGGCTATGCATGCTTCATTTACCATTTGGTGGTGTCAAAAGCTAACACTAACCTTCTCTTCCCCCATAAAACCTGAATACTATTTGAACATTTTTTTGGCGACAGCAAACATTTTCCAGGCTATTAATATGGTCTTCATAAGTAAAGTAAAGGTTCTCTCAATGCTTTGCTAGGAATATGGGAAATATGGTATTAGTGGGTATGTAGTAATAATGACCATATTTCTCCATAGCTAATAGAACATTTTTACTTCCCAGATATATCTCTAGTACTCAATTTTAGAGGCTGGGTGAACCTCATAGTCTTGTCAGTCTGAATAAAAATCTGCTACATCTGAGATTTTAACCTGGACCTTTTCAATCAGGAAGTGAATGTACTTACCACTCACTCACCAAAATTCATTAATATGGACTTCATGGTTACCAAAGACGGTCAAAAATAATTGATGAAATTACTTAAAAACATACAAATGAAATTAATTTTAAACATCACATTTACTTCGGTTACAATTGTTTAGCTTCATAGAACTTTGAGTTGCTCATTTCGGATTTCATAAATTATGAAATTGCTAAAGTATTAGTGCATTATCAAGACTATTTCAACATAAAGCATTTCAAATTTTGCCTAATAAAACCTACAGGCAATAGATCTGTGGCAGTATGGACAAAAATGGATGTAGGACAAAACTGGATAATTATTTTTGTAAAGTTCTACAGTTATTTTTGTTAATAAAATGAAAAAAAAATGGAGCAACTTTGTATTTTGCTTGTCCGCTCTCAAACATACAAATGGTTTTTAATTTCCCATACAAATGGTTTTTAATTTCCCATATAAATGAGTTGTCAGGGTTTAATCATTCCAGTTTTGATACATTCGACAAAAAATATGTAAAACACATACAAGGTCAAGACCAAAAAAATGTGTGTGTTACAATTTAAATAAATTTCCAAAAAGAATTTCAAGTCATAGAAAACTTTAGAGCAACAAGTGAACAAAAGAACTCAACTAACATTTAAAATTACATGAACATAATTCATCAAGGCAATAACTTGTTCACAGAATATACATTAAATAGACAACTGAATAAAAAGCTGCAGCTCGTGTCCCACATCATGCAGGCAGATATCCTCCAACAACAGAAGTGCTCATATTTTTATCATTGAGAATCTGACATTGACCAAACTGATAAAAGAATAGGTACCTAGCTCACTAAGTTGTAACAGACAGGAAAATAACTGGTTTTCTGACCTCCAAATGCTGTGACCTAATATGGTAAAATTATATATTTCACACCGTCATGACATGGTGGCATATGACATGGTGACATATGACATGATACATGTTACAGGACTAGCCATTATCTGAGACAGAGTGAACCTTCAAGCCATGTCAGTTCGAAAAAAAGATTACAACATCTGGGATTTGAACCTAGATACTTCTGGTCAGTGGAGAGTAAGGGGGTCAAGGTGCTTGTCAGCAACAGAGCTGAAAGCTGTCAGTGAATAATAGCTGATGGCTTGCACCAGGATCAGTGAATTAGAATGATCCAGACCTTACTCCACCTATTTGCAGTGCCTCTAGAAACAGACTAACCATTCCAATCTGGCCATATGAGTAGGAATCGAGAGGAAGAGCAATCCTTGAGAATCTGACATTGACCCAAAACATATTTGGGTCAGTGTCTGGCTCAAAAATGCTGTGCTGAAGTCAGATGTGATGGGCTGAAAGGCACACATATAACTGCTCTACTGCAAACCACCTTCAGGCAGATGACAAAGAAGTCTATTCCTTTAGTCATTGGGTGAATGCAAGTAAGTTGAGAGAACACTAACTACTCAGCCATTGCAGCTTCATAAAAAACAGTAATCATGAGTGGAAATCTAGAAGCTGAACTATGATAATTATAAGACATTGTGCATGAGGAAAAAAGGTAATTAGCCAAATTTTTAAAAAAGTAAAGTACCCCCGTCACGCCAAGTGGCATATAGGGAATATGGTGTTCGCGAACCATATATTTTACAGACCTTCAGCACATGATTTTTGGGGTAATGTGGTCGGTATTATGCCCGTGCCGCTTTACTTTCCCAGAAAAAAAATCCGGTACCCATTAAAGGCTGGGTGAGCCAGAAGCCGTCGGTTGGGATCGAACCCTACCTCTTGTCCTTTGTAGTGCAGTTCACTAACCACTGAACTATCGCGGCTCCCATGGCTAATTAATCAATAACAAATCAAAGCTACTAAATAAAGCATTCTAATATCAACTCACATGGACCACGTCGCCGCCATCTTTGAGGATTTCATGAACAACAGTTGTCTTGAGCTCTTTATGTAGCTGCTTATTTTCCTCCATGACCTCAGCCAGTTTCATCCTTAACAATGTCATCTCTTCCTAAAATGTAAATTCACAATTATTCTTCTTTTCTTCCTCATTTGTCTTTCAGCGTCGAGGGGAGATATCATTTGATGTCTTTTGTTCTACTGTTTGCCTCTGCTACTGTTATGTTTCCTAGTGTTTCTAATATTCCGTCAACCATCTTTTTCACGGTCAACCATGGGGTCTGGTGATCTTGCAATGTTTATTGAAGGCTCATTGTGTTATGTTTTGATTTTTCCACCTTATCACATGGCCAAGCCATTTTATCTGTTGTTTTTTTTAATATATTCTATGTCGAGGGTTATTCCTAGCTTTTTTCTCAGTTCTTCATTTCAGATCTTAACTCTCAGGCTATTTTCTGTCATTCGTCTAACACATCTCATCTCGGTTGTGATTATTTTCATTATTGTTCTTGAGTCTAGGGTCCAGGTCTGGTGGCATTAGTAGCACAATGTTGGAATGAAGATTGTATTGCAGAGTGCCTGTTTTATCTCTAGAGTTATTTCCTTGTTGAACAATAGTGGTGATAGCTGTCCAATGATTTGACAAGCTTTGTTGCAACTTGATTCTAGTTCTGCTGTTTTCACAATCATTGCGTATTTAATTACCATCACAAGAAAAATAATATATGATATTGGCAACAAAGTTAACATTATTTTGCAAGCCTACATTTACAAATTGTATCACTTAGTTTTATCTTGTTATCAATATATTTTCCTGTAATATATAAATCTTATCTTCATAATTTATCTCTTAATCTTTCCTTTGCAAATTTTCTGCTAAATTTTTCCATTAAAATTGACATATCTCTTTTGAGTTATATAGACAAAGTTCATTCCATATTTTATATTATTTTCTTCAGTCACTTCTGTTTGATTTTCATCGTAGAAATACAAGATGTTTTTAAAATGTATTCTCAGTGATATAATCTGGTTAGACATAGGTATCAAAGAGCATGAGCCCAGAGGTTGATGGATTTAATAATCACAGCCACTGAAGCAGATCATTTATATTTTTGGTGCGTTTTTAATAATGCTAATTATCATAAAAATACAACCTTAAAAACTGTACTGTTGATCAAATTAAAATACTTACAATTTATGTCTCTGTATCTTAACCCATTAACTGTTAAAATGAAAAGCATCTCAGGACTAGATCAACCTGCTTTAAGCAACGAAATATCCTTTTTGACTCTATATCTAATGATTTGAAAAATAAAAATAGAACATATGTATTACTGTATTCCATATGGACATAAAAGATTATACAGTAAAAAAAGGATTATCTACATTTTAATATAAAGATGTGGTAACCTTAATGTAGCGAGACTCTGCTTCAAGATGGCTTGTATAAGCTGCTTGATGCTGGAGTAGACCAGCTGCTTCTTCTGATGTGGGCAATGGTCCTGGTGATGCTAGCTGCACATAAAGGTTAATAAAAGAAAACATTTACAAAAACATCAACATTATTATTATTGTTACTTAAGTAATCTTATTTTTCTTCTTTTTCAACTCCCACTGGAGCATCTTCTTTATCCTTTCAACTCCCTGTGGAGCATAGGTCCTCAACAAACACTTTCCAAAACATTCTGTTTCTTGCTATTCTTTTGAGATCATTTCATGTCTTCCCCATCATCTTCATCTCTGCTTCCATCAGTCTTCTCCAAAAATATGTTGATCTCCCTCTTTGTCTTTTTTCTTGAGGATTTAAAAAAGGGAATGTTGTGCAATACTCTCAGTTGGGTTCCACAGTGTGTGTCCTATCCAGTGCCATTGTCTTTGTTGTATCTCTTTATTCACTGTTATTCGACTGGTACTTTTCCAAAATTCTATGTTAGTGATTTTGCCCTCCCATTTCCATCCTTTTACTCTGCACAAGCATCCATTAATGAAAGTCTGTATCTTTATGATTGTATTTTAGTTGTGTTCCATGTTTCACCGCCATATAATTGGGCTGACTTAACAGTGGAGTTAACCATTTGGTTTTTACTTTTACAATAGTGCTGAAAATTAATTGTTTAACAAACAAATTATACACTACATTGCTGATAATTGAAATAAAAATATAAATTGTCTATGTACACCTTTGTTCCCTCAAAATTGTATAACTGTGCAGTCACTGATTTGGAGCCATTCACATCAAAATGCTACTGTTCACTTTAATTTACAAAATACTATTGTTTTCGCACATTAGGTTTGAATTTTTCTTACAATACACACAGTTAACACTAACTCAATTACCTTAGGGGACAAGAAACTAGAAGATACGAATGTATTGACTTACCTTGGTAACATCATAAACAGTGATGGAAATAAGGGGTGATGATACACAGAGAATTGGAAAGGTTAAAGGAGTTTTTGCATAGTTGAAGAATGACTGGAAAGCTAAGGGACTGTCCTTAGCAACCAAACTTAGATTGTTTAATACAAACCTGTCCTTTTGTATGGATCAGAAACATTGACAAGAAGATAAGGAAAATATGAGGAAATTGCAGACATTTATTAACACTTGGTTATGGAAGGAATTTCAGGTCAGACTGCCAGACACCATAAGAAATGAACAACTGTGGTAAAGAAGAAATCAACCTGCTGTTGACAAAAATGGTAAGAATAAGATAATGGGGATAGATTGAACACACACTTTGAAAGTGAACTACAAGAATTATCTGACAAGATCTCACATGGAAACCAAAAGGAATAGAGGAAACAGGGAAGACCAAGAAATACGTGAAGAAAAAACTTTGAGACTGAGTTCACAAAGATAAGTTACACCTGGAAACCATCAGAGAACAAATGAAAAGACAGAAAGGATTGGAGATAAAGGTAAAGTACGAGACTTGAACCGGCGTCTTAGCACGCGAGTTTACACCCATATGTGCTCGGCCGCCTATCCAGAAATGTTCGGATATTTCTGTATAGTGTCGCCTCAAGCATCGAAACTCAGATGCGAAGCGACATTCCTCACCTTCCCAGGATAATACCCTGGTACCCATTTCTGCCAACGGCTGGGTCGACCATAGGGGTATTTTTTTTTTTTTTTCCAACCACGAGTACAATTCACACTGCTCCCAGTGGGAATCGAACACGGGTTGTCCGAACGTCGCTAGACTAGTCGAGTGGTTTTCCCAACTAGGCTACCGAGGCCCCCGAGAGCTCTTGCTGATAGCTTATTCCCCTATCAAGGGTAACAGAATAGAACAGCCTTGAGTTTAAATTATTTTTCTGAAAGAGAAAAATTAAGATAGAATGCTCTTGTATATTACTGGCACAGTAAAAACCTTTTTAAAAATGAAAAAACTTCAAATGTGGCATCAATCCAATTATTATGTTCTGGCGCTGGAGTTTCTATGGAGCTCGGAGCTCAAGAACAAAGGTTGCATGTTCAGTGCAGTCACTATATGGTGTATAGGTCAAACTGTTTTACTTCACCCCTCCTTTCTTTTTTCAGTGTTTACCCATTAAGTGGGCAGGGATGCGTTGTATTACTAGATTATGGCAAGTTGTGATATTTTTGCCTTTCAGCCTGGCACATCCATCATTATGGATTTTAATTCGTTTGCAGTGATACCGGGGCCTTCCATAACCAAAGAACTAAAGAACATCCATCTTATCTTCAGCTTGGGTAGATTTTTAATTCTTTGATAATTTTGCCCTCGCAGTGGCCATTTTAACCTACTCTTTTAGACCTTTTTGTTCAGAGACTGATGTTTTACTTTTAGACCACCCAGACCCCTATTTCACTTGTTAAAAACAAATTTGACCCTATCCATAATCAGACACACTTCCAAAATCAGACCCACTTCCTTCTGACTGACAAATAACAGCTTTTAAAGTTATCCACCCTGCATTAGACTCCACACCCACTCTCTAAACAATGTTAGCATCTTATAAACATATTTTCCTTTATATTTACTTTCATAAGTACACATTGAAAAAGTAAAGCTAGAAAAAAAAATTTCATATTTCCACAGTTAAGCTATTAAAGAGGAAGACCCAGAAGAAGATGGATAGATGCAGTGACAGAGACATGTAACAACAAAGGAAAATCACTAATTCAGACAGTTCGATCAGCTCAAAAATGACAAATGATATAAACCACGACACCTTTTAGGTATCAGTGAAAAGAGAAAAGAAAAAGAAGAAGCTATTAAAGGTTTCTTTGTTAAATGTAAAGAACTGTGATTGACTTCTAACTAAAATTACATGTTTTTATATTTGGTTGGTTGGTTGGTTGCGTTCGCCCGATGACTAAAGTATTCTAGAGTATCGTAGTAGACTAGAATATTCCTCTTCATCATCCACCCTTACAAGGACGTAGTGGACGTGTCTGTGTTGTGTTGTGGTTTGCAGTATAACTGTTATATTTGCACCTTTCAGCCCAACACATCCGACTTCAGCACAACATTTTTGAGTACCGGGTTGTCTTCCCTCTTCGATCCCTGCACGCTTGGCAAGACTAGACAGGTTAGTCTGTTACTGGAGGTACCACGGAGAGGTGGAGCAGGGTCTGGATGGTTTTGGTTCACTGATCCTGGCGCAAGCCATCAGCTGTGGGTCGCTGACAACTTCCAGCTCTGGTGCTGGTAGGCGCGCCTTCGCCTCCGTTTTTATATTTTAAAAAACTCTTAATTTATGTCTCTTTAAGACACACATTGTAAAGTACAAATATTTTAATTTATTTTATTTTTTACGTTCACTTTATTTAGTATCATTCTTCAAGTTCATGCTACATCTTTAAATTAGGGGGATTATGATTAAGCTTACTTTCATCTGTGTAACCAGAACATGCAAGAAAATAAGAAAAGAACATAATACATTTTAAACAAAATATAGTTTACAAGAAATGTAGTACAGTATTGTCACTTTCTGTCTTTTTCTGAATAACAGAAATATAATTAATGATTAGTAAACGATATATAAACACAGGCATAGTATAAACAATTTACAATATGATATTGTTTAGAGCAACTGGTTAAAATGAACTGAGGAAACTTCACAATACATTTATTTTTTAAACTGTAAACAAAATACTGGGGTGATAAATTTTTTCTTCAAAGTCACTTGCCTTTATTAACATCAAATATAATCACAACAAAGTATGTTTCACAAAATAACTGAAAGTGACCTTATGGTTTGCTGACAAGATGTTTCTGAGTTGGACAGTGGCATCCGAATCACGGGAGGGCTGCAGACTTGCATCTTGCCATGTAAGGATTCTTGGATGCACTGATCTTGATAATTTGAATTTACTTTCGCTGCTGCCCACATAGCCAGATACAGGAGTGACTCCATCAAGACTAATTCTTAGCTCTTCCAGGCTCTCATTTGCTCGTTCTTTGATTTAAAGGGGAAGAAAAGAAAGGAACAAGAAAAAAAATTACTTCTAAAACAAAACATAGATTTGATAGAAAAGTGAGCAATTAGTACTACACCATCATCAAATACTGGGCCTACTGGCGTAGGTGATCATGTCTCTCCACAACTTTCAATCTCGACATTTCTTTATCATTTCTGTTGTTGATCTTCTGCCAAGCCATTCTCTTACGCTGTCTGTTATTTTTTCTCTTTGCTTCCCTCTATCTCTTCGTCCCTCAATTTTTCCAGTTGTTACAAAATATTCCAGTTGTTCTCTTCTCACTACATGGCCAAAAAATGATGATTGTCTCTTCCTAACATTGGAAATTAGCTCTCTTTTTGCTTTGACCTCTCTCAGAACCTCTTCATTACTCTTCTTAGCTGTCCATGGTATTCTCAACATTCTTCTGTAAAACTACATTTCTACAGACTCCAGTGATTTTCTTGTCTGTTGTCCTATTGTCCATGACTCGCATCCATATGTTAAGACTGGCTCTACATAACATTTAAGAACTCTTTTTCTTGTTTCTATTGTCAAAAATGGTATTGTGAACTAATAAACGGAAAAAGACAAATCGGCAGACCTAAACTATGACATAGAGATATTTGTAAATCATCTCTGAATGACTTCTCCATCAGTGAAAATGACTGGGAACATCTGGCAAGTGATTGTACATCATGGAGAGCATGTATAAGGAATGGTATAACATCATTTGAGACTCTGCTAAGCCTAAGGCACCACTTAGAAGAGAAAAGATTTATGAAAAAGTATGGAAAACCCTGTGGATCAGTTGGCCTGACTTGTTCATTCTGTGGCCGTGTGTGTTTGTCAAACATTGGTAGAATTAGCCACCTGAGAATCTGTTCCACAAAAAAAAAATAACTCAACACAGGAATACACAAGTCACAATAGCCTTCACTAGACCATCTGACAAGACGAAAAGGGCCATAGATGTCTTCTATTATTATTAAGGTTTCTAAGATGGCGGATCTAGTCCACGTCCTCTCGATCGCTGCAGAAAGTGCATTCGATGTCTGATTAATTTTGGTTCTAATTTGCACTCCTATGCGTTAAAATCAAGATGATGATCTACTTATTACATCTGCGCGATAAAACAATGTCGTACGCCGGCAATATTTCATTTTCGACAAATTAAGTGTTGTGAATGTGACCTTCCATAGTCTAGGCTTGGTTCTGCGCTTTACATCACATTGGTGCTGTTCATGACCGTTGATGGATTTTCTTGACACAAGTTATTTATATATTCTCAATAAATGTGAACTGCATCGTCAGCTGCAGTTTTATCTCTTTAGGGAATTTGCACTGTGTTCTGTTCATCGTGGGCTGCATTCACTAGAGTAATCAAGAATCTAAAGGGCGCGTCATTGCTGTGCTTACATTGTTATGTGTGCCAAGTCATCGTAATGGCCCATCGTAAATCCCTAGACCGACCATACGCCAATCTTGCGGTCTGTTTGATGTGCGACGAGGATAATCTGACGACTAACTGTGTGTTTATGTGTTCGAAATTGGAGTCAACAACGATGGCCTAACATCATCAAACGCTATACATTTTTAAAGAAATATGACGATCATCACTTTCGGGAGGACGTGAACTTCTGGTATATGGTGGATAGGCGGCAGGAACCATTGCAGGCTATGCACGACAAGTGTTCCTTGTTGCAGTTTCCTCATATTCCAAGTCCATGTGGGACTGGTTAGTCTCGAGGCAAGATGCCGGCCTCGGGACAGAGAGGTTGTGGGTTCAAATCTCGGGTACACTGGTTGGGATTTTTATTTATGATTTCTCTCTGCGACAACCACCCCTGGTCTCAGCAGCGAGGCCCGGCTTGAAACGTCAGTTACTTATCGACGGAAAAAGCATGAGTACCTCCGAAGTCGGAGTTATCTGCCTGTTCAGCGAGGGACCCCGGTGCACGCGGTTGCCAGGGAAAATGGATTAACACGCAAAACTCAATTCCTAGTCTAAGTCTCTAGGGACTTCGTCAGAGTTGAAAGCTAGCGAACGCAACAACAACATATATTATTAAAAAATTAATTTTAATTTATTAAATAAATGTAATATTGCAAGGCAAAAAAACAAAACAATAGATGACAAGTAAATTTAATTTGAAATAATTTGTGAATAAAAATAAACTGAAACTCAATACATACTCGTGTTTTTTTTTTATAAAATTTTAAAAAATGTCACAGTGCAGTGAGTTGAATGAGTCACACTAGACACACACAGTCACAGCAAAGTAGCAAAGCAATTTTTCTATATTTCATGTATTAGACAGCATAATTAGAATTAGAGTAGTCTCAGTAGTAATAATTAATAATACCCTTAACAGCCTGTTCGTAATCTCTAGAATTTGCATTTTCATTATAGTCTTTAAAGAAGTACATTATTGTAACAATTGTTTCCGTTCGACTGTTTATTCTGTCACTAGGACTCCATTTTGTTGGAGACGTAACCAGGTACTTTCCCAAATCCCAAATCAAATCAAGCTGACTCGTGTCAACATTTGTTGTTAGCATGGACTATTTATTAATAATTAAACGGGAAAACATTACCGCTACAGTAATTAATAACAGAATTAATATGAGAAATTGTATTTAATCAGTTATTAAATTCCCAGTACATAGTTATGTTCTTTTTATTTTAAGACTTAGACTAGATTATTTACTTTGTCCGCTGTTCAATACCAGACTAACCAGACCAGCTGTAAAAAAATGTAACGTCTGTGGTTTTAGTTCAATGTTTAGCTGAAGGTGAGGTAATAGGTGCCAAATAAATATTTTCTTTAAATCAGATTGATTTTGATCATGGACATAATTACAGACGTGACCGTAGGGCCGTGTGATTGTTCCAAGTATATCAAACCAAAACGAATTCATTACAAGCAGGTGAGTAACGATTTTAGCAGATTAATTTATATAATAATTACTTCATCAGTTGGAGTTTGATGAGTTGGATGTTTAACCGGCTCACGGAGAGTAGAGAAACGAGAATGACTGAATTTATAAATGGTTCAGTTTCACTATCAATTCCAGTTTTTTTGTCCTCCTTTCCCCGCCAAATTAATTGAGGTGTAACCACGGGGCCACACGAAAGTGTTGAAAAAAAAATAAAATGTATTTTAAGCTTGAAGATATTTTTATTTAATTCTACAAACAAATTCTACCCACCTCCCCCTTCTTTTCGTCACCATCTCTATCTCACGTGCGTTCATATCTTGCCAAGTTGCAATTATTTTATTAAATTTAAATTTAAAACATAATTTTCTTGCTATTTCATTTTTAAGTTAAGACAAGTGTAGAAATTGTTAAATTGTATTTGTCATAATATACGATAGCTATACTTAATACAAAAAGAGTTCTTAAATGTTATGTAGAGCCAGTCTTAACATATGGATGTGAATCATGGACAATAGGACAACAGACAAGAAAATCACTGGAGTCTGTAGAAATGTGGTTTTACAGAAGAATGTTGAGAATACCATGGACAGCCAAGAAGAGTAATAAAAATGTTCTGAAAGAGGTCAAAGCGAAGAGAGAGCTGGTTTCTAATATTAGGAAGAAACAGTCATCATTTTTTGGCCATGTAATCATCTGTAATGAGAAGAGAACAACTGGAATATATTGTATCAACTGGAAAAATTGAGGGACGAAGAGATTGAGGGAAGCAAAGAGAAAAAATACCAGACAGCTTAAGAGAATGGCTTGGCAGAAGGTCAACAACAGAAATGATAAAGAACTGTCGAGATGGAAAGTTGTTGAGAGACATGATCACCTACGCCAGTAGGCCCGGTACTTGATGATGATGATACTTAACACTTATACTACTATAGTATTTATAATACAATAAGTTGTTCATTGTTATGATTATTATTAATAATAATTAACTTAATTAAGTATTGCCATGAACCATACAATCTGCTGACCTATGTGTTAACGCCCCTTCATGTTATATTCACACAGACATGTGTTCACTATTCACTGCTCTCACACTGTCACTTTCTCTCAGTCTATACTTTCTTTACCCTCCTTCACACATTTTATCTCTCCCCTTCCTCACATACTCAAGTATCTAAATAAATGTTCAATCATTCTCCATGTTTCTCCACATTTCACACTTGCGAATTCATTCTCACCAACATATAAATTATATAATTTATTATTATTTTATTTATTTCATAGGAAAAGGGATATCAGATATCTTAACATCAAATTAGATTGACAGGGAAAACAACAAGAGTACATCTAATAAATGGGAGCCATGATAGCTCAGTGGTTAGTGAACTGGACTATAAAGGACAAGGGGTAGGGTTCGATCCCAACCGACGACTTCCGGGTTCACCCAGCCTTAAATGGGTGCCAGATTTTTTTCTGGGAAAGTAAAGCAGCACGGGCGTAATACGACCACATTACCCCAAAAATCATGTGCTGATGGTCTGTAAAATATAGGGTCACTAACACCATATTTCCCTATATGCCACTTGGCGTGACGGGGGTACTTTACTTTTTTACTTTACATCTAATAAATATTTAAAACTTTAACTAGTTTCCACAAACGAGGGAGCAGTAACAAAATATGGGATGGAGTGAAGTACATTCTTTCAAGATGGGAAAAATGAGCATTAAAGTTAAAGCCTTCTTAACAGGGAATCTATCTATCTATCTATTGTCCTTTAGAACCGAAGACGGCACTTAGGGCAGGACCACAATCTCAAAAATAGAAACGTTGCATGCCAAAATGGCACATATTGCAGAGATCACTTCTAACAGGGAATATCTAATCAAATTTGGGGGCCTCGGTAGCCAAGTTGGGAAAACCACCCGACTGGACTACCGACGTTCGGACAACCCATGTTCGATTCCTGCTGGGAGCAGTGTGAATTGTACTCGTGGTTGGAAAAAAAATACCCCCACGGTCGACCCAGCCGTTGGCAGAAATGGGTACCAGGGTATTACCCTGGGAAGGTGAGGAATGTTGCTTCGCATCTGAGTTTCGATGCTTGAGGCGACACTATACAGAAATCTCCGCACATTTCTGGATAGTTGGCCGAGCACACATGGGTATAAACTCGCGTGCTGAGATGCCAGTTCAAGTCTCGTACTTTACCTTTACCGTACCTTTATTTAATCAAATTTAAGAACAGATTCAACCACACTGCTCTAAACAAGAGAGATCTTCACCAAGTCAGAAAATCAACCACCTGGACAAACTAGATTTCATGGATTACAAATAAGTATAATTACCATAAAGAACACCAAAACTAACAAGACAGAACATAATAGAGAACAAATAAATCTGTCTAATAAAAAAAACACCCTGATTCAGTGGCTGACTTCATAATCATAATCTAGGAAAATTAAAAAGCAGATGGTGGATGTTCAAAAGCAATCAGCAATGCACCAAAGTTGGATAAGTTTTCTACTAATTTATATCTTGTCAAGACTACTGCACAACTTATTGACAATGTCTTAATGTAGTCAACAATCACAAACCATGAATAGTGTTTATTCAAGTTTATTAATCATCAAGTGTACACATTAAGGTATATGGTGGCGTACCGTAAAATTCTAAGACCAATGTTCTTGATTTGGATGCGCTCACGAAGTTACCACCCATGGCTCTGGAGTCATCTCTTAGTGCTTATTGTCTGTGGCTTTTATAATTCTATCTTCATGTCCGAACTCTTAATCTACTTATAACTACTTACTATTGTTCTCTGAAGCACAAAACTTCTGAATATAACTTGAAATACTTCTGAGCTAAACTATATCTTCCTGACTAATGTTCACTAGGTGATTAATTATCTCTAACTTATCTATATTGAACTTCTTCTATATCTCTAGGTGTCTACTCTATGAGTTTCTCTTCCTCAGTGTTTCTAGAGGTTGCTCTGATGTTTCTGAACTCAAACTCACTCTCAATCTCTACTTGTTCCTTGTCCTCCAAAATCTTGTAGTGCACAAGGTTAAATACATCTGTCTCATTTGTGTAAGTTCTTGGCTCAGTCTCCCCGCAGCCAACTCTCAGAAGTTGAACTCTTGATGACTTGTACGTCAGAATTGCCAAAAGAAAGCTCGGTCTTGACATCTAGTTACAGAGTAACCTCTGAGCTTCAAAAACAATGCTACCATTAACTTTGAGAGTGACATCTCTCATAATAAATTTGATCCCCCTCCCGAGTTTGTTTGTCAACCTAATTTCTAGACAGGGGACAGGTTCAGTCATGTTACATCTATCTCCACATCTTTTCCAATAACAGCTAGGAAATTTCAATTTTTGTCTCACATTCCTTCTAAACTGGTTAATGTTATTCTAAGTCTGAGTTAATTTGATTGCTGTTGTAATCTACTGAGTTAAAGTAATGACTAAGCTATCTGTCCCAAGCTATATCTTTATCTCCCATTGTGTGATCTATTCTATTCCAGTCTAAATACTATTACAAGCAACACAGAACAGTTCTGCTATCTTGTAACATACAGAGAGGCCAAAGCCATCTTACACAAGTACCAATCACAATGAAAAAGAAGTTTGAATATTAGCAATGTTAATGACCTCACACACCAATTATATAGATTTTAGAACACTATAATCTGTCATCTGAGAACAAGCCAATGTAGACTCCTTAGTATCTCCATTGTCTCAGTGATTTACTCAGTTAAATATCCATGTGGAATCAGCATCCAGGACCCAGAGCATATTTCCAATCATTTATCAAGCCTACAGAGGACCAGTGCAAAACTGTGGGTAAAAGTTTGTCATCACAAACTGGAATGAATATTGACTTCATCATCATGGCTATGGAACTGCAGATCTGATCCACAAGAACTAAATATTGTTTGAGGTTGCACCTACCAGGATGGGTGTGTGTTACTGTGTAATTGTTATGCCACTAGAAAATACCATTTATGTCCAAGAACAGATGGAGGGAAGTCACATGAGTAAGAGGTTCCTTCAAAGAACTACCCACAGTGAACAAAAAATGTAAAGGTGTCCCTTAGAGGTATTTTTACTGCCCAGCGCTCTCACCCTGGATGCCTGACCAACGGCCAGGTACCCACTTTTTTTTTTTCAGCTGGGTCCACTTGTGGGGACGAGCAAGCTTCGAACCTTGGTGTTCGGCATGAAAAGTGAGCCCTCTTTAACTACACTAATCAATCTCAAATCCACACAGAAGGACATCTTGGAAATAACCACTACTGCTTAGTTTTACCAATGAGAGAAGGAAAGGCTGCGAGTGAACTTCCAAAGCAGAAACTACAGGCTACATGGATCTGACAGCCTCGGGTGACACCCATACTACTGGAAAGAAAACTCCTACATCAAACAAAAAATCCAGTCTATCAAGGACAGAATGTGTCAGCTTTAGACCAGGTTTAGGGAATAAAATCAGGACATATAAGTATTGACTATGTGATGATTAATTTTATGTCATTGTGTCTTCATTTTTACCATCATGACAATAAATAAGATTCACTTGGTCAAAAGACCTGAATAGGAAAACATGCATTTCAATTTGTAAGTATCTTATGTTCTGCATTCACCAATAGCGCCTACTCTTTGTTGCTCACCCTTAATGGGAGGTTAAATTGACCTAGATGTTTAATTGACTTAGGGGAACTGGTTGGTCTCAAGGACTGAGACGCTGTGAGTTCTAATCCCCGGCTGTATCAGTTAAGATTTTTATTTGTGATTTCTCTGTGCAGCAACCACCTCTGATCTCAGCTGTGAGTCCAAGTCCACTTGAAACGTCAATTACTCATCGACGGAAAAAATATGAATACCTCAGAAGACAGAGTTATGCGAGGGACCCCTGTGAACAAAGCTGCCTGTAAAAAACGGATTAACACACAAAGTTCAGTTCCTTGGTCTCTAAGAGTTTTTGCCAGAGGTGGAAAATGGCAAAAAAAAAAAAAAATGGTTTAGCTGCTTTGTATTATGGTTTAAAACAAACTGCAATATACATGTATTTTCCTTTCAATCCAACACATTCGACTTCAGCCTATCTTTATTGAATATGGGGTTGCTTTTCCTCTTTAATCCATTTCCACTTGGTCAAGTGAAGTCTTTTTCCAGAGAAACTGTAGGAAGGTGGTGTAGTAGAATCTTAATCAGTTTAAGCTCACTGATTCTGACTCAAGTCAGTTGTGGGTTGCTGACCACTATTAGTCCAAGCACTTTTGAGTACCCAAATGATAATGTCAACCACAGTTTCTCATTTAATGAAATTGTCATATCACATGAAACATTAAACTTGTACAGTCATGACTTATACATGCAGAAACTCATTTTATCCGGTCTTTACTGTGAAACATAGATAAGCCATTCTTCTTTGATTGCTTTACCTGTCTCATTTCCCAACAATAAAAAAAATTTGATTTAAATCACAATTGCTTTCCAGAACGGTGTGGAAAAGATATGGGATGCTATGAAGGTGCATGATGGGTAAGAAATTGTATGTGACAATTTTATTGATAAGTATTGTGATTTGTTAATTAACCCTAGATTGTGATACTGTAGTAAAATTTGCAGCATCGAAACACAAATTACTCAAAATTTGATGTTTTTCTGTATTCAAATATTACCACCACCACCCCACCCCCTTCCATGTACCTGCCTATTTACCCACTCCTTAGTGTTTAATTTGTTTCCTTTGCTGTTGGAACTTTTGTTGTTGTTGAGATCTTGAGATACACAGTTTAATGCAAAGAAAAAAAAAATCACCAATTTACAAGAAATTTGCAATTTTTCCTCTTTTTATTTTTTTTATTTTTGGTGTGACGATGGAAATTTCCTGGCCATCTGCAAACATTAAACAACCATTTGTGGCTCAGAAAACGCAGTGAATAACACTATGCCAGACACACTGATGGACTTACAGCGACCTTACTGACAGACATTGTAACACATCCAGTCCATGAGGTGAAACTCAGATCATAAATCAACCTGAGCCACGAATTTAAAGTTCCCTTGTTTTGCCTAGTGTGGACACACAGGAGTGTGTCAAGATTTCAGTGAAAATACTGTATTTAGGAACACCTAATGATACATTTAAGCGGTAGTAAATTTTACTGTGGTATCATAACTGGGAGAGTTACAGTTAGTTATTATAATCTAAGATTAATAGTTTAGACAATAGATCACCTTCATTGTATATAGTGTTCAGATCCCTTCCCCAGCACATCTTCCAGTACATTACCACTGCCACACACTTGGTTAAAGCCCTGAAGATGTTTTCTGCTCTGAACAAATATTCCATAGCTCCATTAAAGACCTTGGAAATGGAAGGGGTAATTGGGTGGATCCCCTAACAATTTTTGTCCAGGCAGCTGCCATATTTGGCCCACTTTTTTCGATTTTTAAATGTCAAGGATTCTTTAACCCGGACAGAGCATACTCTGGATCTCTTTATTTTTCTATTTATCCAAGAGGGCTAGACATAGGACCTCGCTATCTAGAGACCAGCAGATGGTAAAACCAAGAAAATCCACAGACCAGAAAAATGCCCACCCATTCAAACCTAGGGCCCTCCTGTCCAGAAGCCAACATCTTAATCAATATCAGAACATGGTAATATATAGAACATGGTAATATACAGAACATGGTCATATATAGAACATGATCATATATCTATCTATTGACCTTTCGAGCCTTAGCCGGCCCATAGGGCGTAGACCAAGATACTCCTTCTCTTATCTGAATTTTTTGTTCTAGCAGTTTTCAATTCTTTTAAAGATATTTTATCAAATCTTGCCATTTGTCTCTGTTCTGTGCAAGCAGCTCAT
This sequence comes from Megaustenia siamemsis, assembly GCA_032433765.1. Lineage (NCBI taxonomy): Eukaryota > Metazoa > Mollusca > Gastropoda > Stylommatophora > Ariophantidae > Megaustenia > Megaustenia siamemsis. The sequence continues at coordinate 38,819,927 of JAVIAB010000050.1, read as the reverse complement.
CTCATTGAGGGAGCCGATTCCTGCTGCTCTTGCCTCTCTCATCAATGTTCTTCTCAGTGTAATATATAGGACATGGTAATTCATAGAACATGATATTATATAGAAAAAAAGCTCAAAAGAGATGAGGAGACTAAGATCATAGACTTAACACAGAGAACTATGGCCTCTGAGTGACCTTCACAAAACAGGTCACAGAGACTGCTGCCTAAAACAGCACAACACCAGAGCAGAATCCTGGGCATGCACTAGGAGAGTGAAAACTTGGTTTCCAGATACAAACCTTCATGACAAATTATGGGAAACAAGAGAACCCTCAAGTGCACCATCCATTTTGGGATCCTTTCCAGTCTAGGTGTATAGCAAACTGTTGATTTCTGAAGAAAAAGCATCTGTAAATGTTACATTTTTTTAAAAAAATCCCTTGATTGGTGTCTTTTGATCTGCAGTTTGATAAAATATCATAGATGCAGTAACATTCATTCATTGGGTGCTATCTCCATATTGAAGGTTGGCTACCATGGAGCAACATTTTACCCAATCTCTTGTCTTGATGGTGCACATTGTCTTAGGTTCACCAGTCCACCTTTTGATGTTATCAGTCCACTTTAATCTTGGTCTGCCTCATCTACCTTGTACCTTCCCTCCCAAGATGACTTTTAAAAGGGTATTATGTCTCTTCACATGTCCAAAAAATGTGAGTTGTCTTTTTTGAATTGTGTTAAGTAGTGCTGTTTTCGTTTCTACTGATTCAGAACTTCCTTGTTTGTCTTTGTTTCTTTCCACCCAATTCTCTCCATTGTAGTAACATTGCAACAGTTTAATTTATAGTTTGGAACGAAGACATTTTTTAAAACTGAAGAAGAGTTATATCTCATGACAAATTTCATAGTGGAACAAAATAATATTTTATCTCACTGGGCACAGCATTTGGAGATTTTTAACATCAGGTGGTAGATATAGAACAGAGGTGAGATTCAGATTAGCTTAGTTCAAAGGTTGCATTCCAAAGAATGGAAAAAATATATTACACAACTGTTTTTGACAGCAGAGATAAGAAAAAAGAGTTCATTACTGTTATATAGAGCCAGCTTTAACATATGGAAGTGAATGCCAGACAATCAGACATGAGAACCATTGAATGTCATAGTAATGTGGCTTTACAGGTGAATGTTGAATACCATGAACAGCTAAGAAGAGTGGTGAACATGTAAAGTAAAAGGAAAGTTTGTTGCCAACAGGAGGAAAAGTTATTATTTTATGGCTTTGTAATAAATAAAAGACGATGGTCATATGTTGGACATGTGATGAGAAGAGATAATAACCGAATAGCAAAGCAAGCACTCATGTGGGAAACAACAGGTAAGAGAAAAAGAAGTCCCAGAGAGACACTGAGAAGAACATTGATGAGAGAGGCAAGAGCAGCAGGATTCGGCTCCCTCAATGAGATAGAGCTGCTTGCACAGTACAGAGACAAATGGCGAGATTTGATAAAATGTCTTTAAAAGAATTGAAAACTGCTAGAATAAAAATTCAGATAAGAGAAGGAGTATCAAGGGCTATGCCCTATGGGCCGGCTACGGCTCGAAAGGTCAATAGATAGATAGAATGGAAAAGCAACAGGTGGAATATATTTTAATTAACCGGGGAAAATTTAGGGAAGAAAAGATGGGGAGACAGAGGAAAGATAGTAGACATTTTAAGAGAATAATTTGGCAGGTTGTCAACAACAGAATTGGTAAAAAGCTGTAGAGATAGAAAGTTGTGAGGAGATCCTATACACACAAGCAAGCACAGTACTTGATGATGATCTTATCTGGCATTTATCCCATTTTCTGGGGTCAGAAAGTTGTCAAGTTAGTCTCCCCGTCTTTGTGACACAAGTCTGCTCAGGTCCAAACTTATTTAAACATTGTAGGAGACATACATCATCTCTTGCAATCAGAATTGGATGTAACCAAGGGCAGACATGGTAAACCTGGATGACCAAGATCGAAGAGTCCATAAGGAGAGTATGTGATTAGAATTACATTAGGACTTAATAAAAGTAACAGTGGAAGAGAAGAGGCTAATCAAAGTAATCATTCTGCAATACAGGGAGTGCAGCAACTGGGTCTATGAAGTACTATAAAAAAAAGGAAGTAAAGAGCCCCTGTCACGCCAAGTGGCATATAGGGAATATGGTGTTAGTGACCATAAATTTTACAGACCTTCAGCACATGATTTTTGGGGTAATGTGGTCGGTATTACGCCCGTGTCACTTTACTTTCCCAGAAAAAAACCGGTACCCATTTAAGGCTGGGTGAACCCGGAAGCCGTCGGTCGGGATCGAACCCTACCTCTTGTCCTATGAAGTACTATGGCATACCAATATGGCTGACAAGTGGCTAGGAAATCTGGCAATTGTAGCATTTTGGTGTACAGCATGTGAGTGGAGATAGAAGCAGCTAGTGTGGCAATAATATGGTTGTTTACACAGAACATGGATCACACAGTCTTGGTGATGGACTTACAAAGTATGCTTTGGAAGATTGACAGGTGGCCTGTGCAGCAAGAATGGATGCAGCTCTTGGATGACTCTAAAGTGAATGCGTTAACCTGAATCTACTGTTCAGGGTATGCTGGTGTGCATGCAATGAAATAGCCGATAAGCTCGCTGGCAGCTCTGGTACTGAGTGTGGTCTGACTGCATTCTTTGAGATAAGAGGCAGAGAATTTGTGGAACAGTGATTTATATATTGAGAGGATGATGAATCTGAAGGTGGTAGAAGGTAAAGTGAATCGGGAATGTTTGGTGGGAAAAGCAGTTGTGTTTACAATCAACACCTTACAAGAACAGTCTTGTGCTTTGAGAAAAACTGGGATTGGCAGTAGAGCAGATATGGGGATGCCTCATCTGCAATGAAACTGATTTGATTAATAGAATAGAATAGAACCAATGTCCACTTTATTTGGGATAAGACATGGTTTAATGTGGTCATTTTTGGCAAAATGTATTTTTGTATTATTTAAATTTACACACTTTTTTCCTTGTCATCCTATGTCAATATATGTTCTGTACTTTTTGTTTCAGTCTTAAGCATCTAGTTTTGCCATTTTTTTTTTCTAATTGAATAAACATTTTTGTTTCCAAGCGTTGCCTGCCTTTTGTTCAACACAACAAGAAGAGTATTTGTGCTTGTACGTCAGTTCAGACCAGGTAGGCCTGGAAATAGTTTTTATATAGATGAAGTTTTGTAGCTTGTTTTATTGTTTTACTTTCTATCTACCATACTCTCTCTCTCCATTTCTCTCCATGTTCGAGAAGCTTTCATTCATGCTATGTCTTTTTCCTTGTCGCCATGACAAAGTTCATAGTTTTTCTACATGTCTTCATATTGTCCTCACAAATTTTGTTGTATTTTTTTGGCCGTTGGTCCAGGTTTGATGTTGAAGTTCGGTATAGTTGTTGCATGATGGAAGAAGGTGTTCTGGAGTCTATGCCCCCACCCCCATTTTTCAGCAGTATTCATCTGTGTCGGTTATATTCCTAGGTGATAATCTCACTGATTTCTGACTGTTTTTAATTTTCGTAAAAAAAAAACATTAAAAATTTTTTTTTTTAATTTGCTTAATAGTTAGATTTAGATTTTTTTAAACTGTTATTTTGCATGCTTTATTCCTGTTAGTTTACTACAATTAATATTATACTAGGAATAGCTATCAATGATCAAGTCATGGTGTCAAACAGCATTACTGCTGTTGAGGATTAGTGTGGAGGGCATCCATTTCTCTTTGGGTATGTCATTTTTTTTTTTTTACAAATGTAGCCCAATGAGTGCTTACTCCCAAGATGCCTTTCCTTCTCTGATCAAAAGCCAACCATCTTCAGGTCTCTTGTCCTTTGCAGAACATTGCATTCACCATGGTCTGTCTGAAAGAATATCTTTCTATATCCAGATCTCTTACTTATGTTGTCATATTTATATAATGTCTTTAAACCACATTCTTCTTGGTATGCCCATCTTGTTGTCCTGGAACCGTACCTTCCATTATTGTTCTTTCCAACCTGCTGTGTCTTTTGACTTTGCCATAGTATTTTAATTTCCTCTGTAAAATGATGTTTATATGCCAGTTCCTCTTAATGTTTACGTTTTTTATTATGCCCTTATTGCTGTTATTCATTATATAAGGTATCTTAAGGATTTTTCTGTAGCATTTTGTTTAGACTAAATTGATTTTCTTCCTTGCTGTTTGCGTGAATGTCTTTGATTTAGAATCATATGTTGCTATAAAGAAGAAACATGTCCACAGTAATTTTAGTTTTACTGTCTTGCTGGTATTGTACCACATGTTCTTCATGACATTTAATTTTTGTGTTCTATGGCCAACATTTTTTTGATCTCTTTCTGGCAGTCTTCAATGTTAGTTACTACAGATCCCAGATAATCAATGTTTGTTACAATTTCAAGTTCTACTGCTGATGCTAATTTTAGGTTGAATTTTTGCTTTGTCAGTGTACATTATTTTGGTTTTCTATATATTTAAATAGAGGGTTTGCTCTTGTTGAGTTTTTTTTTAATACACTCAATTATCTCTTTTAAGACCTTTGCGAGGAGGACCAAAGGCCATTACTCATGGCATTCATCTCTTTAAACATATTTAAATACAAGCATTCATCTCTTTTTTTTTGTAACTGAATTACATGTTTTGGCTGATGTTCTGCCTGAAAAGCAAGCCTCCTCTCACTTTGCCAATCTGCCATCAACCCAGCACAAATGGCAGAAAATAAAAACTTTAAACTCAGTTTTCAAATGTTGAACATACTTGCAGAAACTTACTATCGGATTCAGCCTCCTATTTTTTAGCTTCAGGGCTGAATTTTTTTTTTTTTTAATCCCTCTTTTTGTGAATGTCTATGAAGATAGCAAAAGCAGAACTAAGTCATAACTGCCTACACCTTGCCCTGTGTGGAAGTCCAGTTCACTCTCTCTGTGGAACAAAATCATGATCCTCAAAACAAATGTCAAGGCAGTCTTGCTCTATGAGACATGGAGGGAAACAAAAACTAATAGCAATAGACTCTAATCTTTCATAAACAAATGCTTCCAATGGCTGCTCAGTATTAGGTGGTCAAAGAATATTACAAATGAAAAAAGAACTGCCCTGATCAATAGGAAAGGAGATCAAGAAAAGAAAATGGAGATGGATTGGCTACACATTGAGAAGACCACTAAGCAATAGTGCAAGACAGTCAATAGCTGAAATCCACAAGGAACTAGAAAAGTTAGAAGGCAGACCTGGAGAACAGTCAAGACGAAGCAAGAGCTGCAGGAAGGAATTGTGCTCAGATAGAGAAAATGGCATGGAACAGGGTCCATTGACTGAGTGTGGTTGCAACCCTTTGCTCCATAAGGAGCTGCTATGTGTTAGTCATATGTGTATCCTTAGCCAAATTATCAAGCCAACTTCAAATAAAGCCATTTTATTTAGAATATTTATCAACCTTTCTTTGCTGTGTTAATCTAGTTTATTTGCTATCTAAATTCCAGTCAAGAACTATTTTTAGCAGATATTTTTTTAAGCATTCTTAGAACTAGGCCTTTCTATATTTGTGTTATGGTGCCTGCAATACAGGTCTTGTTGTAGAGAATTCTGTTGGAGTTAGTATTAGATTAGAAGGCACCCATTTTTAAGACACCAATTTTAAGCATGATCCTGCACTGAAAATATTTATTTTTATAAGTGATTAATATAGATAATCAAAGAGGCAGTGTCATTCATGCAAATGATTATTTCACAGCTATCTACGTAAATAGTGTAACTACAGAGGTGAAACATGGGATAGAGACAGTGGACACTGACAAGTATCCTGGCTCTCTGGGTCTGACTGTTGAACTTTGTGCTGGTATTATTGACAGAGATGAACCTCCTCAAAACATTGCTAAATGTGAAATTTTGGAGGAATGTGGTTATGATGTTCCATTGGATAATATTAGGAAAGTTACATCTTGCAGGTGAGAAAACAGTTTTGTGGATGACAGTGAGTGCACGAATGCTTTGTCCTTCTCTCTTTCTCTCTCTTTTAAAGAAAACTAGTCAGTGTGTGTATACATAAATAGAATGTTTGTTCTCTGAACATAAATTCACTGCTAAAATACAGTGTGATAACTTTCCCTATTCTTATGTACCCTAGGAAATATGGATTTACATATGGAAATCTTAATGGATTCTACATAATGTTACACTTCCCTGATCTGTTGGGTAGTGAGATCCGATGTCTAGCCCTCTCGGATAATGGCAATAAACAGGAGATGCCATGTGCACTTGCGCATGTTAAGGAACCCTTGACAGTTCAAATCTAAAAGAGTAGGCCATAAAATATGGCCACTGCTCTGACAAAATTTCTGAGCAAAAACCTGCCCACATCATGAATCCCAGACTGTACTAAGGCGTTTGTGCACATAGATCAGGGTTCTCCTTGGATTTTTTTGGTCAGAATATTGAAGCACCTATGTCATCCAGTGTGCAGTGATGATGTGGGCAGGTACAATTTGCTATATTCATTCATTAGTTAAATATCTAGGCTTTTACTATATACTTAAGACCTTATGTTTAACTTTATATTTTCTGCTTCTTATTTTCCTCTCCATGGATTCTGGTATACTTTGCTATTTATTTGAACCAGATAGTTTGGGATAAAATCACTATTTAATGCTAACAGAGTTTGTTCTTTAGTTTGGAAACTATTCACTGACAGTACATCATTTGTGTTAATTGGTCAGAAGGCAACATGAAAATACATAAGTACATTTACATCTTCATCAATGAATAAAAATTTCACAGATATCAAAAGAGGGTCTCTGAAAATAGTGTTCAGTGCATCATGGAGAGCTAAGAAAGCAAATAAAGGCATAAAAACAAGAAAATATCACCAAGGGAGGAGTAATAATTGAAATTCCAGGAAATAAAACCAAATTTTTTGGACATTACTTATACATTTTATTTGGCCTGGTACAGAATGCTAGAGAAAAATTACATAGATATTTTATTTTTACAAGCTTTTTGCCAGTATATGTAAAAACGTGTCTAAGATACTGAAAATGTGGAATTTTAAATAAAATAGCAACAATTATTAATAATCTGTATATTAAATTTAGTGTAAAAAACTGTTGCCAGTTGTTGAAGTCAAATTAGAAGTATAGCTGGTGTCCCCTGCCAGTTATTCTGTTTTATTTACAGTTTTAGATTGGGTGATAAGGTAGAACAGACGATAGTGCAAAAGAAATATAATGGACAATGTTTTATGTTGTGCAATCCTCACCTATAAAATAAGGACCCAATGTAAATGATACCTATGTTAAATTATGTTTATTGTAGTCCACTTTATTTCTATTTGTTCTTTCATTGTCTATCTATTTTATCGGTTTTTACATTTACCACTGTCTGATAGAATCATCTCTTTTTCACTCCTTCATTCCTTCCTTTCATGTATCGTCCTTATTGAGTTATTAGCGGGTCATCATCACTGCACTCTGAACATGTCCATAGGTGGTCAGATCCCCTCCTCAGCAAGTCTCGAAGTGTCCAGTGACTGACGGCTCCAAATGTATCCATCCTTGCACTTATAAAGTAATCACGCAACATTGATTCATTTAAGATAGCGCTTATTGCTGACAATTCTGGTCAGCTTGTACAATTTGGCGAAAGTTCAATTTGGCAACACCTGGCCATAATTCACAAACATTTTATAGTTAATTAACAGTTACTCTTTCCAATCTAACTCCTATACTTCTGATTTTCCATTAATCTACCATTTCTCATTTAGTTATACTTGCAGCTGTTAGATACACAGAAGTGCCATTCACATCCTAATCTCTGTTAACTGTACTTGGCTATTTTATAATATCACTAGTTGATGACATGAATTTTTGTTACCAGCAATAGGTTGTTGTGTTACTTCTTCTTGATTATCTTGCTGAGTCTCATCTTATGGAGCTGTTGGTAACATTCCTCGTCAGTTTGAGCATCTCGCTGGTTACTTCAGTCTGTACGGTTTGGCCACTCTCTCACTTCTGGTCTAACTGTCCTTCTCCATTGAGTTCTATGTCATTTGTGTTTTTCACTACAGTTGTTTCCACAGATGCGTTGACATCATTAATGCCCCATCATGCCCAAATTGTTTTTATATCTATCCCGCTACATCAGGAGTTTGCAGCAACACAGATATTTCACTTCTAGAGTAATTCCAGATAGGGGACTCAATGAGGACATAACAAAAAAATAAATAAGGATACAGTAGCTTTATCTGACAATTTAAATTTACGAACACTTCTTTAAATATTTGCTTTTAACTGTTTGTTACAGAAGTGGAGTTGGAACAGCTGGGGGTACAATTCACATTTTCTATGCTGAAGTCACTGATGAGATGAAGGTTGGGACAGGTGGAGGTAATCCAAGTGAAGGGGAGCTAATTGAAGTTCTTGAGATATCCATACAAGAGGCTAGAAAGCTTATGTTTGATGAAACTGTGAACAGAGTACATGGACTTTTATTTGCACTGTATTGGTTCTTTGAAAATATATCAAACAGTGATTCCTAGTATTTATTGCTTGTAATATTGCAAATACATAAAAGGTAATTTAAATGTGAATGAAATTGAGTATACAATTCACATATGATATACCTACCATGAATACCTTCAGAACTCATTTCTGTAACTCCTTAATTAATTTTATTGTTTAGCCAGAATGATCCATCTTTGTATTGTAAATTATCTGATGGTATCAAGTTCACGTCATATAAATTTGTTTCCTAATTAAAACTCATGAAAGTATAAATCAAATTAAAGAAGAAATATTTCAAAACAAATATTATGCTATAGGGGCATGCCATTATTTATGCTATCAGAGTGTTGGCCTGAAGTCAGAGGTATTACCAGACTTGCTTTTGTTGAGGTAGAATTTACTGTCAGGATAATCATTATTGAACCAATTCAGAGGAAGAGGTATGTTTACAGCACTCTGAAAAATGACAAATAATCAACAACAGAAAAAAAACAAAGAACAATATATGGACCGAAGCAGGATTGAACCCATACTCAGTGGCACAGCGCCTTGCCACGAAAAGCCAAACGCTAGGGAACACTGCCACTCAGCCAACTAAAACCGGTCTAAACTCCTAATCATTATTGAAACAGGTTTCTGGTGGGTCTCACATTATTTTTTATGTTTACAGGTTTTCTGCTTCTTTAGGTTCATTTGTTTATAGATGACACATAGAAAGATAAATCAAAGAACATTCACATTATTTTATATAAGCCAATTGAATTTATGACTATGGGAAAAAGTTTGTAATATTTTCTACTGACTGGTGTGTTTGCCTCTAATTGGTTTGTTAATGTAACTAAAGATAAAAATGATATACTTGAATAAACAGCTTTTCATAATTAATGTACAAATTATTCTAACTAGTCGTGCATATAAAAAGGACAAATGGTAGTTAAAATGTTAATGATGATGGTCAGATAAAGATTTAAAATGCTGAAAACTCTAGGACTGGTCTACAAATGATGCATTGAGACACACATACTGGCTTAATGGTGCAACACTTACCACAGAACTGTATGAAATCCTCTATATGAAATGTGAAAAACAACTCAGTAAACTGAAGGCATAACATTATTATTTCAATTTTAGCAAATAAAAGAACACAGTGAACAGGTGCAAAAATGAAAAAAAATGTTTGTAAACTGTCGACAGATTGTAGAATGTTATGGTCTGGTATTGTTAAAGAGTGCTCCACTAAATATGTCTGTCATCCATCTTGTAAAATATATTGCAAGGAAATGACATTGCTAAAACTCATAAATAGCTTTAAAATAAGTTTTCTGTAGGGACCAACTTTAATACTGCAATCATGTTTTGTGTAAGGAGGAGAAAAAAGAGACAACTATGGTAAATTACCTTTAACCTTCCAGTCAACTAGTACAAGAACATTTTCCAACTTTAATAATGACAGTACTAAGTCCTCTGAAATTCTACAAGGTGTACTTTTTAAACATTTGTTACCATATACCAGTGCTTCCTAAAAGTTTTTGGTATATGATTCTCCCCTTTTCCCCCCCCCCCCCCCCCCTACAAAAATCATACAAATTTTAAAAAATCTTAATGGGAAAGGTGATTTCACACGGTGCTGCCATTCTCTGTAAAACCATGCTTATTTTTTTTCTCTTTCCTGTCTAACTTATCCTTGTGCATATAAGATCAACTGTGGGAGCTGCGATAGCTCAGTGGTTAGTGAACTGGACTACAATGGACAAGAGGTAGGGTTCGAACCCAACCGACGGCTTCCAGGTTCATCCAGCCTTTAATGGGTACCTGATATTTTTTCTGGGAAAGTAAACCGCCATGGGCGTAATACCGACCTCTTTACCCCAAAAATCATGTGCCGATGCTCTGAAAAATTTATGGTCACTAACACTATATTCCCTATACGCCACTTGGCGTGACGGGTCACTAACACTATATTCCCTATACGCCACTTGGTGTGACGGGTCACTAACACTATATTCCCTATACGCCACTTGGCGTGACGGGTCACTAACACTATACGCCACTTGGCGTGACGGGTCACTAACACATTCCCTATACGCCACTTGGTGTGACGGGTCACTAACACTATATTCCCTATACGCCACTTGGCGTGACGGGTCACTAACACTATATTCCCTATACGCCACTTGGCGTGACGGGTCACTAACACTATATTCCCTATACGCCACTTGGCGTGACGGGTCACTAACACTATATTCCCTATACGCCACTTGGTGTGACGGGTCACTAACACTATATTCCCTATACGCCACTTGGCGTGACGGGTCACTAACACTATATTCCCTATACGCCACTTGGTGTGACGGGTCACTAACACTATATTCCCTATACGCCACTTGGCGTGACGGGTCACTAACACTATATTCCCTATACGCCACTTGGCGTGACGGGTCACTAACACTATATTCCCTATACGCCACTTGGTGTGACGGGGTACTTTACTTTTTTTAAGACCTACTGTGAACAAGAGATCAGGTTCTTTCACCCAACCAACCAGCTACAAGGTTCACACAACTTTAAATGAATACCAGAGATATCTTCATGCTTATGTATACTACTATTATCTTTAGTTAATGCCAACTTCATCACTCAGAAATGTGCAGATAGTAGAAATATTAATGGGCATCAACACAATATTCCCTAAATGCATCGCTCAGGGTGTAACAGGGTTCTTTCTTTATCCTCACTCAAGAGCTTCTCTTATTTACTCATTATAATCAGATGTTTTTGGTATGTATTTTTCATTATTTTAAAATGCTGTACACCATTTCAGAGTTCTCTATTTATACACTTGTTTTTATATCTATAAATGTAATACGTGAGTGAAGAATAAATGTAACTTTAAGTTCATTATGTCATGATTATCTATACAGTTCTTGAAAAACTTTGAACATTTCACAAACATTAAATTAATAATCTGTTAGATTATCAATTTAGACATTTTAAACAAGTAATCTGTAAGTAAGTATGCTTCAGTATTCAGTTTTGTATTCTCAACGTTTAATACAGAAAGAGGAACTGCATCCATGAATTTAGTTTAGGTTTAGCAGTTGGTCATCACAAGTATCCCGTAGTTTGTCTGCAAATTGTCTGTCTTGGAGACAGAATTCATTTCTTAGTTCTCTATACAGCTCACATGTCTGAAGGCCATGTTCTAGTGACTAGACCAGCTTGATTGTCGGTTACAGTCATTCCATTCTTGTTAGGTGGGCATTCATTTTATAGTGTCCTGATTGAAGTTGAAGACTATAGTCTTTTGTGCAATCTTTGAGTTCTAGATAAGATATTATGGGAATTTGCTCTTGTTCTAATCAGTCATCCATTTCTATATATTCAATAAATATTCAGTACCATAGTATTCAGTAACATAGTACCATGCCTGCTGGCATAGGTGATCATGTCTCTCCACAACTTTCGATCTCGACAACTATTTCTCATTTCTGTTGTTGACCTTCTGCCAAGCCATTCTTTTAAGCTGTCTGGTATCTTTTCTCTTTGCTTCCCTCTATCTCTTCGTCCCTCAACTTTCCCCCGTTGTCACAATATATTCCAGCTGTTCCTTTCTCATTACATGGCCAAAAAATGATGATTGTTTCTTCCTAATATTGGATATTAGTTCTCCTTTTGCTTTGGCCTTTTTCATAACATTTTCATTACTCTTCTTAGCTGTCCATGGTATTCTCAACATTCTTCTGTAAAACCACATTTCTACAGCCTCCAGTGATTTTCTTGTTTGTTGTCCTATTTTTCCATGATTCACATCCATATGTTAAGATTGGATCTACATAATATTTAAGAACTCTTTTTCTTGTTTCTATTGTCAAAATGAATTGCGCAGTATCTTCCTAATTTTTTTGGAAAACTGCTTTTTCCTGAGCCATTCTGCACCTTACCTCTGTTATACATTTACCATCTGAGATTAACATTGTTCCCAGATATTTAAATTCATTTACCTGTTTAAATATTGTTCCACTTGTCTTTATTGTGCAATGCAGTGAAGTCTTTTTCTTTGTTGCTACCATTACTTCTGTCATTTTGCTATTAAGGCTGAGTCCTATATTTTTGCTTTCCTTCACTATATTGTCTAACATTTCTTGTAATTCATTTTCAATCTTAGTGATTTTTACTGTATCATCAGCATTTCTTAGATTATTTATATTTTTACCTCTGATTGTTATTCCCGGCATGCCCCTTATGGATCTTAAAATAATCTCACTATAAATATTTAATAAATCTGGTGACAGCATACAACCTTGCCAAGCACCCTGTTTTATTTGTTGAAACATTCCCAATTGATTTCCAGTTCGTATGGCTGCTGTTTGTTGCCTGTACATGTTCTTTATTATTCTTAGATCTTTGCTGCCTATGCTTATGTCTTCTAAAATTTTGACTATTTCTTGGGGCTTTACTTTGTCAGATGCTTTGGTATAATCTATGAAACATAGGTATAGATCTGTTTTCACCTCTATGGGTAATAAAGATCTTATGATGTATATGGCATGGTTTATACCTTTGATATATGTTGATATATACATTCTTAGTTTGGGGTGCATTTCCAAATGCTGGCAGACATTCTTCTGATTTATTTAATTCTAAACGAAGAAACATGTTTTCTTTGTTAAAATATTATAATGTATGAATACATATAATGTTAAATATGTTGTATTTGATAAAGAATGATAGAAAAAGAAGTGCCAAAACAGGTGTCTTGTCAAACAAACTTTCCACTTTTTGTTGCAATACAAAATTTTAACAAAAGAGATTTTGGTATTACAACCAGAACTACTGAGCTTGACTTTGAAATCAAATTGAGAACAGCCTGGAGGATCATGCTGAAGGTTGAAATCAAAAGGATTAATTAGATCTGGGATGTGTTAGCAAAAATTACGTCTACTTCGAATTAAGAGAATTTTGTTGCTGATTTGGTTATGGAAGGCCCTGGTATCACTGCAAATAAATTAATATCCATAATTGCTCAACTGCCCATGCCAGTGGAATCAACCGAATTAATATCTCATCTTCGAAAGAAAGGTAGCTGTAGTCCCCATCATAACAGTCTCAGCACACGCCAAAAGACATAAGGCGAAACCGCACAGAAAGTGAACACAGCCATCTGTTCCCCGTCATACGATATCATCATTCATTGTAAGCAATCGGATAATCGAAACATGATCAAACCAGATGAAACGCACAGATCACAGTGTGCACAGAGCACTTAACTCAGTAGCTCTGGCAGCAAGCCGGACTTGGAATATGAGGAAACTTGCAACAAGGAACACTTTTCAGAGCCTTTAACAGTTCCTGCCGCCTTTCCGCCATATTTACTGGAAGTCTGTTGTTGCTGTATTGTACAATAGTATCTAAAGACAGAAGGACTATGTGATAGTTAATATGGATAGCTAATAAGGAAGTGAAAAATTATTTGAAACTGACAGACAGGCTATGGTGTTTCTGAATACATTTATTTGGTTCCTACAATTACAAAATGAGTTATTGAACCAATGAAGTTCTTATTTCCTTTTTATCCTTCTTACTAACCCTCTCTTATTTCTTTATTTTATCACTAATTCTTACATATTTCTTTTCTCTATTTCATAACGAATCCACAATATTTTTTTTCTTTATTCCATAATTAATTCTGAACTCTTTCTTTATTTTTCAATAAATTCTCACTTTTCCATAACATACAATTAATTCTCACTTATTTCTTTATTTTACAGCCAACTTTCACTATTTCTATATCTTATAACTAATCCTCACATATTTTTTTTATTTTATTACTAATTTTTATGTATTTCTTTATTTCATAACTATTGCACACTTTTTTCTTATTCATAACTTATTCTTTTATCGATCATATTTTGTTTTTTACCGATAAAGGCAGGCTTAAGTCAATTATGTGTTTTCTATCCGGGACACTTTGTGTGGTTTGTTACATAGTAACATTGTATTGTTTTATTATGTCATAAATCCCCTCAATCCATCCTCTTCTTGGTCTACCTATATATCGTAGTTATTCCATTTTGTTTTATTCATAACTAATGCACATGTATTTCTTTTTTTTACATTTACAGCTAATCCTCTCTCAGTTCTTTATTTTATAGCCAATCCTCTCTTACTTCTTTATTTTATAGGCAATCCTCACTCACTTCTTTATTTTATAGGCAATCCTCTCTCACCTCTTTATTTTATAGGCAATCCTCTCTCACCTCTTTATTTTATAGGCAATCCTCTCTCACTTCTTTATTTTATAACTCCTCTGTTTGAATCTACACTAACACAGAACCTACTTAGCACTGTTCCAGGAGCAAGGTTCGTTTCACACAACTGCCGCACACAAATTGACTGACCCTACCATCCTGTTGTATACTAAACTAGCTATATTCACGGTATCGGTTGCAAACACAACAGCTGTCCGCACTGAGCCCTCGTTCCCTCACGACTGACCTTCTAACTTATCCTTTTTCCTAACTTTTCCTTTCCAATAAATCATACCCCGTTTTACATTTTTGCCTCACTCCTAATTGCGTCTTATTTTCCCCGTGAGACACGATGTTTCTATTCTCTTTACTACTTATCACTTTTCCCTGTGGACTCGATGATTCTATTTTAGTTAACCCTTCTCACTTTCCCCCCCCCCCCCCCCCGACTTCTCCCACACACTCCCATCTTGTCATACACTTTGTAATCACTGCTACACAAGAAGGTAACACAGCACACCTTTGACCTCTATATAGACTCCAGCCATTAGTAGTATAAGATACATGCTACTGTCCAAGATAATTAATTGAGTAAAGCGTAGGGTTACCCTACATCGTCCAGTACCCTGTTATTACAAGAGTTATATAGAGCCTGCGCCAGAATGCGCCAAGCCAGACTGGCGCAATCATATATGTATAGGATGTAGAAGAAATATGGTGGGTTGGTTGAGCTGTCGAAGAGGGTAGTTGGGGGATAATTGAGTCGGTTGGTTAATGAGTAATGTACATCGGGTTTACCGTCAAATTCCACAGAGCTAAAAAGGCGCGAGTGTATGTTGTCCGGCTATAGATCACGCCCACTCCAGAATCATTACCGCCATATTAGGAAATAGCGTTACTTCATATATATATTGTGCATATACACTTATAATAATAATTAATTAATATTTATTATATCCATGCGGACGTGAAAGGACCATAGTTGCGAAAGATACAGTCATATTTAGAAATATATTGGCTACTCTCGCTAATTCAATGAACATATATTTCAATTTTCTCCCAGTCTTGCATGAGTAGGAAATGGATCAATACTCCTCTCCAGTGAGACTATAGAATTCTCCACGCGCACGGAACTGATTGCTGAGGCGTGATCTAAAAACCAATAGCATTCCCTCACACGCGGATAGCGTCGGTCAGTTGCCGTAAGTCATCCACAGTGTTAACACTGCTAGATACGTTTCCAGATCTGTAAATCTAGCAGCAGAGCTTCACATGTGTTGGTACTACCAGAACTGTAACTCTAACAGCAGATACTCACACGTGTTATACTAAAACACCGCCAGAGAAACAGACTGTAAGACACCAACATTATAAGAATACAGGTAAGTTGAAATATTGCTTAAAATACATAACAATGTGTGTTTATTATCATACTTTTATTAGTGGAAACATAAAAAATGAATTACATAACATATAGGAACAGGTCCGGTAAATCTCTTAATGGTCACAGTGAAAAACTGTTACGAAATAGAGTCCACAGTGTCGTATCCTTTTCGTTAGAGAAGTCTAGAAATTTTTCCCAACCACCGTTTTTTACAAGCCAATCTCCAAATAATCCACCATTAAACGCGCCGGCAAAAACAGCGAACTTCATTTCCAGAGAACATATGTCAGTATCAGAATCGTACAAGCCTTGGACATGGTTCTTAATTAACCAATAAGCCAGTGTATAAATAATCACGAGGCGCCAAAAGTTTAAAATTCCATCTGAAAGTATATAAACCACAACGGTTGCAAATGTGTCATAAATATCCTTATCTACGGCTCCAAGGGTTATACCAGTGAATAATGAGTTATGTCTCTCTGATACTGTATAGACTATTTTAGCCATTGACTTATAAAATGTGGAAAGCTTCTTATTTGTCTTATCATAAATAATGATAAGCTGGCTTATTGGATAATGTCAACACCTAAGACACTTATAGCCTCCAGTAATGTTACATTAGTACAAACACATACTGGAGATAAACCTGGCTATGTAAGACACTGAACAAAAGAAATAGTAAAACTTCATAAGTAACCGTTAGCGGTGTTATTAATAAAGACTCATAGTTGATCGTTCTTAATAAAGACACATAACTAAGTGGTCTATCATACAGAGATGGGTGCCCAAAATAGTATGTTGTAATATTGTAAAAATGGTTAGTATAGTTATGATAGTGATATCAACATGATTGTGAGAGAGACTCAAAGATGTCTATAAAAGCTTTAGTAAACACCTACATAATTGCTCACTGACAATATAAAAATAGTAATGAGTCATACCTAACCTCTACGTCATAATAGAGACTTAAAAGTAACTGTTAATGGGTAACAAAACCCTAATTGCATGATTTATTTAAAGAGAATCACGTATATGTTCATTATGTATTTTGAGTGGAAATATTAAACTACTGATAAGGTAGAGTTAGGGAGGGTGGGAGAGAGAGAGTGAAAGAGAGAGAAAGAATGGAAAAAAGAAAGAAAGAGTTGAAACGGACTGATATAGCAATGGTAGACGCTGAGCGACAGTGATAATAAACACAAGAAAGTGGAGGAATGCGTCATAACTGTCTATAGATTGTATGATAGTAAGATGAAGTGTGATGGATGAGTATTAGCCGGTACGGGGATGGTGTAAGGAATAGGAGCTGGTGCAGTTATATATGCTAATGATATGAAGTTGTGGGTAACTAATAACTGACTAGTAACATATAGTATATGCCGGGTCTGCTTCTACATGTGTGCGCGCGCGCTATATATGTATACTATTTCAATGTATTTGTTGCATATACACTAAAAGTAGGTTTTATCTCGTTAAAAGATGGCCTCACATAATGAACTTGTAAGCAGACGATGCCACGTGTAGGAAATGCTTTACAAGGCGACATGGGCAAGCCAGACATGTAGATAGTGCTCACGACCAACAAAGATGCCCGGTTCCTATATGTGGCTGTTTATTCACAAAAACCACCAATTGTACAAAGCATATGGTGGAAAAAACACGCAACCTGTGCAACTATATCAGCGGCATCAACACTGGCTACAACAAGAGCCCTGACAGTTTTCTCTGCAACAGACAACAATGTTATAGATACCAGGGATGAACAATAACAGCAACACCATAGAAAGAAACCCTGAGTAGATAACATTCGTGTGAATGAGCAGTCTACAACCAGATACAGTACAGAGCACATCTCATCCATACACATTCATGGCAACGAACACAGTAATACTAAATACACGTGTAAAAATTGCGACCAAACATTTACTACCCAAAGCCATCTAGCTGGTCATATAGACACTGTTCACAATAAACATACATACCAGTGCCCTCTATGTCCATGCGAATTTAACAGACAGGACAATATAAGAACGCATATTAAAAATAAACACAAACAAGCGATACCAACAGTTACAACTTCAGCATCCTCGACACAACCATCAACCACAATAGCATCAATCTCCACCTCATCTGCGTTATCTCCTCCGCCCTATCAGCTTTGACACTGCGGGCCTGTTCAAAGTCCTCAGCTGCACCAAAAAAATAAGAGGAAGGGGAAGGACACGGCGGTACAGATACAACACAGCAAGAAAGCACGGATGGATCTCGAATTAGACAGATTAGTTAATTTACCGGCAGATGTTACACAGGTTTACGTCGACAACTGATCTAAATGTTCAGTCTTAGCCTTTTTCTTCTAAGATCATCAGGTGCAAGCGTTGGTATTGGCTGAAAATTTTCAATGTTGTATGTATCGTAGACAGGAGCCATGTAAAAACCAGTATTTAATCGAATAAGGCTCCTAGCGTGATGATGTAGATACTGGAGGTCTGTGATCTGACGTGGTCGACGGATCGTTCAAGGGAAGAGGCTGTGGTGTTGCATTAGCCTCGATACGAGCAAACTCGGCCAATAAATCATGCTGCATAGCCACAATCTTTTCTTTTCTTCTAAGATGACCAGTAGCTAGCGCTAGTATTGGCTGAATGTTTTCAATGTTGTTGGTATCGTAGACAGGAGCCCTGTAAAATCCAGTATTTATCGAATAAGACTCGTTTGGTAATGTAGATACTGGTCTGTGATCAAGGCTGATCGTCGTGTCGTTCAAGGGAAGAGGCTGTGGTGTTCTTGCATTAGTTTTGAGAGGATAATACTAGGCCAATAACTCGTCCTGCATAGACACAAGCTGTTCAAATTCTGAACGGTTTAACGTGATTCCAAACTTGGTGGGATATTTTTAATCAGATGTCCTAAAAAATTTTCGAATATGGATTATAGTTGATCCTCTGTATTAAGACACAGACGCCACTTTCAGCCCCGCGGCCAATGGCTTGACCATTTCACGATCTACTGTAACGTAGACCCAACTAGTGGGTAAATCGACAACTGGTGCGGCCGTGGTGTTTGTCAGCATCTTCTGTATCTCAGCACTGAACGATGTGTGGCTGGAGCTTTCTCAACCGCGACTTTTATTACTTTGGTGAGATTACGGATTAGTCCGGTTTTTTTAAAAAAAAGTAAAACACATGTACAGACTTGTCTGCGATATTTTTAGCAACTGACGTAATTCTCAAGCGTCACAAAAATTCAAATTTTGCGCCAAAAGTTTTGGTGCGAGTAGGTGATGAACGATTCGATCGTTTATGTGTTGTCTGGTGGATGAGGTAAACGGCATTAAAACCCTTTGAAATGAACCTCCCCGAGTCTTATTCGGTAGAAAATACACAGAGTACACGCGTTACTGGCCAGGTCTTGTAATTGACTTGAGTTGTAGATGAGAGATCTGTTCGAATTCCTCTCGATAAAATTGATGATCTCAGTATGCTTGGGAAAAAAACCGAAACTGTCGAAATACTCAAACTGACCAACACCATTATAGTAGAGGGCGATCTCGTGAGATCCAGGTCTCAAACTTGGATCGGTATTGATCACGAAGGCTGCGGTTTTAGTAGGACCGATATACCGGGGTAACTGATGACGAGCCACCACACTAACAATGGAACAACGCCTCACAAAAATGTCAGACATAAGTACGATGAGAATATCCCTCGTGTTCATTGTCGACGTGTTTACGCTGTATAATCTGTAAGAACCTGTCTTGTTTTAGAGATCTCCGGCACGGAATCCAGTTCTGCGAAAACTAGAACCTGTATAGGATTAGGCGTGACAGTTGCAAACTTACGCTCAATGGCGATGGGCCCTGATTTTGCCAGTTTAAATTGTTGTCCGTCCAAGAGACTAGGGCTGAGATCGAATGCAAAAAGAGTGTAGGCGTTTTTGAAGTCGTTATAATCTATTCCGTTACCAGCGTCTGTTCCCACAAGTCCCAACGCCAGCATGAACTTGAAGTAGGCGCGAGCATACTGACCTCGGTCAAATTCAGTAGATAGAGGTTTACCCCAAATATTGTGACCGGCGACCGTGACATTCACATAGGTAAGACCAAAGTTTTTAAAATTGAAGGGGATAGTGTCTTAATTTCCGTTAAAAGGCAGCCGAGTCCAATAAGCCGAGGACTTGTCAGGTTGGTGTTTGGGTTAGAAAAAGGTTGTCATGGGAATGAGATAACATACCTTTAGGAATGGCAAATGTTTTAATCAAAACTCTCTTCATGGGGTATCGCGCATTGCCTCGTAAGAGAGCTTTTACGCAAACGAGTGAGATGGCTGGATTAACTGAGGCTTTCGTCACCAACAGGGTGATGTAAGTGATGACACTTTTTTACTGACTGTTTTGTCGTGAGCTGTGATGTTAAAAACGTCCTTTGAGGGGGGTCAAATTAATTTTCACGTCAATCCCGTTTAGCATGTAACGCTCCTGAACAAAAATATCAGAGTGAAGTCCACCTATCATATCCAGCTCATGGCTACCTCGGGCCAGATTTCGCCGCGCTTTCAGAACCATATTCGAGTCTCCTTGGGTGTCATCCGCGTGTTTGGGAGTATCGCTATAGAAGAGTGCACTCGTGAGATAACCTTTCTTAGACTCCTTGATATGGTTGAGAGTGGCTGCTTGGTACGCTCGAAAAGGGTAGGTGTTTTCAGAAGTTGAAATTAATGTATTGTTGTGAGATACGTCGACTTGCGAGACTAGGCTGTGCAGGTTCAATGGGGCCACGTCGGCATCAGCCGGTAAATTGTCACCGTTGGACAACGTAATTTTTGCTCTCATATACGTGATGGAAAAATCGATGTATTCATCCGAATTTCCGCTAATGGAAAATTCTATAGGGGCACCAGATGCCAAAGACGTCAAGAGTGCAACTTCGATGAATTGGCCAGAATGAACAGATGTATGAGTCGGTGGAACGCTAAACAAATCTAGTCCAGAATAGAAACATTCGCAAGACTTGGGGTGCACTAGAGCCATATTGCTTAACCGAATATGTCCGAATACTTTGTCCTCATAGACTCCTTGCGCGCGGAATGAGAGTGAGCGCGTCGTTTCATCGTTTTTATTCTTTTTTGCTTCAACGGGTATCCCCGGTGGCGATGCTCGTCTTTTCCTTCTTCTACACCGCTTTTGGTTTGTTGACCTGAGTTACCACCGGCCAGATGATCGATGGCTCCCTGAATTAAACGCTGACCGGATTCCTTGGCTCTTTCTTTAAATGCCTCTCCAATGTTTCTTCCCGCCAATGCGTCTTGCGTGACTTGTAGTACCGTACCGACACCTTCTCTGGGTAAGCTTACCACCGTTTTTTCGCCATGGTAAAATTTCTCTTCCGATGCCTCCGAAAAAACTACCGATACCCCGCCCTCGCTGAATCCTACCTCCGACAAATACCGGGAGACCGTGGCCGGTTTGATTATTGCAACACTCTTCGTATAACTTAGCATTTCGGTGAAGCGGCGTGTGTATCACCATTATTCCAGCTCGAAGTGCTTCCGCGCTCAGAAATGTAACGTCAGTACCGACGTCCCAGATGTAAATGGGATCCCAACTCCCCTATCGTTAGTTAAAAGAATTTCTAACCTGTCGAAGGAGAACCTGCTCAGGGGGACATAGTGCGGTTTGTCGTAGATACGAAATATGGATGTGGTTGTTTTCTCCAAAATAGGAACTGTCCTCAATAATGGTACCAGGACATTCTCGACCACTCTCGGTGACACGAGATCGCAACAGATGTACATATTTCTAGTTTGCGCTTCCAAATTTATTTATTTCTCGCTGTGTAGGGCCACGTTAGCGTCTGTCACGTGATTCGATGGAAAGCTTAAGATACTTTTCAATGCTTCGCTTATGGTAACCGAGGCTCCTTGTTCAACGACCTTAAAGTTGGCCACATTTTCATTTCTTTTATTTACAAATCTCATATTGACGCCGGATGTTTTTTTTTATAATATCAGCTTATTCTAAGCATCGATAAAGTTATCTGCTGTCTTGTGTAACCCTGGCGCTAATTCCATTATTAATTATATGTTCTCAGAGGTGTTGGTTTTGCCACAATTGCTTAGGGTTTCGTAAGGGATCCAGATATCGCCGAGTAAGACGTTGAAATAAGTATTTTGAAATTGTATCTCGACCAACCCGACTTTGTAGTTTGCATTCAGTTCGATAGTTTGAGGGGGGTTGACGAAGAAGTTCCGCTGACTATTTTCAGGATAAATTTACATCAGCGCGTTGCTGGGGGCTGTGTTGTGAAAACTCACCTTCTCTAACGATGTGTCTCGAGTTTGGGGTTAGGCAGCATGTACCCCAGACAACTACTCAGGAGAGTTATCAATTTTTTTCCGTACTGACCCTCACCGTTTCCACCCGTCAGATTAAATAAAGCCACACCGATGACGGCATATATAATGATCATTTGGCAGAGAGAAACGATTTCCATTCGCGGTAGTAGTTTACCGAAAACAGGCCAGAATGAAGCGTTGCTGTCGTGATTGGTCCCATCGTCATTCTTATTTTCTTCTCTTTCTACTACCGTGCTCAGAAAAGTTTGCACGTGTTCCTCCGCCTCCATTTCGTCAGTCTCTGTATCTGGATACTTGGTCGCTCAAAATCCAACTGTTGAATGATGAGTTGTAACCGTACCTCTTGACTAAGTACTCTTTTTTCCACCAACTGTCCTCTCTTCTAAGATGCTTTCTATTCGATACACCTGTTTGTCTTCCACTTTCTGAAGCTCTTCTGTATAAAACGAACCTTTGAACTCATCACCAGAATCATCTTTCATAATGTAGATTACCGGGTTAGTGTTTTTGTTTACGCGACTGATAACAAAATTACTCAGTGACATATATAACACTGGACACATACCCGAAGATCTACTAAAATCTATCTTTGTAGCCATACCGAAGAAGTCAGGAGCCACTGATTGTGAAGACCATCCCACTATTAGTCTCATGAGCCATATGACTAAAATATTACTAAGAATAATCATGAGACATGTAAGGAACAAAATAAAGCCAGAAATAAGTGAGGAACAATGTTGATTTGTTGAAGGAAAGGGCACCAATAATGCAATATACATCATAAGAACATTGATAGAAAGATCTATAGAGGTAAAGAAAGATATATATATATATATATATATATATATATATATATATATGCTTTATAGACTACACGAAAGCATTTGACAAAGTAAAGCATGTGGAAATAATCAATATGCTGGAGAAATTAAACATTGATGGCAAGGATCTGCGAATCATAAAAAAACATGTACTGGCAACAAACAGCAGCTATACGAATTAACAACCAAACAGGGCAATTCCAATATATAAAACAAGGAGTCAGACAAGGCTGTGTTCTGTCACCGGATTTGTTTTCACTTTACAGCGAATATATTATGAGATCAATAGTAGACAAAAAAGGAATTGAAGTCAACGGTCACAACATAAATAATTTGCGATATGCTGATGACACAGTCTTAATAGCAGAGACAGAGAACGAACTACAAGAAATGATAGACATAATAGTAAAAGAAAGCAACAAGAAAGGTCTCAGTCTGAATAGTAAGAAAACAGAAGTAATGGTTATATCGAAGAAACAATCATCACCATCATGCAGCATAAAAATAAACAAGACAAATCTGAAACAAGTGTAACCCCTCAAATACTTGGGCACAATAATAACATCAGATGGAAGATGCACCACAGAAATAAAAAGCAGAATAGCTCAGGCCAAAATAGCATTTCAGAAAATGAAAAATATCTTATGCAACAAATCTATGTCAATAGAAGTGAGAAAGAGAGTTCATCAGTGCTATATAGAACCAATTCTGACCTATGGAAGCGAATCATGGACAGTAGACAAACAAATGAAAAGACGATTAGAGGCCACAGAAATGGGATTTCTCAGAAGAATGTTGAAAGTTCCCTGGACAGCTAAAAATACCAATGAGGAAGTTCTCAAAGATGCCAACACAAATAGGGAGCTCTTAAAAAACATCAGAAAGAAGCAATCAACATTTTTCGGGCACATCATGAGAAGAGGAAAGTTTGAATACTTGGTTACAACTGACACGATAAAAGGAAAGAGATCGCGGACAACAAAGAGAGAAATAATGGATAGCTTGTGCCATGGCATGGAAAACAGTCAACAACAGAACTGATACGATGCACTGTAGATAGAAGATTGTGGAAGGACATGATCGCCTACGCCAGCCGGTCTGGCACATGATGATGATGATCACTTACATTAAGCTGTAATCCTACCATTATTTCTCTTCCTTGTTTCCTTTCTCCTCCAGGATTTAGAAAAGGAAGAAGATGCCTCGGTCATATTTTCATTCTAAGAATTATATTAGAGAAACATATAGAAAAGCTAAAACCACTTCTAAATTTCATTATTTCAAATCTCTTTCGACAAAATACATAAAGACTCACTGTGGAACATACTAAGACAATAGGGAACACCTTCAAACATTATTACCATCATCTAAGATCTGTACGATGGTTTCTCGTGTGTAGTTAGCACGGAGACTGTAATGAGGGAATGGTTCAACACCGACGTGAAACAACAATGATGTAATTTATCTCCCTTGTTATCAGGAATTGGCACATTCTTTATAATTCAGAAATGCAGTACAAGTAACAAAGGCATTGGATGGACTCTTGGATCTCAGTTGCAAGATATCGAGTTTACAGACGACACAGTTCTTATAAATAGGAAAATGAACTGAACACAATGTAAGAAAAGACAAATGTCCTGTTATCAAATGCAACAAAAATAGGACTTGAGATCAACCATGAAAAGGTAAAAATAATGAAAAATCAAATTCGCCCAGAAGAAAAAATATACTTAGAATGAAAAGCAGTGGAAGAAGTAGAATATTGTGTATATCTTGGAACCTACATAAATCAAGGAGTCACAAAGAAAGAAATTAGAATAAGAACAGCGAAGGCTTTCAGAAACCTTGATAAAATATGTAAATCAAAATTACTAATCACAACAAAGCTCAATATTTTCAAATGAAATGTATCATTCATCCTTACTTATACATGCGGATACATACCAAATGAATAAAAACGTCAACTTTCATTGCATTGCCTAAAAAGAATGGTGCAGTTGAATGCAGTGATTTTAGAACAATAAGCCTAATGAGCCAGGTAACCAAAATTTTACTAAACGTTATACAAAGAAGGATTCATAATAAAATTAATACTGAATTAGATGAGCAGTAATTCGGATTCAGGAAAAACAGTGGGACAAAAGAAGCCATATTCAACATGAGGACATTGATTGAAAAGTACATAGAAGTAAACAAACCAATATATGCCTGCTTCATAGACTACACCAAAGCATTTGATAGAATACACCATAATCAACTTATAGACTGCCTAAAAGATATAAATCTGGATGAAACAGACATACGACTGATATGTAATTTGTACTGGGAGCAAACAGCAATAATAAAATATAACAAGGAGAACTCTTTACCCATTGATATAAAAAGAGGAGTAAGACAAGGATGCACCCTATCACCAAGCTTGTTCAATTTATACACTGAGCAAATCTTTAAAAACATCACTGAGATGCCAGGCCTTAACATTAATGGGAAGATAATCAATAACCTGAGATATGCTGATGATACTGTACTACTGGCGGAAAATCCTAAAGATCTACAACAATTGCTTAATGTGATAAACATGACAAGCAAGAAATATGGACTAGATATGAATATCAAAAAGACTAAAACTATGATCATAAACAAAGAAAATTCTCAAGACCCACAATTAAATATCAAAGTGGAAGGAATACATCTAGAGACAGTTCAGAACTACAACTACCTGGGACATACTATAACCAGTGATGGAAAATGTACAACTGAAATAAATAAAAGAATAGGTTTGGCAAAAAGTAATTTCAATGCCATGAAAAATATACTAACATCAAAACAAATAACACCAGGGCTAAAACTAAGAATAGCAAAATGTTACATCTTCTCAATATTCCTGTATAGTGCAGAAACACGGACATTAGACCAGAAAACATAACATAAAATTGAAGCCTTTGAAATGTGGATTTATAGAAGAATATGTAGAATTGGATGGAAAGAAAAGAAAACAAATGAGGAAGTTTTAAAACAACTAAAAATGAAGAGAGAACTACTAAACACAATTAGAGCAAGACAAATGAAATTTTTGGGTCATGTTGGGTCAAGACACAACAACCTAATAAAAGTAATATTGGAAGGGAAAATACAAGTCAAAAGAGGCAGAGGCAGACCAAGACTAACATGGACGAGTAACATCAAAAGATGGACAAGTCAGCCTATGACCATCTGCACCATCAAAGCAAGAGACAGAGTGGAATGGCGCTCCATGGTAGCCAACCTTCGATGCGGAGACGGCACTCAATGATGATGATGATATACATGCGAAAGAAAACAACTAAAGAAATAAAAAAATATATATTGGAATCATTTGAAAACAGTCAAATACCTCAGGAAAATACTTTGTATACCAGGTAATAAATTGATGTCTAGTGCAGAAATAAGAGAAATGACAAAGCATCCAAAAATATAATCATCATCGAGTGCCGTCTTCCCAACGAAGGTTGGCTACCATGGAGCGCCCTTCTGCTCTGTCTCTTGTTTTGATGGTGCAGGTTGTCATATGCTGATTTGTCCCTCTTTTGATGTTACTCGCCCATGTAAAGCATCCAAAAATATCATCTATACTTAATAGATGAAGGCGGTCATATGTTGCCCATGAGAAGAAAATAGACAAGATAAACTGAAAGCAACTCTGAGGCTAAAAGAAACCCTGAGGCTAAAAGAAAAAGAGGCCGACCCAGTAAAACACTAAAAAGAAAAATAAAGCAAGAGGCAACAGTAAAAAAAGTAAAAAGTAAAGATTCCCTCCACGCCTTGCTAGTCGTATGGGGAATATGGTGACCATATTTTTCTATGACCACGGCACATTTTTGGTGATGTTGTCGGTATCACGCCAGGCCGCCTTTACTTCCCAGAAAAATCTATGGTACCCATTTTTAGAGGCTGGGTGAACCCTGGAGCCTTAATAGGCCACAACCGCGGGCATAATCGTCCATGCCAAGACAGCGACTCACCCTGAAAAGGAACTTGTAGGAGATACAATGCGGGTTCTGTGCAAGGTCGGTCTGATACTTGATAGCAAAGATCGTCTGACAGAAAGACTAGAATTTCTGCCCTATGTGTCGTCTGCAGGTTGAAAGGACAATAAATAGAAACAACTTTAGACACTATCGGGATTCCAAATATAAAAAAATAATAGGACACACCCCTCAAATCTAAATTATGGCAAGTGAGGAAGAACATCGGAAGGTCTGTCGGAATGGTTTCAGGTTACAACAGGAGTAAGACAAGGATGTGTCCTCTCACTACTCCTCTTCATCATATATATGGACAAAATAAATCAGGAAACAACCAACAATAAGGACAAATCAAATAATAATATAGAGGTAGAAAACTCCAACATCAACGAGCTACTCTTCGCAGATGACCAATGCCTAATATATGAGGATGAAAACCTGCTACAACAGCATTTAACATCTCTAGATAAAAGCTGCACAAACTACAGTATGAAAATTAACACAGCAAAAACAGAGGCTATAAGAATAAGCAAATTAAGACACCCATTAAACATTAAGATCAAAGATAAAGAAATAAAACAAGTAGAGGAATTCAAGTATTTAGGCACCATGTTCACAGAAGATGGAAAACTAGACAGAGAAATTGACATGAGAATACAAAAAGCAAATGCTGTCACATACCAGCTTTCACCATTGCTAAGACATCCAAACATTTCTATGCCAGCTAAACAACAAATGATAAATAGCATCTTCATACCAACTTTGTGCTATGAAAGTCAAACATGGACCCTTTCTAAATCACATTTAAGAAAGATTAATACATGTGAGATGCGTTGCTTGAGAAAAGTAACAAACAACACAAGAAGAGATAGAATACCAAATGAAACCATAAGAAAAATAGTAGGAACAAAACCCTGCCAAGAATATATAGAATCACAACAACTTAAATGGTTTGGCCACCACGTCAGAATGAATCCTCACCATTCACCATCAAGGGCGTTCTTTTCGAGAATGCATGGAAAAAGACCAAGAGGAAGACCCAGAATAAGATGGATAGATGCAGTGACAGAGACATGTAACAACAAAGGAAAATCACTAATTCAGACAGTTCGAGCAGCACAAGAACGACAAATGATATAAACCACGACACCTTTTAGGTATCAGTGAAAGAGAAAAGAAGAAGAGGAAGGAAAGAAGTAACTCTGGCAAGCCCGTTAATGGGCGTTAACCCCGACTTTGATTGTGTCCAACTTCCTGTTTAAATGTGGCGGTCTTGTTTTGTCAATAAGGGGGAATGTAATTATTTTATTATTTAAAATTCGTTACTTAACATTTGAATAATAATGGATAGATTAAATGACAGTGTCGCAGATAAAGCTAATGTCAAATTCCAGTGTGAACGTGATTGGAGGCTGTTGAGAGATGTTCAAATAGAACTTCAAAATAAGGAGCCTGTTCCTGTTGTCAGTGTTGTCAGCGATGCCCTTCTTGTCGCCGCTAGTATTGACTCAAACAATGAAGAGGACAGACCAGTGAATAATATTTCTTCGCAGTTGCATATTTTACACGAACTCGAAAAAAGGTGATTTGTAATGCATTGTTTGTATTGTGACCTCAGTTTATTATATACTATATAATATTATTATATACTATACTATATTATATACTACTATACTATGCCAAATTTATTTTCTTCACTTCTACTTCTGTTTTTAGTGTATGTAATTGTATTTTGTATATATCAATTATTCATTCAGATTCAATAATAATCAATCAGCCCGAATTTTATGATGAGTATAATGATAAAATTCGGGCTGATTGATTATTATTGAATCTGAATGAATAATTGATATACAAAATACAATACATACATTATCTATCTATCTATTGACCTTTCGAGCCGTAACCGGCCCATAGGGCGTAGACCAAGATACACCTTCTCCTATATGAATTTTTGTTCTAGCAGTTTTCTTTTAAAGATATTTTATCAAATCTCGCCATCTGTCTCTGTTCTGTGCAAGCAGTTCTATCTCATTGAGGGAGCCGATTCCTGCTGCTCTTGCCTCTCTCATCAATGTTCTTCTCAGTGTCTCCCTGGGTCTTCCTCTTTTTCTTTTACCTGTTGTTTCCCATATGAGGGCTTGCTTTGCTATTCGATTATTATCTCTTCTCATCACATGTCCAACGTATGACCATCGTCTTTTCTTTATTACTGAAGATATTAGTGGTTGATTGGCGATTTCTCTAATTTCCTCGTTTGTTTTGAATTCGTTCCATTCTATACCAAGTATTTTCCTTAGACATTTATTTTCGAATGCGTTCAACTTTGTTTCTATATCTCTTGTTGTTTTCCAGCTTTCACACGCATACGTAAGGGTTGATAGTACATTTGATTTGAATAGCCTAAGTTTTGTGTTTGTGCTAATGAGTTTTGATTTCCACAACTTTTCAAGGCTTCTGAAAGACATTGCTGCTTTAGCCAGTCTGATTCTAATTTCTTTGCTCGTATCCCCTTCTCGATCAATGTGACTTCCAAGATAGATGAAGTGATCGATCTCTTCTACTGGTTTGTTTTCCATGTATATTTTGTCACTTGTTGGAATTAAACTTTTCATGACTTTAGTCTTTTCATGATTGACCTCAAGCCCAATTTTGCTGGCTATTGATGATAGTTCATTTGTGTTTTCCTGCATCGTTTTTATCTGATTGCTGATGAGAACTATGTCATCAGCAAAGTCCAGGTCCTCCAAATGGTCTCCTTGTATCCATTCGATGCCTTTATTACCAGTGCAGCATTTCTTCATTATGAAGTCCATAACAATTCCAAATAACAAGGGCGATAAAATACATCCTTGTTTAACCCCAGTTTCTATTGGGAAACATTCGCTCAGTCCTTCCTCTGTTCGAACTGCACATGTGTAACCATCATACATGTCTTTGATAATATTTATGATTTTTGATGGTAAGCCATATTGCTTCAGAATTTTCCACAAAGAATCTCTATGAATACTATCAAATGCTTTTTTGAAGTCGATGAAGTTAAGTACAAAAGGTTTTTGCTTTTCAATGTGTTCCTCCAATATAAGTCGTAGAGTGAAAATGTGGTCAAGACAGCTTCTCCCTTTTCTAAACCCAGCCTGTTACATTATACATATAGATTATTTAAACATAGTATTTTCATTAATATTATATTATATTTAAAAATAAGTACAGAACTAAAAAAAAATGAAGGGCTATCCAATTGCAGTATTTAATTTATGATCACTGACAGCTAATTAGTATAAAATGGCCGAATTAGCATAATTAAGTAAACAAATATTTTAAAAATACTTTCACTTGTCCTACAGCACAGAGGTGATTATTTTGATTGGTATCATTGAATTGGAAATTTCAAGGACTATCTAGCTGTTATGATTATGAAGTCATAATAAGAATGAACAATTAACTGTAAACAAATAAATATCTACATATATTTTAGAATATATATATATTATATATCAAGCTTAGAGAGTTAAGAGAGGGCAATCTTAGAGATTGTAACAACTGGAGAGGCGTGACACTTTTGTCAGTTGCCTCAAAGTTATTCTGCAAAATCATCCTAAATAGAATAAAGGATTCAATAGACTATTGATACAGTAATGCGTGAAGAACAGGCTGGGTTTAGAAAAGGGAGAAGCTGCCTTGACCACATTTTCACTCTACTAGACATATATTGGAGGAACACATTGAGAAGCAAAAACCTTTTGTACTTAACTTCATCGACTTCAAAAAAGCATTTGACAGTAATCATCGAGATTCTTTGTGGATAATTCTGAAGCAATATGGCTTACCATCAAAAATCATAAATATTATTAAAGACATGTATGATGGTTACACATGTGCAATTCGAACAGAGGTTCCCAATAGAAACTGGGGTTAAACAAGGATGTATTTTATCGCCCTTGTTATTTGGAGTTGTTATGGACTTCATAATGAAGAAATGCTGCACTGGTAATAAAGGCATCGGATGGATTTAAGGAGACCATTTGGAGGACCTCGACTTTGCTGATGACATAGTTCTCATCAGCAGTCAGATAAAAACGATGCAGGAAAACACAAATGAACTATCATCAATAGCCAGCAAAATTGGGCTTGAGATCAATCATGAAAAGACTAAAGTCATGAAAAGCTTAATTCCAACAGACGACAAAATATACATGGAAAACAAATCAGTGGAAGAGATCGATCACTTTATCTATCTTGGAAGTCACATTGATTGAGAAGGGGATACAAGCAAAGAAATTAGAATCAGAATAGCTAAAGCAGCAATGTCTTTCAGAAACCTTGAAAAGTTGTGGAAATCAAAACTCATCAGCACAAACGCAAAACTTAGACTATTCAAATCAAATGTACTATCAACCCTTACGTATGCGTGTGAAAGCTGGAAAACAACAAGAGATATAGAAACAAAGTTGAATGCATTCGAAAATAAATGTCTAAGGAAAATACTTGGTATAGCGTGGAACAAATTCAAAACAAACGAGGAAATTAGAGAAATCGCCAATCAACCACTATCTTCAGTAATAAAGAAAAGACGATGGTCATATGTTGGACATGTGATGAGAAGAGATAATAACCGAATAGTAAAGCAAGCCCTCATGTGGGAAACAACAGGTAAGAGAAAAAGAGGAAGACCCGGAGAGACACTGAGAAGAACATTGATCAGAGAGGCAAAAGCAGCAGGAATCGGCTCCCTCAATGAGATAGAGCTGCTTGCACAGAACGGAGACAAATGGCGAGATTTGATAAAATATCTTTAAAAGAATTGAAAACTGCTAGAACAAAAATTCAGATAAGAGAAGGAGTATCTTGGTCTACGACCTATGAGCCGGCTACGGCTCGAAAGGTCAATAGATAGATAGAGATATATATATATAAACCCCAAAGACATTTTAATGTCACTTTAATTATTTAATTACTGATTAGCAAACATACAATTGATATATATGAGCCACATATATTACATTGTCTTATATATGCATATTTTCTTGCTTGTATTCGCCCAATAACTAAAGCAGCAAACCTTTTCGTCTTCCAACCATAAAAGGACGTTAAGTGGACATGGTTGTGTTGTGGCTTGCAGTATTGCTAATAGTTGCAGCTTTTGGCCTATTAAACCAGCATAGTTTAAAATGGTACTCCCACTTTATATATTTATATACATTATTTATATATCATCATGTGCCATACTTGTTGGCGTAGGCAATCATGTCCTTCCACAGTCTTCTACTTAATTTAGTATTATCTCTCTTTGTCGTCCGCGATCTCCCTTTCCTTTTATTTTGCCAGTTGTAACTAAGTATTCCAACTTTCCTCTTCTCATGATGTATCTATCTATTGACCGTTCGAGCCATAGCTGGCCCAGACCAAGATACTCCTTTTCTTATCTAAATTTTTATTCTAGCAGTTTTCAATTCTTTTAAAGATATTTTATCAAATCTCGCCATTTGTCTCTGTTCTGTGCAAGCAGCTCTATCTCATTGAGGGAGCCAATTCCTGCTGCTCTTGCCTCTCTCATCAGTGTTCTTCTCAGTGCCTCTGTCTTCCTCTTTCCTGTTGTTTCCCATATGAGGGCTTGCTTTGCTATTCAGTTATCTCTTCTCATCACATGTCCAACATATGACCATCGTCTTTTCTTTATTACTGAAGATATTAGTGATTGATTGCTGATTTCTCTAATTTCCTCGTTTGTTTTGAATTCGTTCCACGCTATACCAAGTATTTTCCTTAGACATTTATTTTCAACTTTGTTTCAATCTCTCTCTCACTCATTGTTTTCCAGCTTTCAAACGCATACATGAGAGCTGATAGTACATTTGAATAGTCTAAGTTTTGTGTTTGTGCTGATGAGTTTTGGTTTCCACAACTTTTCAAGGCTTCTGAAAGACATTGCTGCTTTAGCTATTCTGATTCTAATTTTTTTCTCATGATGTGCCCAAAAATAATCATGGCAAAACACGACTTAATATTTATATATACTATTTATATAATATATCATATTATTTACATCATTTCATATTATTTATAGCATATCATATTATTTACATCATATCATATTTATATTATATCATATTTATATTATAATATTATTTATATCATATCATATTATTTATATCATAATTAGCATATTCATACATTATATCCACCCTTAAAAGGGCGTAAGTTCAGATGCGCTGTGTAGAAAAATCACCTATATAAACGTTGCATTGCCCAAAGCAAAATCTGTTAGAAATTTTGCTATAGGCATTCTGTAATCTGTGTCTTCCTCAGTTGGATCATTCACATTAAAACATCTTAAGTGCGCATGGTGGTTTAATAGGTCACCTTTCGTCTTTGCTGTTACATCCATAATTATCTCTATATATACTACATCATCTACATCTTCATCATCCTTTGTCCTGATATGACTAATGTTCTTACCTAAAAGGGAAATTTCGTGTCTAACAAATTTATCTAACATATCCACTACTTCTGCATCTAAATTACTGAATTCACTTAAACTGGCAAGGGCGACGAGATAAGGCATCCTTGATAACTTTTTCTAATTTATTCCTACCTTGAGTCTCAATATTGTGCTTTTTTAATTTCAGCTTCCTGACTTCATCTTTATGGGCAGCTTCTTTTCTTCTACTTGTTAGCAACCTCATTTTTGCCCCATTACTGACAGCAAACTTAACTAATTTAGATTGTTTATTTTCATTAAGTTCATCAAGCCACTTGAGCATCCCGTTCTTTCGTGCTTTGACCTTTCCATTAACAAAGCCAAGGGTGGCGTTAGGTGCTAGTCTCCACAGCGCATACCTCACCCCCAGTGCCCTTTTAGCTTGCATATTGTGCACTGGGGTTGAAGCTGTGTCCGTAAGTATTTTATCCGTTCCTGGCAGTGTTCGATATTATTGCATTTGGTGCTGGAGTTTATCTATAAATGCAGCAACCAGAGCTTTCACTGCTTG
Source organism: Megaustenia siamemsis (assembly GCA_032433765.1). Taxonomy (NCBI): domain Eukaryota; kingdom Metazoa; phylum Mollusca; class Gastropoda; order Stylommatophora; family Ariophantidae; genus Megaustenia; species Megaustenia siamemsis. Next base: position 38,785,582 of record JAVIAB010000050.1, on the reverse strand, counting down.
GTGAAGTTTGTCTACCTGGGAAGAAATATTTCTTAAATTAATAAGTACAACATCATTTGTATCAAAACAGTGGCCAAAAGCATCATGAGAAGAGGTGTAAAGAATCTTTTCATTGTCCTTGATGGTTTTCAGGTTATCTATAGTCTGCTTAAGTTCACCAGCCTGCAGAATAAAAGTAAGGTACCCCCGTCCATGCCGAGTGGCGTATAGGGAATATGGTGTTAGTGACCATAAATTTTTCAGACCTTCGGCACATGATTTTTGGGGTAATGTGGTCGGTATTACACTCGTACCGCTTTACTTTCCCAGAAAAAAAAATCAGGTACCCATTAAAGGCTGGGTGAACCGGAAGCCATCGGTTGGGATCGAACCCTACCTCTTGTCCTTTGTAGTCCAGTTCACTAACCACTGAGCTATTGCGGCTTCCCAGCCTGCAGAAGATGGTATAAAATAGACCTTGTGAATAAATACCATGTAATATAATTATTTTAAAATTTATCCACTAGAGGGCAATATATATATCTAATCCGTTAAGTAAGAAAAATTAGACAACTAACAATATCTTGGTTTAATATAGAATAAAAAGGTGAAAGAAAGAGACCAGAAGCAGGATAGTAAAAGCAGCAGTGCATTTTAAATACCAAGACAAAATATGGAAATTTTAAAAAATTAACTAAGAAAAACTTATTAAACTCAAATGTACAGTCATCCCTCACTACTTCGTGGTTCATTTATCGCAGCCTCAGTACATCGGAGATTGGTCAAAAATTCAAAATTGAGGAATTATTATTTTTTAAAAAAGCATTATTTTATGTATGTTATTTATACTATTAATATTTTATTTACATGTTTGAAACTATTCTTTAATGTTCTAATGATAACATATGCACTTATATGGTTTCATATACACTTATTGATATTATACATACACAAAAAATGTACATATGTTAAAAATGAGAGGGTGACACTATTTCACGGTTTTTCACTTATCGTGGCCGGTTCTGGTCCCTATTAACTGCAATAACTGAGGGATTACTGTATTATCAACCCTTACCTGCGCTTGAAGGATTATGATCAAGAATAGCTTATATACTCATTGCATGAAAAAGAATGCATTTGTACAAGCAGATTTAAACTAATTCCATCAAAGGTAATGGCTTTTGTAACAAGTTGCCAATGACACTATTTTTAAGACAATAAGACCCATCAAATACTCCTATACATCACTCACTACTTGCAGATTGGATAATCCATCTTTGTTCCTGTACACCACTGTCATCCATGGTCCAGTTACTTATTTGGAAAACAGACCCATGGCTTAGAGCTGGACCAGCGTATTGGAATCCTTGAGCTGCTCAATGATAGCATCCCTCATAGAACCTTTACGGGTGCATTGGGTCTCGAAGAAGTCGAGCAGCTCACATCTAATGTTTTGTACAGTAGCAGCCATGTGGAACATAATATGCATTTTTTTGTGCACATATCTCAGATTAGTACCAGCTTTCATCTCCTTCTCCATCAGGAATGTTGTGAATCCTATTGGGTCTCCTGATCCTTGCTTGAACCTGAAAAAATGTGACAACTTTAGTTCTGTTGCTGTCAAGGAGGATAAAATACTGATACTTCTGTAGCTATATCTTGAAATTTAAAAACTTATGAATATTGCAGCATCAGCAAAGCAGAAAAAGTGGAATGCACTAGGCTCAGGACGTCATCCATAGACATTGCCAAATTTAAAACAAATGTCTAATAACTAAAACGTCACTTTGAGATGAAAATAAACATAAGTGGGATAAACCTAGCAACTAAGGACAACTACAAGCATGTGTACCTCATCTTGGAGATGTTATGTATCAGTTTTGATACACAACAGTCGATTCCAGTTGGCTCCACGTTCCTCCAGCTCCTATCCAGTTCTGCCAGTGCAGTCTGGGCAGCTGTTGCCAGTCCATCCAAGAGGTGGACACGGCACTTGAGTTCTACAAGCTTCATCTTGAACTTCTCCTGCAGTCGTTGCACCACACAGTGGTTAACAGCAGCCCTGTCAGTGACAATGCTCTTAATTGTCCTGGTAAAGTGCTCCTTGACATCAGACTCATTGTTGCCACTGTATGAGCTGTACAACTGGATGACATCATGGAGAGTGTCGCTGATGTGATCCTCATAATCCTTAGTGGTTCCACCTGAAAGTAAACCAAAACAAAGTGTTAAAGATACTTGCTTACCATCATCTACCATGGTGACATGCACTTCATTGATGTGGTTGCCACTGAATGAAGTTGTATCCCATGATAGGGTCGTAACTTGTGACTTATGTAGTAAGTAAAAAAAAAAAGTAAAGTACCCCCGTCACACCAAGTGGCATATAGGGAATATGGTGTTAGTGACCATATATTTTACAGACCTTTGGCACATGATTTTTGGGGTAATGTGGTCGGTATTACGCCCATGCCGCTTCACTTTCCCTGAAAAAAATCAGGTACCCATTAAAGGCTGGGTGAACCCACAAGCTGTTGATTGGGATCGAACCCTACCTCTTGTCCTTTGTAGTCCAGTTCACTAACCACTGAGCTATCGCGGCTCCCTTTATGTAGTAAGTACCCAGCATAAATAAATATCAGATAGTACACTAATCTCATAACTCATCTCTGCTACAACTTACACTGGGAGCATCTGAAAAACTAACATTACACAAAGTAGCAAACATATAAGAAATCAAATCAGAACAATTCTCAACACTTAAATTATTAATAAGATATCTATAAAAACACTTCCTGAGTACATGATTGTACTGTTTACCATCTCGCTTTGCCTCAGTAACACTGCTAGTGGCCTCCTCCTGTGTCTCCTGCAGCGTCAATACTTCATTTTGTAAGTAATGGTCATTGAATCTTCCTTCCTTGATGTAGCATGTTCATGATGCAGTCTTTTTCCATCACTGTCCTTCATGTATATGTCACATACGATCTCACAAATCTCCTCTAGCAATTGTTTGCGCTTCTCTTCTCAGAATCATTTAGTTTTGTATGTGAACCTTGAAGCTGTAATTTCAGGTCAGCAGTGGTAGCCTGACACTCTTTAATCACAGTTTCCTTCTCCTTTACTTTTTTCTCCAATACACCAATCTTATTTTTCATATAAAATGAAGTATTATTTCCTTGAGCTGCTTTCCTGTACCTTGCCATTAAGGGGCTTATTCTTTTATCCTTTCCCTTGATGGTCCGGTTTACCTCTGCCAATGTTGCTGGTTCCAACTTACGTTTCTTTCTCAATGCCGTTATCTTTTTGCGCAAACTTTCATTCAACCTCCTCATATTTATGATTGTACGCTGCTTATCATACAGAATTCACAGTACTGTCTGAGCCTCTTCGGGGATGGGGGTCTATCAATGGTGTCAGTAGTCTGTGTACCTGAAAAAGATTGTGATACATCACTAGTGACACAATCACCTGAAAAAGAAGGCTCATTAGTTAGGGCTACAGGCTGCATTAATTGAACAGAAACAGGCAACATTGTAAAGAGTACTGGAAATATTTCATTAAACATTTTGTCTACAATAAAGGACCACTCAAGAGTCAAGTTATTCATTTTTCTTTTAAGCACTTTATCAAAGTACTGCAATGATGACCTAAGATGATCACCATATATAATCTTATCCTGTTCAATTGCTCTGTACAAAAGTTTTGACCATCCTTTGCACACTTGCGACAGTTGGACCTTTGCTGCAGACTTTCTTGGTTTTCTCTCCCAGGAACAGTTTAGCAATGTAACCTTTCTTCAATGGATGCTCTGGTTCAAAGGTTGCCACAAAACAGCTCTCAGATTATGTATATTAATTTATTTTATTATTTATGTCTATCGATTATTATAAAATATCTGACAAATCTAATATTTAATATTCTATCTATCTATTGACCTTTCGAGCCGTAACCGGCCCATAGGGCGTAGACCAAGATACACCTTCTCCTATATGAATTTTTGTTCTAGCAGTTTAATATTTAATATTATAATATATTAAATAGTATATTATTATCATAAAATATCAGATCACTATACTCAGTGTAGTATACATAAACTACACAGTACACACACTGACAATCACAGTGACAATCCTGATGAATGAGTACTGACATTGTTATTATCACTAGGACATTTATTTAACTAGCTAAACTAGTAAGACCCTAACTTTTTGTTAAGACCCCAATAATCATGTTGATGCTCAGATGGCTGGGGTACGTCTACCAAATGGAAGAAAAACGTGTCCCCAGGCAAATACTATATGGCGAACTAACACATGGAAAAAGATAAATCAGCAGATGTAAACTATGATGTAGGAATGTGGCTCTCAAACAGAACACAAACCAGACCGACACATTTAATGCTTGCTATACAGGAGACGGATGTGGACCAGAGGCTGCAGTTAATGGCAAAACAAAGACCAATCTCTATGACAATGACTGCACACATACACAATTGAGAAGTGGAACCAATTCTCTTTACTGGTATCTGAACTATGCCATGTCCCGAAAGATTCACACCATTCGAATTTATCATCGAGCTAGCACTATGATTCGGGTAAAGAATGCCACTCTAAAGGCTTTCTCTGACAGTGGCAGTGTAGTGTTCCAGTATAATGATATATCATACCCAAACATTTCTGTGAACACTATTGTAGTCACCACACAAGCGACAATGGCACACATTAAGATCGAGTTCTCATTGACCATTTCGCAAGCCGACAGTGCACAGACGGTGAGTGAGGTGCAAACATTTACAGACACCTATTGTCTGGACGGGCATTTTTGGTCGTTTTGTGCAGTGTGTGCTGCAAAGGCTACAACGTCATCATCGGTACGTGTCACGGCAACTGTTCACATGGGATCTATGGACATGACTGCTCCAGGTCTTGTCTTAGTGTCTGTCCTTTATGTGAGGAAAAATCCAGAAAATGCCTACAATGTAAATGTCCTGGCTACATCTGTAGTGACACTTGTCCCGATGGTAAGTTTGGGCTACAGTGCAAACAGACGTGTTCTGATGGCTGTGACATCATATGTGACCCGGAAAGTACAGATTGTACGTGCTAGGAAATGTACTGCGGATCAGACTGCACTCTCAAATGTCCGGACAACTGTTTCAATGGCACCTGTGAACAGTCAACCGGGAACTGTACATGCATGGGAACATTCTATGGGTCAGACTGCACTCTCAAATCTCCGGACAACTGTTTGAACGAAACCTGTGAACAGTTAATTGGGGATACTACAACAAACCCAAGCATATGGATACCTAAATGTGTTTCTGTGCTGGGCATGGTTCATTTCTTGGTGTTTTTCCGTGAAGCCATGGCTCATATCTTGATGTGTTTCTGTGCTAGCCATGGCTCATATCTTGATATGTTTCTGTGCTAGCCATAGTTCATATCTTAGCTTGTGTGTATGTGTGTGCTGGCCATGGCTCATATCTTGGTGTGTGTCATGTTAGTCTATGTTAGGCATGTGTCATATCTTTGTGTGTGCATGTCTATGTCAGTCATATGTTTATGTTAGTCATGTGTCATATATCTTGATGTGTGTTAGTGTTAGTCATGCCTCGTATCGCTGTGTGCATGTCTGTGTTGGTCACATCTCCTATCTTTGTGTGTGCATGTCTGTATTAGTCACCTCTAGTGACTCGGGCTGATGGTGCTCGTAAACCTGGGAGGGCCGACCATCTAAGGGCAGAATCCCCCTACAGAAAAGATCATCTGCTGCCTTGCAGGAAGATTGGGGACAATCAAAGGCTAAGGAATGCAAACCTGAATAAAATGCTGGCTGAAATCAGATGCACTGGGCCACTGGCGCAGAACACAGTGCAACGTTTTAACAGGTGTTCAATCAGAGTGGATCTGGCAGACTCTAATTGTGATGTTCTACTTGTGGATCAACACACTTAACCTGACAGCTGACTTCATGTGAGAGTCTGGAATTCTACTCTGATTGAGTCCTGATCGCAGAGAGAGAGATATTATAAAAATCAACAATGGCCACCATTTTGAATGAGATGTTAGTGTGGTCTTTTTTTTTAATTGATTGCCAATAAAAACCTTTTTCTTTGTAGCTATCACCCATTAAGTGGTCATGGATACATTATGTCACACCATATAATGGCAAAGCTGCAAAATCCATGCCTTTCTGCCTGACACATCTGTCTTTGGCATGGGTTTTGCTTAACAATTTTGTCCTGGCCAGCGGCCATTTTAGCCTACTCATTTAGAACTTTTAAATGACAAGGGTTCATTATTGTGCACTAATGCATATGAGACCTTTTTTTATTTTTTTTTTCCTGTTATCCAAGAGGGATAGACATTGGATCTCACTTCCCAGAGACAAGGAGAGGATAGAGTCACAAAGAAACTACAGATTCGAAGTGAAAAATTCTCATCGCCTGTGGTGGGATTCGAAACAGAGTCATTTCAGTCCAGAGACCTATGTCTTACCTCTAGATCACCCAGTCCCCCAAAACTTTATTTTGTTACATGTCAGCTTGAAATTTCACATCATTGTGTAGAAATTGGTGCTGAATTCAAATATTCATAGAAATTTACAGTAGAGTTCTTTTAAATGGTAGAAAAATGAAAAAAAATGCACTAATGTATGTTTATTTAAAAATCCACTCAGAATAATCTCAACTTCTTTTCATAAAATGTAGGAAAGAGCCTCTCTTTGTCTGAAATACACATATGGAAAGTTCCTATTGTCTCATGAAATCTCAATGGAAATAATAGAAAACATGAATGCACTTTTGGCTGTTGTCGAGCTACCGTGATTGCAAAAAAAAAACTTTCTGGGTAACTAAAAATCCAGATGTTGAAAATAACATTCTTGGTTCTTTAAAGTGTCTAATTAATAGTTTAGATAGCTAAATCATTATTCTTTGAGAGACCTGTTAATGCAAGAACTCCACAGCATGATTAAATCATTTTTTTGTATCACTGCAGTTACTTCAGCCTCACAATAAGTTCACAGAAAACTAATATACTCGGTCAGGACCTCAACGCAGCAACTGCTATCTTTACCAACAACTACAAACTTGATGCTGTGCAGCAGGATAGTTATGTTGGGCCTATAATCAATGACAAACTATCTTTAGATACATAAATTGACACCCTCATTGGTAAAGCCACTACCATCTTCACAATGGAATTAAAAAAAAGGGGGGAGAGTAAGGTAGAACTGGACAATGAAGTGAAGCTGGAAGAATATGTGTTGATAAGGATTATAAAGATAAGTAGAGAATAGGCAAACAATAGTAGTGCTGCTGTAATTATAAATATGAGTTGGTAAATAGGAATCACGATTCCTGTAGTAGGATGCCAACATATTTACAAATATGTAATTCGGACCCTGAATATCGTCTCGGGAGATCACGTCAGGGTGTTAAAGGATAAAACAGGAGCAGGTGAGGGAAGAATGGGGGGGGGGGAATTGGAAGGGAGATGGGAACGAAAGAGAGAGAGGGGTAATACATTACCCATGAGAAAGGGATACATTGATACCCTGTGGGGTGAGGCAATCCATATGGGTGATCAAATGATTTTATGGGGTGAATCTGCTATGGCTGTCAGAAGAACATGACACCAGGCTAGTGGTTTGGACATCTGCCTTACCCTGATGGCCCTTAGAGTTGAAGTGGGATACTATTGGGGTGCCTGCATCTTGAGTGATGTCATACAGATGTTTCCAGCATCATGTTCTGAGGCGATGTCCTGATTCGCCTATGTAGGTCATCTTACATTGCTTATGGATGGCATAGATAATGTTTCGCAATATACAAGTGAATCCTTCTTTGGTCTCAAAAGAATCATTAGGGAGGAGAACCTTGTGCATGTTAGACATATTCACGTCTCAATCCCTGTCATTCTTGACTTACTCTCACACCTCCAACTATTACCTTCCAATCTCGTCTGACTTTTTATCTAACCACGTGACTGATTTCTCCTCCTCTTTCCTCATGTCATGATTGTACATGTATCTGCTTTTCCCTCTAAGCATTCTGAACCGACCGGACCCCTTTTTCACCTTTAGCTTCATCAATCTCTCAATATATACAGCCTTGTCCTACACTTCCTCCTCTTAAATGCATTCTAATGCTTAATTCCCTACACTTCCTCCTCTTAAATGCATTCTAATGTTTAATTCCCTACACTTCCTCCTCTTAAATGCATTCTAATGTTTAATTCAAGTGTTTATCTGGGATATTTCAGTTGCTGTAAAAATATAGATAAACAGTTTTTCTATTTCTAGTGTGTAACTTTTGTGTTCTACGTGTTCAGGTTGAAAGGTGAGTTGAAAATTCTTAGAGAGAGAAAGCTGAGGACTCTTCCAGAGAATGCAAGTCTCCAATTATTGATTGTTGGGCAAGATCAAGTTAAAAGACTAGATCATTTAAAAGATACCTTGGTATATGTGCATGCTGTTCGATCAGAAGTTGTTGAGGATATCAAGCAACAGGAGGAGATACATACTTCTATAAGTAGCCTCAATACTACTTTGAAGGTAAACACTACAATGCTTGACATCTGACCTTTTTGAAAGTTCTGATTTTTTTGCAAATATCATGTATGATTTCTAGCAGGGTTTTTTTAATAATAATCATAGCCAGCTTCTGAGTGTCTGCTATGATTTATATTTTTCTTATCACAAATTCAAATTCGGACCCTAAATGAAGAAATGGTAAGGGAAATACAAGTTCTGGAAGTAAGGTTTTTTTTTCAGAATCAATGGAATCTCATACACAAACCATATCACAAACAAGAAGAAAGCTCACAGAATAATCACAAATAGCATAGGTTCATATAAGGAGCTTCTAACATCTGTAAGTAAACAGAAATTATGCTGGTATGTAACAAGATCTAACAGCCTGGCTGTTGAAACAGAATCACAGAAAGGTCATATATAGAGTTAGACAAAGGAGAAAGTGGATTGATGGCATCAAAGACTTTGTGGGGAATCTATCTATCTATCTTTCGTTCGCTCGAAGTATTGTCTATATCAGCAATGTCGTTTCCTGTATGAATTTTACTGTCTTTTGTAATTCTTGCAGTGGCCCATATAGTTTTGTCTGTAGTGTTGTATCTATGGGCCAATGGATTTTCCTCAGTCTACTATATTCAGTGCAGTCTTGAAGTATGTGTTCAGCAGTCTGGGGTGCCTGTCCACATGTACAAGTAGTTGATGTGCCGATCTTGAATTTTGTATACATGTGACTATGGAGTCGATTGTGTCCTGTTCTTAGGCGTATAATGATAACTTGTTCATATCTATTCATATTATGAAAGGCATCCTGATATGGGGCTTGTGGTCCTCTGATTGATTTGATTATCTGTTTCTTATGATGGTATGTGACTGGTGTATCTAGTTGTGTGCCTGTTGAACCTTCCTTTGCCAATTGATCTGCTTTCTCATTTCCTGGTATTCCACAGTGAGACGGGATCCACTGCAGGGCAACCCTGTGGTGCTTGCAGAGTTCAGTCAATAAGGTCTGTAGATGTGGTAATTTTCTGGATTGTAGTGCCTGGAGTACTGATCTTGCATCTGTCAAAAACACTACAGGCTGTGGGCTAAGATTACTGTTCAGCAGCTTTTCTATTGCCAACTTTATTGCTTGTATTTCTGCATCATAATTGTGACAATATTTCCCTGTTGCTATTTTATTCATATCCCTAGTGTTATTTGGGTACTCTATATATGCACCTGCTCCCCCATTCTTTACTGCATTCTGTGCTGATCCATCTGTGTACACACGGATCCATAGGTCTTGTGGGTATTCTTCATCCAGGAAACTGAGAGTTATTGTTTTTCGCTGTAGACTATTTTGTTCCTCTTTGTCAACTATTCCTTTCACTTCTGTCCGTATTTGAACTGATAATCCTGATTCATCTGTCCAGGGAGTCTGTTCTGGTATGGGCAGAAGGGGTTTAACAACTCTTGGCATGTCTGGTGTTTGTCTACTAATACGCTTGGCTTGGTGGATAAAACTGCTTCTCTTAAGTCGTCCCAATGCAAGATTTTGGAATCTGTCCTTCATTGGATGTCTCGGCATGCATACAAATTTTTCTGCCTGTATCAGCACCTTTGTGTCTCTCCGTTCTCTCAGTGCTGGTATCCTCCACAATTTCTCCATCTCCAATATTGGTGTTGATTTCATTGCTCCTGTGATGACCCTAAGTGCCTGGTTTTGTACTTTATCCAGTTCTTGCAATGTGGTGTTTGATGCTGAGCACCATGCGGATGATCCATATTCTAAATGTGGGCGTATACTCTGTTGGTAAACTTTACTGAGTATTTTCCCACTCGCACCCCATGTGGTTCCACACAACTTTCTTAGAATATGGTGGGGAATCACCACAACAAACCCAGACATTTAAAAGGGGAGAAAACTTAGAAATATCATGAAAAACTCATCATAGTTGATCAGATAGACAAGCATATATATCCTAAGGGTTTTGTGAAGACAAAGAACTGTACCGAGACACATTTGCTATTCACCAAGTAGTGAATTGAAGTGGGGAAGTATTCATTTTTTACTTTGCAAAATTTTTGTCTTTAGTCATCATGTAACTTATTCTTTGCAGAAATGCACTAATTTATTGCTACAATTTCTCAACAATAATTAATTTTTTTAGATTAGCACACAGGACAAAGATCCTCATTTATCATATATTTATGCTTAGCACCCTCCTATATTAGCTTGAGACTTGAAGTTCTTATTTAATAATAAGAATGGAGATTGAATGGTTTTCATGTGCTCTGTCTTCATGAAATGGTTCTTTGGTTATGGAAGGCCTGGTATCACTGCAAACGAATTAAAATCCATAATTGCTCAACCACCCGTGCCAGTGGAATCATCCGAATTATTAACTCATCTCCTAAACAAAGAAAGGTAGCTGTAGTCCCCATTATAACAGTCTCAGCACACGGCAAAAGACATAAGGCGAAACCGCACAGAAAGTGAACACAGCCAACTGTTCCCTGTCATACGATATCATCATTCATCGTAAACAATTGGAATATCGAAACATGATCAAAACGGATGAAACACACAGCTCACAGTGTGCACAGAGCACCTAACTCAGTAGCTCCTGCAACAAGCCGGACTTGGAATATGAGGAAACTGCAACAAGGAACACTTTCATACATAGCCTTCAATGGTTCCTGTCGCCTATCCACCATATTGACCAGAAGTTCTCATCCTCCTGAAAATGATGATCGTCATATTTTTATAAATGTATAGCGCTTGATGATGTTAGGACATCGTTTTTTACTCCAATTCCGAACATATAAAACACAGTCGTCAGATTATCCACGTCGCACATCAGACAACAGACCGTAAGATTAGTGTATGGCCGGTCTAGGGATATATGATGAGCCATTATGATGATGTAGCACACACAACAATGGCTGTGCCCATAGAGTTCCTGATTACTCTAGTGAATGCAGCCTGCAAACGAACGAAACACGGTGCAAATTCCCTAAACAGATAAAACTTCGGCTGACTTGACGGAACAATCCACATTAATGAGTTGCAACATGTAAACAACTTGCGTCCAACAATGGTCATGAAGAGCACACAATGTGACGTAAACCGCAGATCAACTAGACGGTGGAAGGTCACATTAACAACACTTGATTTGTCAAAAATGAATATTGCCGTGTGTACTACTCCGCTTCATCGGCGCAGATGTGTTAAGTAGAACATCATTTTGACTCCTAACGCAGAAATTTGCAATGGAGAGCTGAAATTAATCAGACCCCAAATGCAACTTCTGTAGCGATCGAGAGAACACGAACTAGATCTACCACCATCTTGGAAATGGAAGTCCCTTCATGAAATGTTCTTGATGATCACTCCATGAAATATTGAACATTAAATAGTAGATCAGAATAACTAACTCTCATGGCGAGTGTGCTAATCTTCTATTCGTACAGAAAATATTACAATGCCAAACACAGTTGGTGGGATCATGTTAGAAGGATAAACAATAATTGTGTGTCTAGCAGTCACTATATGGAGAGCTTAGGGATGGCAAGAGATCTATGGACAGACCAAAACTTAGTTTTAGATTAAGGATGTGAATCTGGAAACATTCAGTTGCATGGGTAGCAGAAATAAAGAGAGTTTGCATTAGAAAAGGTGTTATTGAAAAGATCAGAGAACAGGTGCCAAAAGAGAAAAGAAAATGGGTACAGTACAACTACATCTTGGTTCTTCTGTGACCTGACCTGCACATCTAATCTTGGTAGACTCAGCCATGAAACATGTTGTTCATTAACAAAACTCCTGATGAAATCTTCTGACAACTGATTGCTTGCTAGATTGTCTGCCAAAATGACAAAGCACAAAAAATGAACACACAATAGTATCAACCAGCTAAACCTATAAGACAAGACATGCTGTAATGATTTGGCCAAGGCCTTCATCAGATACAAGACAACAACAAAAAAAACAAACACATGAATACTTAAAGCATGGCGATATCAACTGATGAAAAGTAAGGGTCTGAATGAAAAGATAGGAGTGTCTTGAACAGGGCCCTACAAAAGAAAATGGCCAGAGCCAAAGTGCCTAGTTGTCACATGATTGGATTGATGTGGCCATTAGGACAGTAAGAGCCAAAAGGGGACAAGAAATGTCATTAAAGGGTAGGTGGAATGCAGAAGTGGTGAGGGGATATCCAGAGGAATGAAAATAAGAAAAAGAAGATAGTAAAAGAAGCCAGTGATTATCGAAAATAATGAAAACAGTTCATCTCTCTCAGATGGGGAGTGCAGAAACAAGCTGTGAGTCTGTTCTCCAATGTGAACTGGCTATGGTATCAGAGGAGCAGGAGACAGTACCTGTAACCTGGAGGTCCTCAGAACTGTGATGACCTGCAGATCTAAAGTGGGAGAAAACAAGGGTCCAGAGAGATGTTGTACAAGTGCTATCGAACCTAATCCCTTAAGCGTCTACCTGTTTGGCCTAAACGTGTATTATAGCAACCTTTGCAAATAATGTATAAGGTTATAAATGAAGTTTTCCTGGATATCAAAGGGGCCATTGGAAAAGAGGACTTGACAAATCTTTAGTAGGAGGGGCATGTAATACATGCAGATATGTCATAGGGGGCCATAACCCTCTGGCTGTGGCAGGGGTTATTGAGATGGCTTCTAACCAAAATGTCCAGAAGGTTCCTGTCACGCTTACAGGTCATTAATGGAGGGTCAGAATATAGAAGTGGTGGGTTCAGAGTAAAGGATATGTAAGTGCCATTTAAGGACACAGAATGTGGCCAAATCCCCTCGTATCTCCTCCTCAGCACATTCCCTAGTATGAAGCATGCTTACCACAGACTAGTGAAAGCTCTGAAGATGGCTTCAGCTCAGGTGCACAGACTCTGTAGCACCAGTGAAGACCTTGACCCCAACCTCCTTTGTTGTCTTTTATGACATCTGTGGCAGGTTACTGTAGCTCTATTCTTATGTTATCAAGTAGACCTGTAGAAAACATTATCATATAGAAGTAATATACAATAAAACTGGGCCTGTCAATCTCAGCCTGAATATATTTTTACAAGTGATGTCTAAGCCTGCTGTTTAGAACTTGGTTGCACCTTCGAGTTATCTCTGAATAGTTCTTTAAAAAAGCATGATTTAATATGTCAGTTGTGAGTGAAGAATATAGAATGTCCCATAAATGATGGAATATATTCAGCTGATCTTGGCATCACATATTTATCCTCATCTGGGTCCTCCATCACGCTCTAGTGCACAAAATATTCACACTGGGCTGTGATAAAATATTGAAATGCAGATGACTTTATAGAAACTGTGAATTATTTGTAATACAATTAACCAAATTTAACACGCACACCCCCCCAAAAAAAAATTGAAAAATGTATGAAATCTGAGTATAAAAATAAATATAATTTTCATGTATTGTGTTATTCATAAGTTGTTAAGTTGAAATCTACATTTTTTTCCCCACATCTCTCATGCCATAACCATTCATCTGTGTATCGTGTGTTTTCCTTTTTTGTTTATAAATTAATCTGTTATTTGGATATTTTAAAAATTAATTAATCTTTTATTTTTCCTTTTTTTATAATTTTGATATTTTTGTTTTCCCAATCTCACCAGCAAAAGATTTCTGCTACTAAAGAGATTGCTGTTGCACAGGAAACTGGAGGAACTTTGGAGTCTGCACTAAGTGACATTACTGCTAGAGTAGCTAAAGTTACAGAGATGGATAAATATTTTACGAACATGTTGATAAAAATTATCTCAAAGTGTTTTCCCTTGCAGTATCATAAAAGCACTGATGGTATTTTAGACAAATCTAAAGATGTGAACAATATGTTGTCTCTGAAGTCTATTATTGGAATGCTGATTGAAAAGTCACTTAACTCTCCAGAACAGCCATATATTGATATAGACAAGAGATTCTGGCCACCCCACATTGAGTTTCTTCTTCGTTGTCAAGCTGTGCTTAAAGACCCTAATAATTCACATAGAATGAAACTTGTGCCATTTCATTTATAGTACACTGGTGATTTGCTTGCCTATCTTTTGCCCCATAATCTATATTTGCTTGAAACTGGATTTTGAATGTGTGAATATCTGTTTATTTATCTATTTTTTTAATACGATTTACCTTTTACCTTATCTGTTTATGTAATTGTGCTTAGGTGCTAGTTTCTGCTGTTTGACAACCCCAAGAAAAGGTCTCTAGTTATAACGTGAGTTTAGTGGTGCTTTTCTTTTTACGATAAATCTGTAAATGTACATTGCTTGTGAATTCAACATTTTTACAGTGATAGATTTAATAATTAGAATTATTGAAGAGAAGCAGGTTCTTTGGTTAAAAAGAAATCAGCCAACTTTATACAGTAGAATCTGGTTATAATGAGATCCCCTGAACATCAAAATATTGTAGCTTTAACTGTATCTTGTTATATCAAATTTATGTTTCAAAATAGAAGAATGGACTGTGTAAACAGAGAAATAGCTCTCAAACATGTTAAAGTGGATGAGCTGAAACAATTGTTCACAATAAGTGCGATACTTCTCCCCTGCAAGAATAACTTCCTGTTTAGCTTGCACACCCATTGGTCAAATATTGACCCTGCATCTTTTTTATTTTATTATTAAACTTGTACCTTGTTGGCAGTGTTATTATATTTTTAAAACAACTTGACCTCTCAAATTTTTCATATTGCAAGCTTGTCACCATTCATGATGGCAGCGATCAATATAGAAGTTCTGTCCTTTGGAATTTTGTATTGGACTGCACTATTCTCCTTTTTCATCGGGTATGCTATTTAGGGCACACTTATAAAAGAAATCTGTCTCATCTGTGTTGTATATATTCTTTGGTTTTAAATCGCTTGAGAATTTCCCATAAGTTCACTTTGCTTTCACTTATCAGTCATTTCTTTAGAAACTGGTCCAACCACACTACAGACTACTTTCATTGCAATTCCATGTCACACTTTGAATCATTTCAGCCAACCCATACTTAGGTCAAATTTGGTATGACCTATACTCTCAACCAGTTCTTTTCCCTTTTCATTAAGGATGCGTTCTGAAATCAGGTTTTCTTGCTCCTAGCCTGCTGGAACAATGTATGCAAAGCGCAGTCACTGTCTTTGTAATCGGCTTCCTTTCTATTCTGCCCAAAAAAACCTTGCTTGTATATGTCAACATAATGTTGTTTCTGTCAATCAGGAATGTATACAGTTTGCTTGAGGTAATGTCATGTTCTCTTCATATTTCTGTTTTTAATTTTAACTTTTTGTCCACTTTTTCTGTCAACATCATTTCAAATGATATGCACTTGTGTTTCTTTCCAGTACTGGAAGTCATCGTGAAAGCATATTTAATGACTTGTGAATAGATTAGAACAAGCATGTAGATGTGCGTCAATACTCAACCTTTATAATGAAAGCCTGTTGGCCACTGGCCTATCCAATAACAAAAATACAGTCATTTTTCCATCCACAGCTTGTATTGTACGCTTTGTTTCCCCAAACCATACCTCTCTCAACCACTGCTGTGTGCAAGTAGCCCTTACTAGTCATGTCTAGTCCATATGGTCTCACAATTTACACTCACGGACAAGAAAAGTACACACCGTTAATGTTTTTAAATTTTTTGTTTTATTTTGTCTTGGCAAATTTCACAAAATGCATTATAATTAATAGCATTATAAAAGATTTGTTCAAATATAGAATAAAGAAGAAACAATTGGGGGATTTTTTAAAATTACCATTATATCAAGATTCTTGTTAAAGTCAATCTCATTATAAGTGAATTCAACTGTATTTAGTGACACATCAATTGTATCAACATATATTTTTAATTAAGATCCATTGTGGAGATTAGCAGACCAGATCTCTCATAGGTGATTTGGCAAATTGTGTGGTACTGCACCAGATAAACTCAGAATTTAATGTATTTCTTAACTTTTGCTTTTTGTCAACTGATTTGCATTTGCATAGAACTAGACAAATAAAATACTAACAGCATCATTTTCAATTTGATGAATTAACATTCTGGCATAGCAAGTTATGGTCATGATGTATAATTCAAAACAGATAAGAAAATAACTGAAAGCTGTAGAGATGTTGTTTTACAGAAGAATGTTGAGAATACCATGACAGCTAAGAAGGGTAATGAAAAAGTTTTGAAAGAGGTCAAAGCAAGAAGAGAGTTAATATCCAATATTTAGGAAGAAACAATCATCATTTTTTTTGGCCATGTAATGAGAAGGGAACAGCTGGAATATATTGTAACAACTGGGAGAACTGAGGGACGAAGAGATAAAGGAAAGCAAAGAGAAAAGATACCAGACAGCTTTAGAAAATGACTTAGCAAAAGGTCAACAACAGAAATGATAAATATCTGTCGAGATCGAAAGTTGTGGAAAGACATTATTACCTATGCCAGCAGGCATGGTACTTGATTATGTATAATGTTTGAAAACAATTATTTTACGATCTTCCTATATTTTAAAATAATTTAAGATTGCTCTGTCATGATTTAGGATGACAAGTTAATTTGAGAGTACTACAGTTGACAAGTTAATTTTAAAGGTACTAAACTGAAAGTTCATAACTGAACATTCATCACATTGGAAGAAAATTTCCGCATTAACCCCAACCAATGATGATCTCTTAATATTTGAAAACTGAACTGCAAATCACATTGTTTCCCCTTTAATACTCATCTTTTATTCAGCACCATTACTGTAGTTGGTTTGCTTTTATGTATGTTGTTTTGCTTTTATGTATTTTTGTTTTATCAAGAGCCTTTTGAAAAATACATTTTTGGAGAAATTAAATTTTAGTGAATGTGTTAGCATTTTAAAAATAAATGTGATGGTATATAGGTAAAGATACAATTAAGAGAACAGTATCTTCAATAAACAACTGTATGTTAAAGAAAGACATGTGATTGCTCAAACCCATAGTCAGCAAGAAGGCTTGATGGTATGTATAATCTTGTGAAATTCCAAGTTGGTATGTATAATCTTGTGATATTCCAAGCCCGGCTTGTTGCAGGAGCTACTGAGTTAAGTGCTCTGTGCACACCATGAGCTGTGTGTCTCATCCGTTTTGATCCTGCTTCGATATCCCGCTTGTTTACGATGAATGATGATATCGTATGACGGGGAACAGTTGGCTGTGTTCACTTTCTGCGTGGTTTCGCCTTATGTCTTTTGGTGTGTGCTGAGACTGCTACGATGGGGACTACAGTTACCTTTCTTTGTTTGGGAGATGAGTTAGTAATTCGGATGATTCCACTGGCACGGGTGGTTGAGCAATTATGGATTTTAATTCGTTTGCAGTGATACCGGGGCCTTCCATAACCAATAACCAATCTTGTGAAGGATAGTAGAAAAAATATTCTGGAGTCTCATGTATAAGATGAAGAAATCATCCCAGTGCTAGTAATTGATGGCAATGTCTACATATGTGTCTTGTGCCTGTTTATGCATTAATAGCACTGTGAACAAAGACTGCAAAATGTAAAGCAAGAATGCATATCTTTGATTGTGCAGTAGTCTGAGAAATTGAGTGAGTTGGCAAGTTACTTTTGAAGGCACTACACTGAAAAGACCTATCCATTCCTTTTGTCAACTACTCATCATCGTCATTCTCCAATAAAAGGACATTAAATGTGTGTAAATGCATTGTGTTGTTGTTTCCAGCAAGCAGTGAACCATCCACCTTCCTGCTCAACACATCTGACTTCAAGACATATAATAACATTGTTCATGTTATTCTCATTTTTGAATGCATGGATATGTGTGTGGGACTTGGTGGTCTGGAGGCAAGACATCGATCTCTGGACAAGAAGGTTCTGGGTTTGAATCCTACCACAAGTCATAGGAATTTTTCGTTTTGATCCGGAGTTTCTTCGTGGCTTTACGCTCCCCTGGTCTCTGGGTAGTGAGATTAGATGACGTCCTCTCATATAGAGAGGAATATTTTTATATCAGTCAGCCCAACTGCTAAAATTGATCCATGGTTCACAAAGTTATGAAAGATATTTTTTTCATATTCCCATAACTCTGGAGGTTGTTACACTACAGACAGACTTCGTCAACCTTCTCCATCTATCTCTATCTTATGGAACATATAGAAAAAATATCACTTTATAAACTGATACTTGTATATTTCTCTATTCTATTGACCTTTCTAGCTGTAGCCGGCCCATAGGGCGTAGACCAAGATACTCCTTCTCTTATCTGAATTTTTGTTCTAGCAGTTTTCAATTCTTTTAAAGATATTTTATCATATTTCTCAATACCCAAGAGAAAATTTTTATTGATTGGTTATTGAAGCATCATGCCTTGTAGCATAATGCCATTTAATGATGCTGCCTTGCACGTTTATGAAGGATGCTGTAGTGTTTCTATCATGTATGTCTCTGACAAAAAAAAGGGTACTATATTATTTTAGCTTCAAAGTTTAACAATGTTTTGGTGAATATGCAAACTTGATAACTTCAAGAGATACAATAATCCCTTCTTTGTTGACTAATGTTCTTGCTGTGATGAGATGTGATGATCCTTCTGGCATTATACTTCCACAGAAAAACACAATATTGTTTACAGACAGTCTGGTGATGGACATAACTGCATGCAGTCTCAAAATTAATTTTCTTTAAATTCATGTTGTTACATTTTATCTATTTGATGTACATAGTGAGTTCTCAGCTTTTCTGCAACAACAATTGGTATTATTATATTTTATACATTGTTATAATTAGTATAAAAACTGATGTTATATTCTTAGATTTCTATGTCAATTGTGTTTAATTTGTTCCTGGCTTTTATGTAATTACCTCTTTTGAAAATAAAATATTAGCAAATGAGTATTTTAGATTTATAGACTGCACAAGAAATCTACATATTCACAGTGCTGTGTAGGAGGAGGGAATAATTAAAGGTCTGATCAGTTTCAAAATTGTGTCACCTTTGGTGACCATGGATCTGATTCTTGTGTGAAAGTATGTACAGAGCACTCTATTCATGAAAGTTATTAGAAATTAGCAAATTCACATATGGAGAAATTATCTTCTTCTGCACATATATTATACAGACAAGCGAAGAACACTGCCCAATACAATAAAATAGATATGATAAAATATATATTGCAAAAAGTATTTTAATGTCATGAAAAATATAATAACATCAAAACAAATAACACCAGGGCTAAAACTAAGAATAGCAAAATGTTACATCTTCTCCATATTCCTGTATGGTGCAGAAACATGGACATTAGACCAGAAAACAGAACAGAAAATTGAAGCCTTTGGAATGTGGATCTATAGAAGAATAGGTAGAATTGGATGGAAAGAAAAGAAAACAAACAATACAGTTTTAAAACAACTAAAAATGAAAAGAGAACTACTAAACACAATTAGAACAAGACAAATTAAATGTATGGGCCATGTTAAAAGACACAACAGCCTAACAAAAGTAATATTGGAAGGGAAAACACAAGGTAAAAGAGGCAGACCAAGACTAACATGGACGAGTAACATCAAAAGATGGACAAATCAGCCTTTGCCATGACAACCTGCACCATCAAAGCAAGAGACAGAGCAGAATGGTGCTCCATGATAGCCAACCTTCGTTGCGGATATGGCACCTGATGATGATGATGCACATATGTTGTCTTGTGGCTGAAGAAAAAATAAACAAGATTACAATTCTTGAACTGACTTCTTTGTGCTGTGCTTAGTTATCATTTCTGTGTGTGACATTATTCCTACAGTTAGTTATCATTTGTGTGTGTGACAGTATTGCTACAGTTAGTTATCATTTGTGTGTGTGACAGTATTGCTACAGTTAGTTATCATTTGTGGGTGTGACAAAATTGCTAGAGCTAGCTATAATTTGTGTGTGTGACAGTATTGCAACAGTTAGTTATCATTTGTGTGTGCCAGTATTGCTACAGTTAGTTATCATTTGTGTGTGACAGTATTGCTACAGTTAGTTATCATTTGTGTGTGACATTATTGCTACAGTTAGTTATATTTTGTGTGTGTGACATTATTGCTACAGTTAGTTATCATCTGTGTGTGACATTATTGCTACAGTTAGTTATATTATGTGTGTGTGACAGTATTGCTACAGTTAGTTATCATTTGTGTGTGTGGCAGTCTATCTATCTATCTTTCGTTCACCCGAAGTATTGTCTATATCTGCAATGTCGTTTCCTGTATAAATTTTACTGTCTTTTGTAACTCTTGCAGCGGCCCATATAGTTTTGTCTGTAGTGTTTTATTTATGGGCCAATGGATTTTCCTTAATCTACTATATTCTGTGGGTGTCCGGTTAGCGCAATCGATAGGCGGTTGGCTTACCACGGCAACAGCCGGGGTTCGTAATCCTGGCGAGGACACCTGGGTTTTACTAATTCCCTAAAAATTAGTAGGAGCCGTGATAGCTCAGTGGTTAGTGAACTGGACTACTACGGACAAGGGGTAGGGTTCGATCCCAACCGACGGCTCCGGGTTCACCCAGCCTTAAATGGGTACCGGATTTTTTCTGGGAAAGTAAAAGCAGCACGGGCGTAATACTGACCACATTACCCCAAAAAATCATGTGCTGAAGGTCTGTAAAATATAGGGTCACTAACACCATATTTCCCTATACGCCACTTGGCGTGACGGGGGGTACTTTACTTTACTTTACTTACTATATTCTGTGCAATCTTGAAGTATGTGTTCAGCAGTCTGGGGCGCCTGTCCACATGTACAAGTAGTTGATGTGCCGATCTTGAATTTTGTTGTGTGACAGTATTACTACAGTTATCATTTGTGTGTGTGACATTATTGCTAGAGTTAGTTATCATTTGTGTGTGTGATAGTATTGCTACAATTAGTTATCATTTGTGTGTGTGACAGTATTGCTACAGTTAGTTATCATTTGTGTGTGTATGTGATACCAGTGCTACATATGGATGTGAATCTACCAAGGCTTTAGATAGGAAATTAAATACCTTTGAAAATAGATGTTTTTGTTAAATAAGAGATGAATCTAAGCAAAAATAAAGTGTCAAGCTTTATAAGAAGAATGTGTTAAAAATACATCGATTAAGTGCTAAGAATGAATGAAGTTTGACTTCCCTCCAGGTATTCATGTGTAAACCATCTGGTAAAAGAAAACAAAGCAGACCAAGAGAATCGCTATGCGATTACAGGGGAAGGTTCGACCATAGGACTAAGAAACAACTAAGAACTATAAGAAAAGAAATAACTAAGAACTTAGTAGCAAATGTCAATCGTGGAGAATTATGACTTCCTCCCTATGTGTTGTCTTTGGCTCAAGAGGAAAATGAATGAATGTGTGTATTGGTCATCAACTAACACTAGATGGTAAGTTATATTCAAGAACTTGAGCTGATTGATATCTGGTCCAGGAGCTTTGCCTGCTTTCATATTGCGCAAGGCGTCTTCCACTTCTTCTCTGAGTATTTCTGGTCCTTCTCCATTATTCTTAATATTTATTTCCGTTCGTTTATCATTATAAAGATCTTTAATGTATTCTGTCCATCGTTCCCTTATGTTTTCTTGATCAATCAACAGTTCTCCTTCCTTTGATCTTAGACATCCAGTTTTTTATTGCATTTTTCTTCCTGTTAATTCCTCAATTTGTTTGTATATAGCTTTAGCATCTCCTTTTTGTTGCATTTCAATCTCTTTGCATCTCTCTTTTAGCCATGCTTCTTTTGCTTCATTGCATTTTACTACAATTTCTTTATTTAATCTCTTATACTCATCTTTATTTTCTTTATTTCTTCTTCTTGTATCCATTAGCTGCAAAATGTCATATGTCATCCATTTCTTTCTTGAATTTGTCCTCACTGGTGGTATGAACTCTTTTGATGTTTGTTGCATTGATTCTTTTAGCATTTCTCACTGTTCATCAATGCTTTGTATCTTCTCTATTGCATTGTACTGGTTCTGAATTGTGATTTTATATTTGTCTATTATTTGTCTTATATTTGTATTAGTGTAAATATAGGTACTAAAATACTATGTGTATGATACATTATTGTTAGTGTAAATATAGTTACTAAAATACTATGTGTATGATACATTATTGTTAGTGTAAATATAGTTACTAAAATATGTGTATGATACATTATTGTTAGCGTAAATATAGATACTAAAATATTATGTGTATGATACATTATTGTTAGTGTAAATATAGGCACTAAAATACTGTGTATAATACATTATTGTTAATATAAATATAGGTACTAAAATACAAATCAGCCAAATTTTTAAATATTTCAATATTTGAAGCCAAATCCATCCTCAAAGGTCAGTACCATGAAAAATGGAAACGAGAACACCCAAAGCATAACGAGAGTGACGGATACCACCAACTATCAAGGAGGATCAAGTCATCATACTTCGCCTACGCACTGGCCAATAGAATGAGAAATCACATGTTCACCAAATTCAAAATAGGTACAACCAGCCTATGCCACTGTACACTGGACAATATGACTACAAAACATGTTCTACAGGATTGCCCTCAGTACACAGACCTGAGAAGAGCAATGTGGTCCACACCCACCTCCTTGGAAGAGAAACTATATGGGGCAACCGAATGGCTTAAACAGACAGCTGACTTCATGAGAGAGTCTGGAATCCTACTCTGATTGAGTCTTGATC
The DNA here is from genome assembly GCA_032433765.1 of Megaustenia siamemsis. Classification (NCBI taxonomy): domain Eukaryota; kingdom Metazoa; phylum Mollusca; class Gastropoda; order Stylommatophora; family Ariophantidae; genus Megaustenia; species Megaustenia siamemsis. The sequence continues at coordinate 38,762,362 of JAVIAB010000050.1, read as the reverse complement.
GCAGAGAGAGAGAGAAATACAATGTGTATGGTACATTATTGTTAGTGTAAATATATATATACTAAAATATGATGTTAAAATGTTTTTGTTTTTTTTTTGTACATACTTAATGAATACCAGAGAGAACAATAAACTCTTCAATATTTATGACTTTTTGCTCAAGTATTCCAGAAGTTTTGAAAAATCGTATTGTGTTTTCTTGTTGTGAAGTCTTGTCAGCTTAACTGGCATTATAACCTGCCACCAAGTGTGTTTACAGCCTGTCTAATAATTTATGTGTGAGGTTAGGTGTTACTAGATTTAGTTATCTTGTATGTGGGTAATAAGGTATTATTAAATTTTTGTAATAGTTTGTGTATATACGATAAAATATGGGCTCAGCAGTTATAGATTGTATCTGAGAGAGAGTGCTTTTTTTAGGTTCAGTTGTAAAAGTTGATCATCTTGCAACAGTCATGCTTCTTAGTAGAACTTTTTTTGTCAAATTTGGCTACATGTCAACAAGAAGCTTTATGACAAGAGCACAATAGTAGTGAGCCAAACCTATGATGGTTTTGTAACGGATTTAACAATCTACTTTTGTGGGGGGAATAAATATTAGATTGTCTATAGCAGCTTTACTTAAACGAAAACAATTATAAACGTTACAGCTTTACAGCAGACCAGGATGATATTTGTGCCTGTCTCTACTTTTGAAATGATCTTGGACAGCAAAGGCATTGTTACTATAGATAAACAACCCGTAAACAAAATGCAATTCAATAGCTGAAAAGAAAGTTAATACAAAAGTTGTTTTTTTTTTTTTTTGGGGGGGGGGGGGGTGTAGAGGAAGAATGGAATGCAGTACTTTCCAAGTCTCGGACGCTAGCCACCAACATCCTTTCCTAGTCCCTGACACTAGCCACAAACATCCTTTCCTAGTCCCTGACACTAGCCACAAAAATCCTTTCCTAGTCCTGGACACTAGCCACAAACATCCTTTCCTAGCCCCGGACACTAGCCATCCACATACTTTCCTAGCCCCGAACACTAGCCATCCACATACTTTCCTAGCCCCTGACACTAGCCGCCCACATACTTTCCTAGCCTCTGACACTAGCCGCCCACATACTTTCCTAACCCCGAACACTAGCCGCCCACATACTTTCCTAGCCCCTGACACTAGCCGCCCACATACTTTCCTAGCCCCTGACACTAGCCGCCCACATACTTTTCTAGCCCCTGACACTAGCCGCCCACATACTTTCCTAGCCCCTGTCACTAGCCGCCCATATACTTTCCTAGCCCCGGACGCTAGCCACCCACAAACTTTCCTTAGTTATTTCAGGGTCATCATCCTTGCACTCCGAACATGTCCATACGTGCTCAGATCCCATCCTCAGCAAGTCCCGCAGTGTCCAGCGACTGACGACACTAGTTCTGTGTTGCCCTGGGCCATATGAATACATTGCTTTAATGGATATCTTTTTTTCAGCGTTCAACTAACTCCTCATGCACAGTGGAAACAGTTTGAGTTATCTTCACGAAACTATCAGCATGAAGTCTTTACAAGCGCCCAAATTTAGCTTGTGTAAAGTCCTATTAATAGTTTAGTATCTTTCTGTTTGGAGAAATTGCACTTTATTCGGCTGTTCACTGATCTGTCATTAAATTATCCCATGGTTAGGAATACCCTAAACCTTGATTTAAAAGATAAATAATAATACAATGCACAAAAACTATATAGAAGCTGATACATTCATTCAAATACGTACGGTCAAACAGGGGAGAGCACTCGATTAGCAGAAAGACACTAAACTAGGACTTTACCATAGTCTGTAACCCCTTTTTCGCGTTTCCTGACAACCACCCTATATACAAAATAACCAACTTAACTGTCCTGCAACGTGCTAAGACCCTAACAATCATGTCGATGCTCAGAAGTCGAAGGCTAAGATGGCTGGGACATGTCCAACGGATGGAAGAAAAACGCATTCCTAGGCAAATACTATATGGCGAGCTAAAACACGGAAAACGACAAATCGGCAGACCTAAACTACGATATAGAGATATCTGCAAATCATCTCTGAAAGACTTCTCCATCTGTGAAAACGACTGGCAACATCTGGCAAGTGATCGCACATCATGGAGAGCACGTATAAGGAACGGTATAACAACATTTGAGACTGTTCTAAGACAGGACTTAGAAGAGAAGAGACTCATGAAAAAGGATGGTAAACCATGTGGACCAGCGAGCCTGACCTGTTCATTATGTGACCGCGTGTGTTTGTCAAACATTGGTAGAATTAGCCACGAGAGAAGCTGTTCGGCAAAAACAATACCTCAAAAAAATACGCAATAGCCTCCACTAGACCGTCTGACAAGACGAAAAGGGCCATATATATATATATGGATACTACATACAAGGCGATAAATATATACATCTATATATTCAGATATGACCACGAGTAGCATGACAATGGAGGTGATGGCAGTGACCAAGGCATTCAAATGGTTAGAGTCACAAGACTACATCCACGCATGTATACTGAGTGATTCGATGAGCATGATAAAAAAAGTGGAGGCGGGCTTTGTACGCATGCAATGGGTAGAGTCGTTGCAGAAATCCAAAATACGTAAGGTCACCTTTGTCTATGTCCCTGGACATGCGGGAGTACGGGGAAATGAGAGAGCGGACAGGTTGGCTAGCTGCGCTGTCGTTGAGGACGGGCAACCAATGGATCGGGCGGACGTCATCAATGCACTCCGAGATGTGGGAAGAGCACAGGACTTCGACAAACATAGATCAACGTCGCTTCTTCGGATGATGGAAATGGGAGTTAAGATGGGCACAGCCAGAAATGAGAAACTTGGTGGCCGTGTAAGAAGACTTATCAACCAACATAGAACTGGAGTCGTCAGTCGCTGGACACTGAGGGAATTGCTGAGGAGGGGATCTGAGCACCTATGGACATGTTCGGAGTGCAATGATGATGACCCGCAAATAACTCAATCTATATATTCAGGCAACACAACAGAACATCAAAGAGGGGTAGGCATACTAATAAAACGAAAACTACAAAAATATATAAATAGCCATTGGACATACAAAGATAGGATTGTACTATTAAAAATGAAGGCAAGACCATTTTACATATGTCGCTAATGAAATCGAAACAAGATTTTCAAAAATTCTCGTCACTCTTGTTGTGGACACACAGAGTGAATTCCCCTTCCTCCCCAGATACCGGACCTTGTCGGCGATTGGTCAGTGAATTAGCCTAGACGCTTTCGGGGAAAAATAAACTAGCAACAAGAAGACGACACTAGACTAGTGTATGTTGTGTTTTGTAAGCAGTAGACAGTTGGGTTAGTGAATGGTAGTAAATAGTTCTCAGTTATATGACTTAAGGATTATGAAGAATGAATTCCAATAACTCTGTAACCCTGCATTTGAACGAAAAAGTAAAAGTTATGTTTGTTTTGGGACTGACATTGAGTAACTAACTAAAGTAAATGGTAAATGTGTAACTACACTACTACAGTAAAAGAAATAACTAACTGCTAACAGACAAGTTAATTAAGTGTATGTATGTATATATATATATATATATATATATATATATATATATATATATCTTATAGATGAAACAGACATACGACTAATAATAAATATGTAATTTATACTGGGAGCAAACATTAATAATTAAATATAACAAACAGAATTCCACACCCATTGATATAAAAAAAAGAGGAGTAAGACAGGAATTCATCCTATCGCTAAGCTTGTTTAATCTATGCACAGTGCAAATCTTTAAAAACATCATAGAGATGCCAGACTAAACGTTAATGGGAAGAATAATCAATAACCTAAGATATGCTGATGATACTGTATTACTAGCAGAAAATCCTAAAGACCTACAACAATTACTTAATGAAATAAGCATGACAAAGAAAAAACATCAAAACAAATAACACCAGGGCTAAAACTAAGAATAGCAAAATGTTACATCTTCTCAATATTCCTGTATGGTGCAGAAACATGGACATTAGACCAGAAAACAGAACAGAAAATTGTTTGAAATGTGGATCTATAGAAGAATAGGTAGAAGTGGATGGAAAGAAAGGAAAACAAACGATAAAGTTTTAAAACAACTAAAAATGAAAAGAGAACTACTAAACACAATTAGAACAAGACAAATGAAATTTTTGGGCCATGTTAAAAGACAAAACAGCCAAATAAAAGTAATATTGGAAGGGAAAACACAAGGTAAAAGAGGCAGACCAAGACTAGAATGGATGAGTAACATCAAAAGATGGACAAGTCAACCTATGACAATCTGAACCATCAAAGCAAAAGACAGAGTGGAATAGCACTCCATAGTAGCCAACTTTTGATGTGGAGTCGGCACTCAATGATGATGATGATGGAATCACACCACTCCAGGATACCCACAGCTGCTCAGACACTGATGGTTCCTCTAGCTTGCTGGCTATGCATGTGCCTAGCAGATTGTCACCCTACATGTTCAGTTTTGTATTCCAAACTGTTACAGCCACAAGACTACATTCTCATTGATAGCCATGTCAGCATACAATCATTAGTTAATATCAGCTTGTACTACATACACATCATTTTTTATTAACTGAAACATGTACTGAATTTACAAACAGTATATATGTAGTAAGAAAATCACTCGAAGCTGTAGAAATGTGGTTTTATAGAAGAATGGTGAGAATACCATGGACAGCTGGAATATATTGTAACAACTGGGAAAATTGAGGGATTATGAGATAGAGCGAAGCTAAAAGAAAATATACCAGACAGCTTAAGAGAATGGGTTGGTAGAAGGTCAACAACAGAAATGATAAATAATTGTCAAGATCGAGAGTTGTGGAGAGACATGATCACCTATGCCAGCAGGCACAGTACTTGATGATGATGATGATAATGATATATGCAATATCGTCATCAAGTACCATTCCGACTGGTGTAGGTGATCATGTCTATCCACAACTTCCTTTCTCTGTAGTTACTTATCATTTCTGTTGTTGACTTCCTACCAAACCTTTCTATTAAACTGTCCTGTATCTGTTTTGCAGCAAAAAAACTGAACAACTGCAGAGGTAGAAAGTTGTGGAGGGCCTGAGACATGATCACCTACACCAGCATACTTGATAATGATGATGATTATACTACATACATATCATTATATATATATATATATATATTATTATTATTATTAGTGTTCACTCGTTAAGTGGGTGTGGATGCCTTGTGTCGCTACTTTATGGCAAAGCCACATTATTTGTGTCTTTTGGCCCAACACATCTGTCTTTGACATGGACCATTATTTATTCATTTAGTGCATGTTTCAGTTGATACAAAATTTAATATATGCCATGGTGCGTTTGCTAGTATATCTGGTTCAGGGAAAATTGCTGACTATATTTTCTGCCCATTAATGTCACCACATTTGTTACTATATGAGTAAATAACAGTTTTTCCCTTTAATTCTTATATCTTTATTGTAGTGTCAATCTGATGCTGGAATGATAGTGAAATGGCAACTTTTGATAGATCAATTGGAATCTATTTTGACATAAATGAATCTACTAGTCCACCAGAACTTGCTGACAGTAACGAAGACAGTAATGACTTATATTATGAAAGTGAGGATGATGATCCTAATTCCTTGTAAGTGCATGAGATTTACAAATAAATATTTGAATTTTTAATTTATTATTATTATGCTATTCTTCCTCTACTTTTTTTTTTAGTGGCAGAACAACAAAGTAGTTATTGGCTGATTTGTCTGGGGGCAACAACAACAACCTCTCCACCATATAAGTAACATATCTATGGCACCTCAAGTTTAGCCTACACTGTGCATGTCTACCACCACTATTCTCCAGTGATGTAATAGCAACTGACCATTGTCATTGTTTGCATTCTGTATAGATTGCACCTGTTCTTAGTGGTTGATTTTGTTTGATAAAGAAAAAAAGACAACACCTGAAAGCATGTCAGACAGAAGCTTAAGTTGTAAAAATGTGTTCAGATTTTAAAATTATCAACAAAATATGAGAATTTTGTTTCTAGTCTACATGAAACCACTAATAGTTGAATAATGTTGGCCGAAATATGAAGTTCTTTAATTCTAGAAAAGTCTAAAATTATTATTTCTGCCTAATTTGTTTAAGGTTAGCCACGATCTTGTACCATTTCCATATCAGAGGCTGATTACTACAGAGTGCTATTTTACCTTGTTTCTTACCTTAATGGTATAAGTTGTCCTAAGTTCTCCAGGTTATCTCTTGATATTGTCAGCCCAGTTAAGTCTTTGCTTCTGCTTTGTTTACCCAGTAGTTTCCCTTCCAGAATGGCTGTCAGTAAATTATTGCTTCTTTATTTGTCCAAAATTTTCCATTTGTCTTGTTTGAATTGTGGTTGGTAGCTCTTTTTTCTGTTTTAGCTGTTTCAAAACTATATAATTAAATAAGGAAAAGGTTAGTGGAATGTTTACAAGACAGGAGTAGCCTTGCTTGAAAACCTTGAATGTGCTGTCTGATTGGTGACCCCTATCCAGCTTAGATGTCTAGCAGAACTTGAAGATGAAGAAAAAAACTAGTCATATTTAAGAAACAAAATATTTCATACAATTGTCAGGGGGATGGATCATTATTAAATATTTCATACTACATTATCAAATAGGGAGCCGCGATAGCTCAGTGGTTAGTGAATTGGACTACAAAGGACAAGAGGTAGGGTTCGATCCCAACCAATGGCTTCCAGGTTAACCCAGCCTTTAATGGGTACCAGATTTTTTACTGGGAAAATAAAGCAGCACGGGCGTAATACCGACCACATTACCCCAAAAATCATGTGCCAAAGGTCTGTAAAATTTATGGTCACTAACACCATATTCCCTATACGCCACTTGGCGTGACAGGAGCACTTTACTACTTTTACTTTTACATTATCAAATGGATAGACAATTATTAAATATTTAATACTACATTATCAAATGAATGGATCATTATTAAATATTTCATACTACATTATCAAATGAATGGATCATTATTAAATATTTCCTACTACATTATCAAGTGAATGGATCATTATTAAATATTTCATATTACATTATCAAATGAATGGATCATTATTAAATATTTTATACTACTTTATCAAAAGAATGGATCATTATTAAATATTTCATACTACATTATCAAATGAATGGATCATTATTAAATATTTCATACTACATTATCAAATGAATGGATCATTATTAAATATTTCATACTACATTATCAAATGAATGGATCATTATTAAATATTTCATATTACATTATCAAATGAATGGATCATTATTACATATTTTATACTACTTTATCAAATGAATGGATCATTATTAAATATTTAATACTACATTATCAAATGAATGGATCATTATTAAATATTTCATACTACATTATCAAATGAATGGATCATTATTAAATATTTTATACTACTTTATCAAATGAATGGATCATTATTAAATATTTAATACTACATTATCAAATGAATGGATCATTATTAAATATTTCATACTACATTATCAAATGGATAGATAATTATTAAATATTTCATACTACATTATCAAATGAATGAGATATTATTAAATTAGGTGATATGTTCGAAGCATCAAAGTAAATATTAAACTATTAACACAATTCTTTTGATTTGAGTATCTGAAATTTTGATTGACATCACATAAGAAAAAAACAATGGAATAGGTCAGGAAGAACAACATTAAAGATAAAAAACATATACAGTTCTTAATAAATAGTTTATTATGATGAAGAATCAACATTAATGAATTCCAGGTGAACTCATAGGTGTTCAGTTTGGCTTAACATATGACAAAGAGTGTAAATAATAGTGATTTCTATAATGTATATATATATCTAGGATATATAAGGTATATGCACCTCAATCTTTATCTCTTGGTGTATTTTTCACTTGTTCCAAGTTTAATATTAAACTCCTGTAGCCTGATGGCAGTAAGTTAGTTGCAGTCACAGCCTCCAATAAAATGCAGCCAATGCTTCCAGTGTCTCTTTTCTATTCATAATTAATGCCCCCACCATTGGTACTTTGGCTGCCAGCAAATCACATATCTATTGCCACAAACTCCTGCATGACTAGGACAGTTCTTAAGTTCTGATATCTCTTTGTATGCCAAACTGCTATTTGGCAATCATCCATTTTGAACCTTATTCAGCATCAGCTGAGAATTAGAATATCAAATATACATCCTTGTTTAAGCAGAAAAAGACTTACTTTGTGACAATCATGAAAATGAAATATATGAAAAGAAAAATCATTGTTAATATAATTATTGTTAATAATCTTGGCCATTCTAAGAAACTAATCAAGGGATCCTGAAGGAAGCCCCAATTACAAGAAGAGAGCTTAAAAATAAGAAAGAAGCAATCCTAGTGTTTTTTTTTCAGAGTCTGGTGAGATGTGCAGAGTTGACAAGCATTGTGATAATTGTAATTCATCATCATCAAGTACCGGGCCTGCTGGCATAGGTGATTATGTCTTTCCACAACTTTCGATCACAACAGTTATTTATCATTTCTGTTGTTGACCTTCTGCCAAGCCATTCTCTTAAGCTGTCTGGTATCTTTTCTCTTTGCTTCCCTCAATCTCTTCGTCCCTCAATTTTCCCAGTTGTTACAATATATTCCAGTTGTTCTCTTCTCATTACATGGCCAAAAATGATGATTGTTTCTTCCTAACATTGGAAATTAGTTGTCTTTTTGCTTTTCCTTCAGAATGTTTTCATTGCTCTTCTTAACTGTCCATGGTATTCTCAACATTCTTATGTAAAACCACATTTCTATAGACTCCAGTGATTTTCTTGTCTGTTGTCCTATTGTCTACGATTCACATCCATATGTTAAGACTGGCTCTACATAACAATTAAGAACTCTTTTTCTTGTTTCTATTGTCAAAAATGGATCGCATAGTATCTTCCTTATTTTTTTTAAAGCTGCTTTTGCCTGAGCCATTCTGCATCTCACCTCTTTTGTACATCTGAGGTTAACAAAGTTCCCAAATATTTAAATTCATTTACCTGTTTTAATATTGTTCCACTTGTCTTTATTTTGCACTGAGGTGATGTATTTTTCTTTGTTGTTACCATTATTCATAATTGTAAATATGAATGCAAAAAAAAAAAAAAATGACAGATGGTAGCAAAGAAATTTTTGTGGTAACTTAATATGAAACACAAGAGTTATTGAGTTATTTGTGGGTCATTATCAGTGCACTTCGAACATGAAACACAAGAAAGGTAATGAACAGATGTAGTATCCATCATTAGGAGTAAAAAATTGTTGGTTTTTCTTTTAGCGAGTAAGTTTAAAGGTTAGGACATGAGATGTGAACAGGCATCATTGCTGTGGTAAATATCTAATTAACCTCTGCCATCAAGCTGGTAGTTAACAAGAATCTTCCACCATTACTGTAGCAGTGGCAACATACTTCAACTTTCCCAGGTTCTAATGTTACATAGTGACTGGGTGAGTCACAGAAGTTTTGCAAACTTTAGATGCTACTCATGGCTTTTAAACATGATACAGTCGGGTCAGCAGCAAGAGCTGTCACAACTAAACTACCACAACTTCTGACTTTCAGCAAGTATGATACTTTAAGAAATGTATCATTTGAATCAGTATGGTGGATAGTGTGGGTGATATTGCGATATGCGGATGACACAGTCTTAATAGCAGAGACAGAGAATGAACTACAAGAAATGATAGACATAATAGTAAAAGAAAGCATCAAGAAAGGTCTCAGTCTGAAAAGTGTTCCTTGTTGCAGTTTCCTCTTATTCCAAGTCTGGCTTGCTTCAGGAGCTACTGAGTTTAGTGCTCTGTGCACACTGTGAGCTGTGTTTTTCATCCAGATCGTGTTTCGATATTCTGATTGCTTATGATGAATGGTGATATAGTATGATGAGGGACAGTTCACTTGCATTCGCTTTTGGTGCCGCTTGGCCTTATGTCTTTTGGTGTGTGTTGTAGCTGCTATGATGGGAACTGCAGCTGACTTTTTTTGTTTGGATCCTTCAATGAGATGAGTTTTAATTTGGATGATTCCACTGGCATGGGCAGTTGTGTAATTATGGATTTTAATTCGTTTGCAGTGATAGCGGGGCCTTCGTCTAACCATAATTTGAATTTCTTTTTTTCATTGTTTCTTGTTTCATTAACTGAAATGAAAACTGAATCATATTTGACAGAGAAAGTGTTACCAATATCCAATGGACTGGCTATGAAAAAAGAATCCCAGTTATCCTGTTTAACACTGAAGCTATCCATAATGACAGACATTTTAGAGCTGTTGGTGGTAAGAAATCTGTTTCTTTCTTTTTTTTTTTTTTTAAGCTGCATCAAGTTCTAGAAGGGTCATGGTTAAATTCTCAGATGTGGCGATTTTTTATTTTTCAGACAAGGCTGTAGAATTCACTCAGACTTAAAATTTGGGTATCAGAAATTATCTACGAAATAAAAGTGGTTTGGTGTAAAACTGACCATGTTACCCAAAAGTGTGCTGTTGGTCAAGGAAAAATAGGATCACTAACCACAAATTTTTCCTTAAACTTAACAAGGTGTGGAGGGAACTTTACATTTTTAAAAATTTTTTACTTTATTTGACTATATAGCCACATTAGTTTCTTTAACCATACATAGATTATGATACATATTTGTAACTCTCCCATTTAAAATACCGTTGTAAAAATTTTATCTATTGACCTTTCGAGCCGTAGCCAACCCATAGGGCACAGACCCAGATACTCTTTCTCTTACCTAAATTTGTATTCTAGCAGTTTTCAATCCTTCTAATGATCTTTTATCAAATCTCGCCATTTGTCTCTTTTCTGTGCAAGCAACTCTATCTCATTGAGGGAGCTGATTCCTGCTGCTCTTGCCTCTCTGATCAATGTTATTCTCAGTGTCTCTCTGGGTCTGCCTCTTTTCCTCTTACCTGTTGTTTCCCACATGAGGGCATGCTTTGTTATTTGGTTATTATCTCTCCTCATCACATGTCCAACATATGACCATCGTCTTTTCTTGATTACTGAAGATATTAGTGGGTGATTGTTCTAATTTCCTCGTTTGTTTTTAAATTCGTTCCACACTATACCAAGTATTTTCCTTAGACATTTATTTTTTAATGTGTTCAACTTTGTTGCTATGTCTCTTGTTGTTTTCCAGCTCTCACATGCATACATAAGGGTTGATAGTACGCCAAAACTAGTAAAAAATACTACCACTTAAATGCAACATTAGTAAAAATAGTAATTTCTCTGAAATCTTAACATAGTCCCATGTGCTCACACTTGGTAAATCACAGGGACTCAATATTCCTGGCTAGGGTTGATTTTAGACCTTAAGTTTCACCTCACAGACCGAACGTGTTACAATTTCTATTTGTATGTTTGCCGTAAGTCGCTGTCAGTATGTTCGGAGACTGGATATTGTTATTCGCTGTGTTTCCCGAGTCACAAAGGGTTGTTTGATGTCTGCCGATGACCAGGGAGTATCCCTGGTCACAGCAAAAAAAAAAAAAATAGGAAAAACTACCAATTTCTTGAAAATTGACGTTTTTTTTTGCACTAAATGATGCATCACACGATTTCAAAAGAAAAAAATGTCAACAGCAATGGAAACAAATGAAACACTCAGGGGTCACTAAAAGTGGTAAATAGGAAGGTACACAGAGGGGGGTAATGTTTTAACATGGAAAAATGTCAAATGTGGAAGAATTTGTGTTTTGATGAGGTAAATTTTACTATGGTATCATAATTTAGAGTTATTAAAATACTAGATGCCCATTCTCTGATCAGTTTGATATAACCCTAAGTTTCATAATGAAGAAATATATACACGTGAATATCTATCTATTGACCTTTTGAGCCATAGCCGACCCATAGGGCATAGACCCAGATACTCTTTCTCTTATCTAAATTTTTATTCTAGCAGTTTTCAATCCTTCTAAAGATATTTTATCAAATCTTGCCATTTGTCTTTGTTCTGTGCAAGCAACTCTATCTCATTGAAGGAGCCAATTCCTCACATACATGTGAATATAGTAAAGTAAAAAATATTTATTACTCATTTCAAATGAATTTGTGTCTGATATAACATTAATATCCAGGTCCTGTAAGAATGGTTGCTTCTATAATGTATAATGTTAGGCCTGATATGTTTTACTTGGGATATGTCAAGGATACGCTATTCTATAGATAATAAACATTACCAATTAAGTAATATTTATATTTGCCATTAAAAAAAGGACTCCGTTTTGGTCTATGATAATATTTAGTTCAATTTAGTTGTTCCACCACTTCAAAGTATATTTATTTTTATTTGACAGTTTCCCTACAAGCAAACATTCCTCACTTCCCTCCCTATACTTTTATAGAAGCCGCGATAGCTCAGTGGTTAGTGAACTGGACTACAAAGGACAAGAGGTAGGGTTCGATCTCAACCGACGGCTTCCGGTTCACCCAGCTTTTAATGGGTACCGGATTTTTTCTGGGAAAGTAAAGCGGCACGGGCGTAATACCAACCACATTACCCCAAAAATCATGTGCCAAAGGTCTGTAAAATTTATGGTCACTAACATTCCCAATACGCCACTTGGCGTGACGGGGGTACTTTACTTTTTTTTTTTACTATACTTTCATAATTATTCACTTCTGGTGACCCTTAAGTATTTGACTTCTTGTTGGATTTTTTTTTCATTCATATAATAAAAAATATTATGGTATCATAAACACGCACATTTTTTTTATTTTACCAGCCAAATTTACAAGAAATATGTTCATTTTTCCTTTCCTTTTCTCGCATAAGGAGGGAAATCTCCTCAGCCGTCAGCATAACATCAAAGAAACATTTGTGACACAGGAAAGTCAGTGAACAAAGTGAAGAAGGTGCAGAACATACAAGCTAAAATTATGTCTGACTGTGTGGATAGACAAAGGTAGTCGGGGGTGGCCATGTGGTCGAGTTTCAGGATAAAAATTGACCATAAAGCGAGAAATGATTGCCGCATCCGAACCCTGTTTCTCATTTTGTGTAAACACACTTTAGTTGTGAAAAAGTTCAAAGAAAGTTTTATTTTCAAAACTCAAAATGTTACATTTAATTGTTAGTAATTTTACTATGAAATTGTGACAACGTAAGTCACAGGAATACGAATCGTAATATAAGGTTAAACAGTCAGGATTTCACTTAAGTCCTTATGCATTTAGATATTAGTATGGATAAAAGATGTTTAATAGTAATAAACTATCAAGAGATGGTTTTAATTTATATAGTCTGGTATGATGATAATGAGTTTATGGATGTTACAATGCGTGAGTCTGATGATACGGAATTTAATTTACATTCTGTATGGGGGATGGTAATAGTGTATTATTTACATTCAGTAAATACAAAATTCTACAGTGTTACTCTGTTGCTATAATTGAGTACTATTTTTACTCCATTTTAAAAGTACTGTGTTTACCTCACATACTGAGACATGACAGTTAAGTCTAAAAGTGTAACACCAAGGGCACACTCAGGAAGCAGATCTTGGTAAAACAAAGAATAAGGGTTTTGCTAAGAAATCCACAATTTGAAAGTTTTAGAGATTTTGATGACCAGGCTAGCTCTGTTGATTGGCAGTAGGCATTAAGGCAAAAACTGTCTGACTGCACCGCAGAGAAAATTGCAATCACTTGTCTGAAGGAATCTGTTCTCACCATTGCTAACTTCCTCCCCAAGTTACCATGTCATCTGACAGACAGACATCTGGTTGATCATACCAGTAAGCTGTATCATGATGTCATCATCCTTGAGCTGATGAATGCTTTCTTTGAACATATAAATATTGATATCTACAGGTGTACCCAGCAGAAGAAGAATATTATACCAGTATGATTTTCTTAAGGGAGCCGTGATAGCTCAGTGGTTAGTGAACTGGACTACAAAGGACAAGAGGTAGGGTTCGATCTCAAACAACGGTTTCTGGTTCACCCAGCCTTTAATGGGTACCGGATTTTTTTAAAGTAAAGCGGCACGGGCGTAATACCGACCACATTACCCCAAAAATCATGTGCCGAAGGTCTGTAAAATTTATGGTCACTAACACCATATTCCCTATATGCTACTTGGCATGACGGGGGTACTTTACTTTTTTAAAATGATTTTCTTAAAGATGAAGTCAAAATTTCACACAAAGGGCACACTCAGGAAGCAGTCCTTGATAAAACAAAAGCTAAGGCAATAATGTAGCTAAAGTCAATGTACAGGAGGAGCATGACAGTATCCTAGCAGACAACACACCAAGGAGAAAGAAAACATAATACCAACCCAAGCAGGAAAGACTTCTGAGTCTGGAAATTTTTTTCTAGGAGCGACAACCATAATTGTAAACAACTGCATCCTTGAAGAAAGGCAAAGAAAAACCAAATACTAGAGATGCTTTCAGAAGATAAATACTTACTGAAGACTGATGTACTTGACTGCAGGGTGCAAAACACAGGTCATCACAAATTGCTATGTTAACAAGGAATAAGAAGAAATGTTTACATTGTATTTATCTAAATTTGAAATGTTCATTTTTAGTGTTACAAAAATCAGCATTACAACTACTCTGCCTCACTGCTACAACATTCTGTCTTAGTGTTATAACATTCTGTCTTACTGCTACAACATTGTCTCACTACTACAACATTCTGTCTTAGTGTTATAACATTCTGTCTTACTGCTACAACATTGTCTCACTACTACAACATTCTGTCTTAGTGTTATAACATTCTGTCTTACTGCTACAACATTGTCTCACTACTACAACATTCTGTCTTAGTGTTATAACATTCTGTCTTACTGCTACAACATTGTCTCACTACTACAACATTCTGTCTTAGTCATGCGCATTATCCTGGGATGTACGAGGGACACTCCCTGTGTAGCAATGAGGTATCTTCTTGACTTTCCAACCATGGATGACAGAATCAAGATCTGGAGAGCACGAGCATACCTGAAGATTAGTACAGATACAGAGCATCCATTGCACCACGTGCTCAACACAAAGAAAGGTGACAGGCTAAAAAGAGGTAAATCGTGGGTGGACCGAGCAGAAGATGTCATCAAACAGGTCTGTGGGCTTACCAATATCAGCGTTGGTGAGGAGTGGATACCGGTGCCTACGTCATTCAAGGGGACTTTCTCGTGTATTGTCACACTCGACAGGAATAGTAGGGAACAGAACCCGGTCATGGTTAATGCTGAGGTCAATGGTCTCATCTGCGATAACACCGATGAGAAAGATGCAGTCATCTATACAGACGGATCTGTAAGACGACACCAAAGAAGTGCATGGGCATTTACAGTACGCTCGGCAGGCAGAATAGTCTACGAAAACAGTGGTGCATACGTCGTGACCACAAGTAGCATGACAATGGAGGCGATGGCAGTGACCAAGGCATTCAAATGGTTAGAGTCACAAGGCTACACCCACGCATGTATACTGAGTGATTCGATGAGCATGATAAAAAAAGTGGAGGCGGGCTCTGTACGCATGCAATGGGTAGAGTCGTTGCAGAAATCCAAAATACGTAAGGTCACCTTTGTTGATGTCCCTGGACATGCAGGAGTAAAGGGAAATGAAAGGGCGGACAGGTTGGCTAGCTGCGCTGTCGTTGAGGACGGGCAACCAATGGATCGGGTGGACATCATCAATGCCCTCCGAGATGTGGGAAGAGCACATGACTTTGACAAACACAGATCTACATCACTTCTTCGGATGATGGAAATGGGAGTTAAGTTTGGCACAGCCAGAAATGAGACACTTAGTGGCCGTGTAAGAAGACTTATCAACCAACATAGAACTGGAGTCGTCAGTCGCTGGACACTGAGGGAATTGCTGAGGAGGGGATCAGAGCACCTATAGACATGTTCGGAGTGCAATGATGATGACCCGCAAATGACTCAATAACTCAATAACTATGTCTTAGGGTTATAGCATTCTGTCTTACTGCTACAACATTGTCTCACTACTACAACATTATGTCTCACTGCTACAACATTCTGTCTAACTGCTACAACATTTTATCTAACTGCTACAACATTTTGTCAAACTCCTACAACATTATGTCTCACTAATACAACATTCTGTCTCACTGCCACAACATTCTGTCTAACTGCTACAACATTATATCTAACTGCTATAACATTTTGTCTTACTGTTACAACATTGTCTCACTACTACAACATTATGTCTCACTGCTACAACATTTTGTCTAACTGCTACAACACTCTATCACACTGCTGCAAGATTCTGTGTTAGTGTTACAATGTTCTGTCTTGCTGCTACAAAATTCTGACTCACTGCAACAACACTCTATCACACTCCTACAATATTCTGTATTAGTGCAGAAACATTCTGTCTCACTGCTACAACACTCTATCACACTCCTACAATATTCTTTATTAGTGCAGCAACATTCTGTCTCACTGCTACAACACTCTGTCACACTATCAGATTCTGTCTTAGTGTTACAACATTCTGTCTTAGTGTTACAACATTCTGTCTTAGTGTTACAACATTCTGTCTTAGTGTTACAACATTATGTACTAGTGTTACAACATTCTGTCCTAGTGTTACGACATTCTGTCTTAGTGTTACAACATTATGTCCTAGTGTTACAACATTCTGTCCTAGTGTTACAACATTCTGTCCTAGTGTTACAACATTCTGTCCTAGTGTTACAACATTCTGTCTCAGTGTTACAACATTCTGCCTTAGTGTTACAACATTCTGTCTTAATGTTTGAGCAATATTTTTAATGTTAGAACATTGTGACTTTGTAATGCTCATCTGGATATTTCAGAGCAATACCACCTGGCCTTTAAATTTGTGACAACTAATTGCAAGATTATACGGACAATTTTATTATCACATGGATTTACTGAGGTATGTTTTTATGTGGATTTATAGAAGAATAGGTAGAATTGGATGGAAAGAAAAGAAAACATATGATGAAGTTTTAAAACAACTAAAAATAAAAAGAGAACTACTAAATACAATTATGACAAGACAAATTAAATTTTTGGGGCACGTTAAAAGACACAACAGCCTACTAAAAGTAATATTGGAAGGGAAAATACAAGGTAAAAGAGGCAGAGGCAGACCAAGACTAACATGGACGAGTAACATCAAAAGATGGACAAGTCAATCTATGACAACCTGCACCATCAAAGCAAGAAATAGAGTGGAATGGCGATCCATAGTAGCCAACCTTCGTTGCAGAGACGGCACTCGATGATGATGTTTTTATACTTTAAAAAAAAATTTACAACCATATCAACTTATGGAACAAAAATCCATAGAAGACAGACAATTAGAAATTAAATGGATTGGTAACAAACTCTTGGAAGATCTTGATTTTGCTGCATATGACTTGGCATACTTTAGCTCAACACATACGGATGCCCAAGAAAAAAAAAGAACTGTCCACATTTCTGATGAAACAAGCTCTCAGTTCAACACAATCAAAGTGAAAGTCCTGGTTATTGCCAAGATATTCTCAGATATAATGCTTAACACTGTAATTTAACAAAAAGTTACAATTTGTACCTATCTATCTATCTATTGACCTTTCGAGCCGTAACCGGCCCATAGGGCGTAGACCAAGATACACCTTCTCCTATATGAATTTTTGTTCTAGCAGTTTTCTTTTAAAGATATTTTATCAAATCTCGCCATCTGTCTCTGTTCTGTGCAAGCAGTTCTATCTCATTGAGGGAGCCGATTCCTGCTGCTCTTGCCTCTCTCATCAATGTTCTTCTCAGTGTCTCCCTGGGTCTTCCTCTTTTTCTTTTACCTGTTGTTTCCCATATGAGGGCTTGCTTTGCTATTCGATTATTATCTCTTCTCATCACATGTCCAACGTATGACCATCGTCTTTTCTTTATTACTGAAGATATTAGTGGTTGATTGGCGATTTCTCTAATTTCCTCGTTTGTTTTGAATTCGTTCCATTCTATACCAAGTATTTTCCTTAGACATTTATTTTCGAATGCGTTCAACTTTGTTTCTATATCTCTTGTTGTTTTCCAGCTTTCACACGCATACGTAAGGGTTGATAGTACATTTGATTTGAATAGCCTAAGTTTTGTGTTTGTGCTAATGAGTTTTGATTTCCACAACTTTTCAAGGCTTCTGAAAGACATTGCTGCTTTAGCCAGTCTGATTCTAATTTCTTTGCTCGTATCCCCTTCTCGATCAATGTGACTTCCAAGATAGATAAAGTGATCGCTCTCTTCTACTGGTTTGTTTTCCATGTATATTTTGTCACTTGTTGGAATTAAACTTTTCATGACTTTAGTCTTTTCATGATTGACCTCAAGCCCAATTTTGCTGGCTATTGATGATAGTTCATTTGTGTTTTCCTGCATCGTTTTTATCTGACTGCTGATGAGAACTATGTCATCAGCAAAGTCGAGGTCCTCCAAATGGTCTCCTTGTATCCATTCGATGCCTTTATTACCAGTGCAGCATTTCTTCATTATGAAGTCCATAACAATTCCAAATAACAAGGGCGATAAAATACATCCTTGTTTAACCCCAGTTTCTATTGGGAAACATTCGCTCAGTCCTTCCTCTGTTCGAACTGCACATGTGTAACCATCATACATGTCTTTGATAATATTTATGATTTTTGATGGTAAGCCATATTGCTTCAGAATTTTCCACAAAGAATCTCTATGAATACTATCAAATGCTTTTTTGAAGTCGATGAAGTTAAGTAATTTGTACCTACTGGGCAGAAAAATGTTAGGAGATAGATATATCTATCTATCTATTGACCTTTTGAGCTGTAGCCGGCCCACAGGGCATAGACCCAGATACTATTTCTCTTATATAAATTTTTATTGTAGCAGTTTTCAATCCTTCTAAAGATATTTTATCAAATCTCGCCATTTGTCTCTGTTCTGTGCAAGCAACTCTATCTCATTAAGGCAGCCGATTACTGCTGCTCTTGCCTCTCTGATCAATGTTCTTCTCAATGTCTCTCCGGGTTGGCCTCTTTTCCTCTTAAGAATGTATATATAACACCAGAAATTTATGACATGCATCACGCAGCATAAACTGTTTTCAACATACCAATGAACACATGGAGATCCAAAGTATTCAGTAAACAAACAAAACTTAGATTGTTCAACTCCTCTGTGATACCAGTGCTAACATATTAATTGGATGTGGAAGTTGAAAATCAACCCAGTCCTTAGGAAATTAAATGTTTTTGAAAACAAATATCTCAGAAAAATCTCAAATATGTGTTGGAGAGAATACATTTCTCCTCGTTGTTTATCCCCAAGGTATGGTCTTGCACATCATCGAAAAATATGCCATGGTCATAGAAAAGTATAGTCACTAACACCATATTGTCCATACGCCTAGCAATGTGTGAAGGGAGCCTTTGCTTTTACTTATAGTCTTGCTGTAAGACTTGATCCTCTGATACTCACTGATGCTATTCTTGAATGTAACTGACTGATTTCAGATTCAGATTTAATGTTTGCAAAGACAAATTTGAAAAGCAAGTAAAAAAAACTATTGCAGCAAAAAGAAAACACATATTATGAAATAGACAAGTATTAAATAAGGAAAGATTTTGACAGTTTGTTAAAATAATAATGTTAAAGTAATAATTTAAATGCTCAAGGAACATATAATTGTAATCATCATTATAATTATCAACTACTGTGCCTGTTGATGTAGGTGATCATGTCTTTCCATAATTTTGCATCTCTGCATCTACTTCTGATATCTGTTGTTGACTTCCTACTAAACCACTTTCTTAAACTGTCATGCATCTTCTCTCTCTTCCTCCATAAACTTTTCCTGTTGTCACAATATGTTCCATTTTTCCCTTTTCTTTATATGGTCCAAAATTTGATTGTTTCCTCCTGATTTTGGAAGTTTCTTTTTTATTTGGTCTGTTTTAGAACATCCTCATTACTCTTTTTTAGCTGTCTGTGGCAGTCTTAATATTCATCTGTAAATCCACATTTCTGTGACCTTCAATGATTTTTTTGTTGTCTATTGTTCATTTGCATAGGATTCACATACATACATCAAGACTGGATCTTAACCAGGGCCTTTTATTCTGTTAATAATGGCTTGGGCATTGTGTTCTTTATTATGATGAGGCTGGTGTTACCATTCTGCCTGTTGTGATGTAAGGCCAAATTTATCCAGACAGAACACCTCTCCTTGACTTCTACTACAGACTTTACAGAGCTGGAAAACAGTTGTGGACATAAACAATTAAGGACAACTCCATTAACAGATTTTCTAGAGTCTTGCACAACTAGCCAAGGCTATAACAGGTTTAATAGCATAAACATCGTAGATCCACACTTACAATACTTGTAATCATAGTTCATAGTATGCTTACACATTACATAGTGAAATATATAAAATCTACAACTGCTACTCAGCTACATCTGACTGGCTATCTCAAACAGAACTTCTAAGTCCTTTAAAACTGCTCAAGATGGACCCAAACTTCTGCATCATTCTATGTCCAGGCAACTTCATGTTTTTTAACTGTTTGACTGATCTTTCTACTTCAGTCTTGCTATGTATTCTTTACTAATTCTTGTGTAATCAGCTATTTTCTCCAGGTGGTATCCATCTAGCTGGTGCAATTTCCTGATCTTAACCTTCTTGCTGCTCCGAAATACCAGTGAGAACTGAATTAATTCAGGACCTTAGCCTGGTCTATCAAGTTTGGTCATGTGATGACCTAATCATATGATCAGGAGATGTCCTTCAAACTAACCAGTGCTTAGAGTGGCTGAGTAACTTAATGTCTTGATAGTTCCTCTGTTAACCTTATTAATTTCTACTCTCCTAGTACACTTTTCAATTCTCTAAAACCCAAGATCTGATACAGATCCACATAAAACTGAAGAACTCTTATTTCCATTGACAAAAATAAGTTGCTTAACATTTTTATGATTCTATATAATGCAGTCTTTGCTTCAACTATTTTGTGCCTCACCTCTGTTGTATATCTACCATCTGAAGTTAATCTCATTCCTAGGTTTTGAATTCCATGACCTGCTTAACTACTGTTCAAATTACTTTAATTATGCAATAGGAAATAACTGTTCTTTATTACAGTTATTTTTGATGGGAAATGTGTTTGAATAAATTAAAACCTGAGAGATTTTCTTTCAGATAAATAACATTCAATAAATTTATAAAGTAAATTGGAAAAAAGGATGTGTATTAAAGACACAGAGGCTGGTAAAATTAGGCTTACACTTATCAATTAAGGAAAAAAAATTAAGGCAAAGCTACAGTAAAACTGAAATTCACAGAAACAAAAAATAATAGGTAGATATTTGATACTTTTAAAAATGCATCAGTTTCTATCTTTTATTTTGTTCACATTGAAAACAAAAATGAAAATGCTGAACAATGAACTATTTTTGACAAAATACAATCATTAGTTTTTATTTTGTCATCCATATGCAGGTGAAATCAAACAGTCAAGAATATAATTTAATTTGGTGCAATAATCACCCAAAACCAAGCAGTTTAAGATTTATGACCCATTTTCAGAAAATCAATCACTTTCCCAGGTATGTAATTTTGATTGTAGTTTGGGCGATGATATTCTTTGCCTATCAACTTAACAGATTACACTCAAGATTACTGTTCAGTTGGCTCCCCTGGGTTCCCAATACCCAGGCACAGTTTCTGTCATGCAGTAAGGCATTCTAATCTGATGGATTTTTTTTAGTTATTTGTGGGTTATCTCCATTGGACTCCAAACAGTCCATAGGTGCTTAGATTCCATTCTCAGCATGTCCTGCAGTGTCCAGCGACTGATGACACTAGTTCTTTGTTGGTTGATTAAGTCCTCTTATAATACCGACCACATTACCCCAAAAATCATGTGCCGAAGGTCCGTAAAATTTATGGTCACTAACCATATTCCCTATATGCTACTTGGTGTGACGATGGTACTTTACTGTTCTTTTTACTCCTCTTCATCGTTTGCCCTTAAAAGGGTTCTAAGTTGGTATAGATATGTTGTGTCACTAGTTTAAGCAATCTGTAATATCCATCATCTATCATTCCACCACATCTGGGACTTTGGCATGATTGAAAAGTATAAACATAAAGTTGATGTTTTTATATTTTACCTAGTTTTATAATTAATTCATAGTGTAATATTGTAATCTACTTATTTCTGTAATTTTTGTTCATTTTATTTATGTTTTCCATGAAAGATTTATATTGGGCTAGAATGTCAAGTTGTTTCTTTATCATCTGATATCTACTTAAAACTGCAACCATACCTTTCTCTGTGTATTTGTTAAATCAACCATATTTTGGCATCACATTTTTAGGTATCAGGTTACCTTTCCTCTTTGATGCCTGCTCTCTTGACCAAACTGGTTAGTTTATTTCCAGTGGCACAGCTGGGAAATGGAATAGGGTCTGGATAGGATCACTTGTTTATTAATGTATCTCTCTTAACTCTCAAACTTATACATTTTTGTCAGTATAGCTGTCATTACATAGAATAATGATATTAAAAAAAAATATTACTGTGTACTTGTGTTTGTTTGTTATACATCGTCATTAAGTAAAATCCTCCATCACACTTTGTGGCATTCATTCATTGGATGCCAACTCCAAATCAAAGGTTGACTACTGTGGAGCCCCATTTTACTCTCTCTTGTCTTGGTGGTGCATGTTTTCATAAGTTCACCTGTCCATCTTTTGATGTTATACACTTTAGTCTTAGTTTGTGTCTGCCTCATCTAGTCTACCTTATACCTTCCCTTCTGAATGTCTCTTAATAGAGTATTGTATCTCTTCACATACCCCACAAATTTCAGTTGCTTTTTTTTCATATAGTGTTAAGCAGTTCTTTTTCCATTTCAGATGATTTAGAACTTCCTTGTTTGTCTTTTTTTTTCTGATTTTTTATTTAATATCTGTGTTTCTGTGCAATACAGGAATATTGAATAAATATAACATTATATGGCCCTTTTCGTCTTGTCAGACGGTCTAGTGGAGGCTATTGCGTATTTTTTTGAGGTATTGTTTTTGCTGAACAGCTTCTCTCGTGGCTAATTCTACCAATGTTTGACAAACACACGCGGTCACATAATGAACAGGTCAGGCTCGCTGGTCCACAGGGTTTACCATCCTTTTTCATGAGTCTCTTCTCTTCTAAGTCCTGTCTTAGAACAGTCTCAAATGTTGTTATACCGTTCCTTATACGTGCTCTCCATGATGTGCGATCACTTGCCAGATGTTGCCAGTCGTTTTCACAGATGGAGAAGTCTTTCAGAGATGATTTGCAGATATCTCTATATCGTAGTTTAGGTCTGCCGATTTGTCGTTTTCCGTGTTTTAGCTCACCATATAGTATTTGCCTAGGAATGCGTTTTTCTTCCATCCTTTGGACATGCCCCAGCCATCTTAGCCTTCGACTTCTGAGCATCGACATGATTGTTAGGGTCTTAGCACGTTGCAGGACAGTTAAGTTGGTTATTTTGTCCTGCCATTTGATGTGCATTATTTTGCGGAGACATCGCATGTGGAAGACATTTAGTCTTTTTTCCTGGTTTGAGTATGTTGTCCAGGTTTCGGATCCATATAGTAGTGTGCTAAGCACACAAGTTTGATATATTAAGAGTTTAGTCTTTTGAGTTAGTTTCGTGTTGTTCCATGCCCTTTTTGTGAGTTTGCCGAAGGTCGTAGCTGCCTTACCAATTCGACAGTTTATTTCTTCATCAAGAGAGATGGTTTGCGTAACTGTGGATCCAAGATATGTAAATTTCTGTACTGATTCTAGTGGGCAGTCTTTTAGAGTAATAGATATAGGTTTGAAGTCACCTTGATTTAGTATTACTGTCTTCTGAACATTAATTGACAGTGAAAAAAGGTCGCATGCTTTATCCAGGTTGTTGATCAGCGACTGTAGGGTGGCCTCACTATGAGCGACTAGGGCTGCATCGTCAGCAAATAAAAATTCTTTAAGTAGGGCAACATTTGTTTTGGTTTTTGCTCTTAGTCGTGCTAGGTTGAACAGTGAGCCATCTGGTCTAGTGCGAATGTAAATATCTCCTGAGCTGTTTTCGAAGGTGTAATTTAGGAGGGCAGCAAAAAATATACCAAAAAGGGTGGGGGCGAGGACACATCCCTGTTTCACTCCTTTGTTGACTTTGAAATTCTCTGATGGACTCCCATCAAAATGGACTTTGCCATTCATGTCTTCATGGAAGGAAATTATCAGCCTAAGTAATTTAGGAGGGCAGCCTATGCCTTCTAACACCTTGTAGAGACCATCTCTGTTTACTGTGTCGAATGCCTTTGTGAGATCCACAAAGGCAATATAGAGCGGCATATTTTGTTCCCGACATTTTTCCTGCAGTTGTCTAAGAGTGAAGATCATATCTATGGTTGATCTCCCAGGTCTGAAACCGCATTGGGACTCGGGAAGCACCCGTTCTGCAAGTCTATGCAGGCGATTAAGTACGACTCTAGCAAAAGCTTTGCCTGTTGTGCTAAGGAGAGAAATGCCTCTGTAATTATTGCAGTCGCCCCTGTCTCCTTTATTCTTGTACAGCGTTATAATCTTGGCATTTCTCATATCATGAGTATATATAAATATAACATTCCATGATTAATTTATGGTATATGGGAAATATAAAGTTAGAATGGTTTTTTTTTTGTCAATGACCATTGGCACATCTGTTGGTTATAATGTCAGTATTAATTACAGCAGCATCATAATTTCTGAAGAACTATGGAGCCACATCAGTTGAAAAAGACATTTGATACAGCTAGGAAGTCACGGGCATTAACAATTTGTCCACCTTATCTTCATTACACCATCAGTGTAATGGTTTAATCTTTCATAATAATTTAGTAACAATAAAAACAAATAAAAAATTAATTGTGAAAACATTTATAATTGTAAAACTTTGTTCCTTTCCCAGGTCTTATGAGCTCACAAGAAAAGACAGGCTGTTCAAAAATATTCAGAGAATGCAGCAGATTAAGGTTTTCTTTTTTATTTTGTAATATATTTCTTTATAAAACACAACATATCACTCTTTAATAAAATAAGTGACTATATATTTTAAAAATTATTTTGTAGTGAAGTTTTATAAATGTTCAGTTAGACTAAAAGTATAGGATAACTCATGACATAGTATGTAATAGGAGCTTGAAGTGATTGAGGTGCAATAATGCAATGTCCACAGTTGACAGAAGCAACAATAGTGTGGTTCCTAACTTATTTATTGTCTATAACTCTGTGAGTCTAATACCCATTTACCAATATATTGGTTTATATGTAAATCTACCATGGTATATACCAAGTTTATTTTTACAGAGATGACAAAGTATTGATCAGTAATGAAGCTAACATGTATAGCTTTAAACCAGAATGTCATGTCATTTTAAGCAATTAATGGAACTAATGATGCACTGTATATAAGCTGATGGCAGAAGGGAGCTCAAAGCTGAGTCAGTGAAAGTGAGCAGACCAAGATCCTAACCTACCTCCTTGTGTGGTCTTGAAAATCTACATCTGGGGAACTGGTTGGTCTCGAGACAAGACGCTGACCTCGAGAGAGAGAGAGGCTGTGGGTTCAAATCCCAGCTGCACTAGTTGGGATTTTTATTTATGATTTCTCTCTGCAGCAACCACCCCATGTCTCAGCAGCAAGGCCCGGACATAAATGTCAATTACACAAGGACAGAAAAAAATATGAGTACCTCTGAAGACGGAGTTATCTGCCTGTGTGGCTAGGGACCTCTGTGCACACGGCTGCCAGGGAAAAACAGATTGACATGCAAAATTCAGTTCCTAGTCTCTAGAGACTTCGTCAGAGGTAAATGCTGGCGAACGCCAAAAAAAAAAAAAAAAAATCTACATCTGAACAGTCCAAGTGAGTAGGAATCATAAAGAGAAATCAAACTAGTTTCCCCCAAAAGTGTAACAAGGACATATGTTTAGACTGAATAGGATTATTTTGCTACTTGCAGTGTAAAGTGCGACAAAATGCAATAAATTTCTATTAAAGGGTGAACGATGAAAAAAAGAAAGAATGAAAAGAAGAAGTGTGGGTGTGTGCATATGTATAACGTATTCTATTACAATCTAAAATAATACAAATTTTACTTTTCTGTTTAAGATTATACCTATTTATAAGGTTGAGCAATTATGGATTTTAAGTCGTTTGCAGTGATACCGGGGCCTTCCATAACCAACCTATTTATAAAGGCTTGTATTTTGATGGTTTAAATAATCTCATTATAATATACCTGATAACAGCTCATTATTTACGAGCTGTGCTATTCTATTCAAAATTATACTATTATTATTATTATACAAAAAACACTCAGAAAATACTTTTTTTTAATGTACTAATTTTTCATATACAAACTCATCAAATAATATACAAATCTATCAAAAGTTAATCTAATTTATTACAATGAAATTGTTGTCTATTGTTTTATATTTTTAGTTATGATAACACATAGAATTTCTGCAAATGACTAACTTGATAGTGTTATACAGTAAGTCAACTGACATGCTCCTATGTCTTGAAGTTAAATCAGAGTACAAAAATGCATAGTTTTTTATTTACAATGATTCTGTATATGTAAAGAAACAAGTAAAAACATATAATTGTCTCATTTTCTGTTCAGTAAATGGATTAATGGATGCTTGCACAGAATAAAAGGATGGAAAGAAATACAATGAAGATGATCGTGCTGTAAAGGATACACACTGCAGAAGCCAACTGAGAGTAATACACAAAAGGCTCTTTTTTGAAATCCCCAGGGAAAAAGACAAAAATATTCTTGGAGAAGACAGTTGGAAGCAGGGATGAAGATGATGAGGAAGAATCCAGACATGGAATGATCTTAAAAGAATGGCAAGAAACAGAATGGCTTGGAAAGTGTTTGTTGAAGACCTATGCTCCACAGTGAGCTGAAAGGAAGAAGAAAAAGATTGGCTATGGGTCATCCTAACCTTTTCTTGCCTATAATTTGACTTTCAAGGTTATAGTAGCAGTGCTAGTGATATCAATTACTCTCCTCCATTTTATTTATTCTGTATATTGCTGTTATTTATGTGAAGTTGAGGTGTGTCCATTTCTCAATGTTTTTCTCCCTTCTCTCTTTCTGTCTACCTCTTATACTTTGGCCATTGACTGTGCCCTGAAGAGAGTCCTTCAACATTATATTATATGTCAAGGCAACACAGGAGAGTACTCACTGACTAAAGTTAATAGTGAGCTTGTACAGCAACACCTAAATCCTCCCGCCTCGTACAGTCTATACTTATCATTCACAAGGTGCTGTAAGTCTGGCATGCCTTTGCCTTCATTGTTCTTCACCAATTTATATTTGGTCTGCTTCCCATTTACCTCTTCTCCATTATGCAATAAATAATAGTGCCTGTTGTGATTTTGATTATAATATAGTTTATAGAGAGTATATAGAGAGGATATAGAGTATATATAATATAATACATGCATAACAATAAACAGGACAAATCTGAAACAAGTGCAATGCTTAAAAAACGTGGGCACAATAATAACATCAGATGGAAGATGCACCACAGAAATAAAAAGCAGAATAGCTCAGGCCAAAATAGCATTTCAGAAAACTGAAATACAACTGGCAAAAAAACAGGGAAAGAGAGATCACTGATAACAAAGAGAGAAAATACTTGATAGCTTGGTGTCATGGCATGGAAAACAGTCAACAACATAACTGATATGATGCTCAGTAGATAGAAGATTATGGAAGGACATAATCGCCTCTGCCAACCGGTATGGCACACGATGATGATGATAATATATAGAGAGTATTTGGAGAGAATATAGAGAGTACACGAGAGAATAAAGTAACTTCTTTTCATTACATTTTCTCCCCCTCCACTAGGGTCACCGGCACTTTGATTTCATTCCTGCTAGCTATGTATTACCTGGAGATTATGAAGAATTTTGCTGTAAGTTTATATTTTTGTACACCTCTCTCTCTGTATGTCTCTGTCTGTCTGCTGCCTGTTTTTATGTTTTAGTACTTCTCTCATTTTTCTGTTAACATTTATATTTATTTGCTTAAATTTGTGTTCATGTGTTTTGATCTTTCCTTACTTCTTATGTCTTTTGTAGGAGCTCTATTTTTTTTAAAATCCCTACCAGAATTGTAAATTCCATTTAAATCCTTGGATGGTCACAGATTTGATCTTGTGTTGATGTTTCATCACCACAGAAGTTCCTTGAACTAGAGACAAAACGACCAACCCCATCCCCTCAAACATTCTTTCTTATATTTTCCTCTTCTTCTCCTTGGTTACAAGTCAACAGATCATAGTTTGCCAACATGCATCAATGTTTCTTGTGGGCAACAACACAATTTGTTCACTGTAAAGTAAAGGTAAAGTACGAGACTTGAATTGGCATCTTAGCATATGAATTTTCACCCATATGTGCTTGACCGCCTATGCAGAAGTGTTTGGAGACTTCTGGAAAGTATCACTTCAAACATCAAAAGTCACAATGCGAGATGGCATTCCTCACCTTCCCAGAGTACTACCCTGGTGCCAATTTCTGTCAGCGGCTGGATTTACCGTTGGGGTATTTTTTTTCAACCACATGTACAATTCACCCTGCTTTTAGAAGGAATGAAACACAGGTTGTCCGAACATTGGGTGGTTTTCCCAACTAGACTACTGATGCCCCCAAAACCTGGATGATGTGCAGGAAAGCATTGCTGAAGCTGTAGACTCGATCGTGCTGAAAATGTTAAAGAGCCTGGTCCAAACATATTGATTGCCAAGTTTTCATTGTGCTCAGTCAATGGCTGTTCATTGCAATTACCTCACATCGGATCCATATTATATTTCCACTTCCACTTTTCTCCATCCGGCACTTTCTGGTTTATCTCTTTTTTCACCTTCCCTTATAGCAGACTGCATGGCGGTTCTCATGATGGTTTTTCAAATTAATATTTTTAGAGTATGTGGCATATTAATTTCCAATGTCTGCCTATTATTACTTTACTGGGAAATTGGCTGACAATATAATCAATTTAAACTAATACCACAAAGAGGGAATAAAACTTGTTACAATTTAGGTTTTTTAGAAATGACTTTCTTCACAGTGCACTTTTACTGTCACACTATTGAGTACACAAGGAAAATTAAGTTATCCTTTCTAATTAAGATTGTTCCTTGGCAAAAAAAAGTTTGAGACCACATGCTATATTTTCACTGTACTTTGGAAATTATCATACTGTCTTCTTGTTATGAATTCACAATTTCAATAGTTTGTTGTACTGTAAAAATAATTTCAATTCACTTGGAAAATTGCTGGTTACAGAAATCATTTTAATGGTAAATTTTGCGCTTTGAAAAAAATATCTTGGTTGTCACTATAATTTGAATTTTTTTCTTAAAGTTGGCTATGGCTGGTCTAAACATCTATCAAACTATATTGTTGGTGTAAATTCTGTATACATATCTAGGCTACATTGATGTTATATGACACAGCCAGGTTTTATAATTTAATCCACATAACTTCTTTCATTTAGTATAAAATTCACCCAAGATAATATGATTTATGTATCAATCTGTATATTCCTAGTCTTATTTCCCTAATAAGCTCTGATCTATTTAGAGACCTAAAATATCTATATATATGTAACTAAACATCTTCCCTTGAAACAAATATTTCCAAATAAACCTGTAAATCATCTCTCTGGATCAATCCTTTATGAATGTACTCAAGTCTCAGCTCCCAAGTCAACTCACTGTCTTGAATGAATGCTAAGTCTTCAACAGTCTCTATCAATTAAGTTCTCTTGAATATCCCTAATGAGTTCAATCTCTTCTAAAGTTAATTACTCTTCTTTAAATAGCCTAGCGTGCAATATTGCGGCCCCCCCCACCCCCCCGACCATCCCATGTTTCTTGCCCAATTCATCTTATCTGCTTTGGAAATAAGCTAACCAAAATTGGGTGGGTAGCTTACATGGTACCCATCCTTTATCTAATCTCACTGCCGAGAGATTATCTTATCTGTTTACTTGTCTTTTCTTTCCCACGTTATCAGCAACTCGTATCAATATCAAATATTTCATTTGTTAATCCTACACCCATAAAGACAGTATGGGTGTGAGAAACATTTGGTAAACATATGTTTACTGTCAATCAGTGTATGACAACAGTATTAAGTCTGATGTAACCAACAATGCAGTTTGCAAACTATAACAAATTCATCTAATTCTTTTCTTTAACTACACTACACTTTTCGTTTCAGTGATCTTTCCTTTAACCCTACTCCCTCCTGTAAGATTCATAATCTTCATGCTTTCTCTCTCTACTTTAAAAACCACTGGCCTGCATTCTCTAACCACATGATATACCATATGCTGTCAGCATTCTGTTTCCTATCCTGATGTTTCATCAACATTTTTGGCTTGCTTATTTTTCAGCATATATTTAAACCACAGAATGTTTCCAGTTTAAGGCCTTTACTGCATGAAATCACAAAATTGTTGTAGTTCAGAATCATAAAGCCCTACCATACATTTTTAGTGTTTTTATTTGTATCTACTCTCTATACCACCATTATTATTGTGGCTAATCATGTCTGCATATTTTTAAACCTATCTCACTATGAAGTTAAGATTATCTTTCTTGGTAGTCTATACATTTGGTAAAACCATGTGGATCAGTGGGTCTGACTTGTTCATTCTGTGGCCATGTGTGTTTGTCAAACATTGGTAGAATTAGCCACGAGAGAAGCTGTTCAACAAAAACAAAACCTAAAAACAATATACAATAGCCTTCACTAGACTGTCTGACAAGACAAAAAGGGCCATATATATATATATATATATATATATATATATATATATATATATATATATATATATTTGGTAATTATTTCTAAAGACTGATAAACATAAAATGAACATGATGAAAAGATTTATTAAAAGTAATTCTTAACTTCTTAACTGGGAAGTTCTCAAACTTTTTAAAATGTAAATTTTAATTCAAGTCAGTATAAAATACTAGAACTTAACATTATGTAGATAGAAGCGTGCACAAGTGAATAAATGTTCAAAGTTTTTTTTTTTAAGGATTGTCTACGAGTGGCTGAAAACTATTTGAAATTAATTGGATTAAAAATATCAATTGTGTACACAAAACTAGAGAAGAAATGGAACAATTAAAACATTCACTGATTATTAAAATGACAAATACCACATTTGAGAGTCAGCATGCATCTAAATTAAAGGTAAAAAATGAGGACAGCATAAATGACTACTTTTATGAGATTCTAAAGATCATCACACTTCTCCTTGATCAGCTCTTACCTCAAAACAATGAAGGATTGGTTTTAAAAATCCATAGTCCAAACATCATCATCATCATCATCATCATCATGTACCCTGCCGGTTGGCGTAGGCGATCATGTCCCTCCACAATCTTCTATCTACAGTGCATCATATCAGTTCTGTTGTTGACTGTTTTCCATGCCATGACACCAAGCTATCCAGTATTTTCTCTCTTGTCCAAACATCACATTTTCCTAAATTACAAATCTGCCAGTGCTGACACAGAACATATATTGGTGAAAGTGGCAGACATTTAGGTGATAAATTTCATGAACACCTGTATATTTCTCAAGATGCCAAGACTCAGGTACTGGCTCACTTCAACTCCATTAACAATTGTCACCTCAATATTTGTATCTTGGACATAATATATCTAATAAGAAAAAAATTAATTATTTTCTTTAATGGTTTTCTTACCCTTCTCTTCCTTCATCTTGCTTTCTTTTTCAACTTGATGATCTGGCTTTGCCTCCTTGTGCTTTCAAATTTAAAACCACTCTTTAGAACTTGCCTCCTAGCAGAGAGACCATGGGTTCACTCAGTTTATTTAGGTGACTTTCCACTGCTTTTTTAGGCCTACTTTACACAGTGCACCTGGCCCAGTCGAGGTAGGACATGTTTTCCTACTGTAGATAAGCAAATATAATTTACAATTTCAATTATATAACTTATAGTTCTGTTTTGTTTTGTCCTGTTTGCTGATGAAGACTTAAGGTAACAAAATTCTGGTGTTTTTTTTCTGTTTTATAAGTACATTAATGTTGTCCATGTTTGTGAAAGAAAACAAATTAAATGCTTCCATCTCTTTGTAACTGAGCTAGAAATATTTACTTTACTTTAACTGTTTTCTTTAAATACAATTATTTCTATTTTCAGCATAGTTTTCTACAGTAATCTTTCTTAATGTCTTTTTTGCAGCAAACTTTATGAAAAATAAAGGATTGTATATTGTGAAACCAGTTGCTTCATCCCAAGGCAAAGGAGTATTTATTATTTCCCATGTAAGTTCAATGATGGTACTTTTTTTTTCAAAATGAACTGTTAAAGAAATTAGCTTTATTTGACTGCCAGTAGCAAGACCATGTTAGTATATGTGCTTATGTAATGATGTTGTAAAGCTTATGAAAATGTAGATTAGTCTGTCTTATGTGCTGTAAAAACATCTTGATATTGGTTTGGATAGATTTAGAAAATTGATTAAATTAAGATGAATTATGATTACCAAATACCATACCTACTGGTATAGATGATCATGTCTCTCCTAATTTCTGATCCAGCTGTTTATCAATTCTGTTGTTAGGATTCTACTATCCTACTCTCTTAAGCTGTGTGGTATCATTTCTTTTTTATTCCCCTCTACCTTCTCTTCCCTCATTTTTTTCAAGTTGACACAATATGTTTCCTTTGTTCTTTTCATATAATGTAACAAAAGATGATGGTTGTTTCTTTCTGCATGTCGATTATGAGCTTTCTTTTATGCCTTGACCTCTTTTAGAATGTCCTCATTACTCTTTTTAGTGAACATAGTTTGAACAATTGGGGAATTGAATGTCAGTCTATAAAGAAGTTTGTGAGAAAATTTAAAAAAGAGATTAGTAATTGTCTTGAGAACAGAACTGCTAGAAACAAATAAATGAACAGACATGCAGAAAGAAGTCTTTAAACCAATGTTCACTCTCTGAAGAGAAGTTCTGCAGCAAAGAGCATCCCTAAATAAACCAGTAATTTAGTTCCAATTCTACAGATATCCTAGCTCTGTAGGCGTCAGAAAAAAATATTACTACAGCAAACATATGCACCAGGTCAAGTTTTACTGAAAAGATATGCAAAGAAGTATTTAATTAAAATAAATAAACACTGTATTCTTGAAAAAAAAACGTTACAGTCCGGTAGGAGCTGCCAGAAGTTAAAACTTGTATTGACATAGCTTTGTGGGGTTGATCAAGGTATTTAAGTTAGCAGATCTTGTAGTATCAGCATTTAATTGCAGTTCTAGTATATTCAAAAAAAAAGAGGGAAGACTTTTAAGTGTGTGATATAATGGTTGAAGAGAAAGTGAACAATAGAATTGATCAACTTCACTGGGTGTCTGAAAATCATTTACAATTTGTTGTTTTCTCACCATGATCTAGTGAAACAAATAGCCATGTTAACATTCTTCTTCTTATCGTTCACCCATTAAGTGGCTGTGAATGCATTGTGTAACTAATTTATGACAAAGCTGTCACATTTGCCGCTCTGTGTCCTACACATACGTCTCGGGGATGGATAGATTTGCTTAACAATTTTTTGGCAGTGGCCAGTTTTGGCCTACTGTTTTTGACTTTTAATTGCCAAATTTTCTTTAATGTGCATGAGTGCACATGGCTCCTCCTGTTTTGTTGCTGTTTTCTGAGAGGGCTAGACATTAGATCTCACCACCTAGAGACCAGGGGAGTGTAATGTCATGAAGAAACCATGGTTTCAATTTTGAAAAATTCCCTCCACCTGTGGTGGGATTTGAACCCGCATCCTTCCTGTCTAGAAGCTGATGTCTGACCTCTGGACCACCCATCACCCATTTGTTAAAATTCATTATTACTATTTTTCCTAAATAAGCACTTACTAGATGTCTGTAATTTTAAAATCTTTTTCTCAAACTCTTTTCTGCTAGCCGTTGAAATGCCCTGTCTTCAACAGTAAGCAGAAGTAAGACTTGAGATCAACAAAGAAAATATGAGAGTAATGAAAAGTAAAATTCATTGAGAAAAAAAATATACCTGGAAGGAATATCAGTGAACAAAATAGATTAATTAATATATCTCAGAAGTTGCTCATATCAAGAAAGGGACACAATAAAAGAAATTAGAATTAGATAAAGACAGCAGTGACTTTCAGAAACATTGTTGAGATATGGAAATAAAAAGTCCTGAGCACAAAAACAAAGTTTACGTTTTTCAAATTAAGTTGATTATTCACCCTTATGCATGCAAGTGCTGGAAAGTAACAAAGGAAATATGAAATAAATTACATAAATTTGAAAACAAATGTCTTAGGAAAGATACTTTGTATACCATGGGATGAATTCAAGACTAGTACAGAAGAAAGAGAGATGACCATGAAATCAACAGTATCATCTACAGGGTGTTTCTAAAGTCGCAGTGCAGTGAATTTATACTCTCGGAAGAAAAAACGTCACGTCACACAAATTGTAAAATAAATGGTATTATTCAAATATACTTGACTGCTTCCGGCGAGCTTATAATGGGTAATGTTGGTATTAACACAATAAAGTTGTGCTAACACCATTGTAAGCCAGATCTATCATGTAGCAGTGATGTTTAAATGAACACGTAAATGGTGCTTGAACTATTACGTCATACATAGATAAAATTTAGGTGCGTAATTATTTCAACAACAAAAAATGCACAGTCATTAAAGAGACACCCTATATAATCAAGTATAGAAGATGGGTGTTGGCCATGTGATGAAAACTGACAGAAGAGATCACAAAGGATGTCATTAAATGGGAAACACTGGGAACAAGAAAAAGAGGAGTACCGAGAGAAATATTAAGGAAAAAACATTGATAAAGGAGACAACAAAAGTAGGTATCATCTGTCTTGTAGGGATTGGGAGGCTTACCCAGAACAGAGACTTATGGTAACAGTCACTGTGGCTCCCTTGTGCCTGATGCTGGAAGGATATTAGCAAGAAATTATCAGACTTGAAGAGTTTTTTTTTTATATCTCTGTCTTGTGTATCATCTTTGCCTTGATAAGGCAACAAATAGCTTGAAACCGTTGCTATGTTTTGTAATAATTGTTCTGGGTCTTTCTTTCTCAAGATAATTACATAAAATCTGTAAAAGAAAGTCTATAAAATTTGCTAGAGAAAAATCAGTTTAATTAGAAAGAAAGTTGTAAACACTATAAACTTATATTTAAGAAACAAAAACATAAATAAACAATGTGAGCAGTGGGCACCAAAAAATTACAGATCTATTTTTAATAAAGAATAATCATTATAAGTAATGAACAAGTTTTGTTCATTGAAAATTTTTAGAGTTCAATAATAAACAAGAGAAATATTATTAAATATTACAAAATGTCTTTTTATTTAAATATCTATTTTTGTATTTAAATAGTGTGATCAAGTTCCTTTTGATGAACACTTGATTGTGAGCAGGTATATATCATCTCCCCTGGTTATTGATGGTAAGTGTCTGATTGGAGATAAGTACAAACATAAAATATATAATAATTAATATATTAAATATGCAGGGCCACGTGTTGAGCTGCAGAAAACATGTAAAATGATATTAAACAGCTAAACCTACAGAGAGACAAGACAATTTATGACGTTTCAGCAAAAGCCTTCATCAGTTACAAGACAAAAAATATTTATACTTTATACCAAAAAAATAGACATAATAGGGACATACTCTTTCTCTTTTTCTAAATTTTTCTTTCTAGCTGTCTCAATCCTTGCAAAAAACATTTATTAAATTTTGCCATCTTGATTTCATTGAGGAAGCCAATTCCTGCTGCATTTGCCTCTCTGGTCAATGTTCTTCTCAGTGTCTCTCTGGGTCAGCCTCTAGGGACAGTACTACTCTAAAATAAATATAAACATAATAGTAAAACAGTGATCTCAAGATTGAAAATGGCGGAATAGAAAAAGTGACCAGGATTTAATATGCCCGTTGGTCACAAGATAGATAGTTAATAGGGTAGGTAGTATCTCCAGGGCTTAAAAGGAGCCAAACGTTGGATTTTTACACCTTTTGACCCAACACACCAATCTTCAACCTTATTCTCCTTTTTAATTTAGAATTCTGATACTGATTTGTTCATTTGTTCTTCAGTCTCTGAAGTTTGTATTTACCTGAGAAATTAGGCCTGTTATTTCTGTTGTATATTTCATTTTCCTGTTATTTGGTCCTCAAGACATTTGCACTTTCTTATTTTTCTTTTGTGTTTTATGTCACACTTAATCTCAAAAGCTAGATATAATGCCTGCTATTGAATTCCTAAAGAAGCAACAGATAAAATGGTTTGGTCACATGATGAAATAGTGAAAACAAAATATGACACAATGATGATAAAAGATTTTCTGTCTCTGGAGATAATTGATTCTTCACAGTAGGGCACTCAAAAGCAGACACAGTATTTGTTATAACTGAATAGTCCTGTTCTAGAATGATAGTCTAGCCTACAAATAGAACAAATGTAGTTGGGTGATGAGACTGACATTGGTGCTTTTGCTGTGTCTTTGTTTTTGTGTCTTTTATTTTTTTTTTACTATGTTTGTTGTCTCACATCTCCGATTTTGATGCCACTTTTTACCAGTGCACACCATAGTTGCCTCTTTGTTCCATGTTGTAGATTTTTACAGTTGATGTTGAATTGCTTCATGTCACACCAGTGGATGATATCTTTAAATTGAAGTGCTGGCCGGTTGATAGGTCACATACCTATTGCCAGCTCATCGTAAAGTGTCTTTTGAAATGTTCCCATCTTCCATACAGGTCACATTAATCTCTTAAACAATGTTGATATAGCAGGGGAAAAATTCCGCTTGTTTTAGCTGCCTTAAGATGTTGGATACGCAATTTTTTTTTTTGTTTGCCAGCTTTTACCTCTGACAAAGTCCCTAGAGACTAGGAACTAACCGTGTTAATCCGTTTTTCCCTGGCAGCCATGTGCACAGGGGTCCCTTGCCGCACAGGCAGATAACTCTGACTTCAGAGGTACTCATATTTTTTCCGTTGATGAGTAATTGACGTTTCAAGCCAGGCCTCACTGCTGAGACCAAGGGTGGTTGCCACAGAGAGAAATCATAAATAAAAATCCCAACCGGTGCAGCCGGGATTTGAACCCACAACCTCTCTGTCTCGAGGCCGGCGTCTTGCCTCGTGACCAACCTGTCCCCTCAGTCATACTATATGATACCCATGATTTTTCACAGGCAGAGCAGGTTGAATCCATTGAGTTGTTGTTCTTGGTGAACATATGTTGTCCATGTCTCACTGCTGTATAATAGAGTACCGAATATGCAGGCTTGGTCAACTTGGAGTTTGGTATTTTTGGTAAGAACATTGATCTTCCATACAGTTTTTATAAGTCTGGAGATTGTGAATGATGCTTTACCCATGAAAAATTGTAAATTCATAAAATTGTTGACTATCTTGAGAGTGTGGTCATTAATAATAGTAGTAGGCACCCTGCTAATATTCGATACATTATTTCCATTTTGGAATGGCTGGTGAATAAACTGAATTCCTGGAATGCTTTGGCACACTTTTCGCTTTCATAATGAGTAATCATCTAATGCTATAAGAACACTAGATCCAAGAGATAGCCATGAAAAAATGGATTATTGTAATATTAGAGATTCTAGAAAATGTAACAGCAGGAGGGGTCATGAGAAGAATAAAAGCAGCAAACTATATCTCCCCTCAAAGATAATAAATGGCAAATGATGATGGAAGGAATTTTTTAAAAATACATAATCCTTAAATTTTTTGGCAGTTTTTACCTTTAATTAAAATCATCTTTTCCATTTAGAAAATTGTGAAATTTAGTTCTTCTTTGATATGATTGTTGTATCCACTAGTGTTTGTTAATGATATTTATTTTCAACAAATAATACTGTGCCGTCTGCATAGCAAAAGTTGTTAATTGTTTCATCTCAACATTTTATTCCTCATTCATATCAAACATCATCAGGTCGCCTATTTTTATTTTTTGAGAACATTACAGATCATTTTGTTGTATTTAAAGAGATCTAAACAAAGGTCATATCCACTGTTTTTATGAGCCATTCTTATGTTTATGGGTTTGTTAATATTATTTTCTATCATCACTAAATGATATGACAAAAGCATCAAATAATTCCTTCCTTCTAATATATGTATTATTTTTCTTTTGATAAGTGATTTATCTTGTTTCGACACATCTTCATTTCATCATCATCATTGAGTACCGTCTTCGCATCAAAGGTTGGCTACCATGGAGCGCCATTCTGCTCTGTCTTTTGCTTTGATAGTGCAGGTTGTCATAGGCTGACTTGTCCATCTTTTGATGGTACTCGTCCATGTTAGTCTTGGTCAGCCTCTGCCAGATTTTACTTCGTACTTTCCCTTCCAAGATTACTTTTAATAGGCTGTTGTGTCTTTTAACATGCCTCAAAAATCTTATTTGTCTTGTTTGAATTGTGTTTAGTAGTTCTCTTTTCATTTTTAATTGTTGTAAGACTTCATCGTTTGTTTTCCTTTCTTTACATCCAATTCTTCCTATTCTTCTATAAACCAACATTTCAAAGGCTTCAATTTTCTGTTCTGTTTTCTTGTCTAATGTCCATGTGATCTTCATTTATCTTTCCATTTAATTGTCAATATTTTTTTGTGAAACCAAATGTTAAAACAAAATAGCTAATTTGAAGAATATCTTGTTATATTATTTTTAAAACTAATTTATTAAAAAGTTAAGGTTCCCTCCACTTCTTGTATTAGAAGTATGATATTAGTGACCATATTTTCCATGACCACAGAACAGTTTTTGGTGATGCAGTCGGTATCATGCCAGGCCACAAATATTTCCCAGAAAAATCTGTGGTGATCATTTTTAGAGGCTGGGTGAATCCTGGAGCCTTGTCAGTCCAAAAAAAGTCACCTTTTCTGGCAATCTTACCAGGACACTTCTGATCAGAAGCGAGCAGACTAACCACTCTGCCACTGAAGCTTCAATTAATTTAATTATAATATTAATTTAATTTTAATTATAATATATAATAATTTACTATATTAAATATGATAATTATTTCCTTATTCTTTTATCTTTTCTCAATTGTACCCTTTTCATTAACCAGTTTATTAAAAATCTTGCAAGTATTTTTGCATCATTTTTATAGTGTCTTGTTTTGTTTTTAACCTTCCTCAGGCTTCAAGTTTGATATACGTTTGTATGTAGCAGTTACCTCATACGACCCTCTGATTATTTACTTGTATGAGGAAGGTCTGACTAGGTTTGCTACAGTTAAATATGAAAATGGCACCAAACATATAACAAATCAGTGCATGCACCTGACCAACTTCAGTGTCAACAAGAGAAACCAAGATTACGTTAAGTCAGTCAAGTCTATGTGTTATTATCATATAATTCTCACAATTTCTCCTCTTTATTTCTAGTTGTTTTGTTTGTCAGCTTTATATCATTAGTGAAGTCCAGAGACTGAATCTTTTGCATGAATATAACTTTCTTCTCATTTTTCATAATTGCACTGTAAGTTTATTGTTTAACCATTATCTTTTAATTGCTTTTAAAGTTGGTATTTTGCGTTTTATGTGTAGTCATTCATGTTTATTGTTATTATTTATTTATTATTTTAGTTTTTGTTACATTAGATCATACAGGGAAGACTTTATTCTTATTTTCCTTTCATTTTGCCTTCTAGTTCAAAATTATTATTTATATTTTTTTATTATTTATTTTTTATTTGAAATACATATTTGTATGTGTGTTGTATGTTTGTTCCTGTTGAAGGCATGTTGCGCCAAAATGTTGTTCTGGTTTGTGTTGTCCACTTATTACGTGAAGCTTTAACCATACCATTTTTTTTTCTATTTTTTTCTATATATATTTTTTTTCATTTCTACTCCATGTTTATTGCCCCTAGTTTAGCAGCGAAAGAAATTTAAATTATTTCAACCTGCAAATAATGTCTTAATGGTTTTCTTGTTAAAATTGACATTATCATTGAGGTTAAATGACATACATATTTTTTATTTCTGGTAATATTAGCAATTATATAATATTTAGTAATTAATAATATATAATCATCATCAAGTACCAGGCCTGCTGGCATAGGTGATCATGTCTCTCCACAACTTTCGATCTCGACAGTTATTTATGTTGTTGACCTTCTGCCAAGCCATTCTCTTAAGCTGTCTGGTATTTTCTCTCTTTGCTTCCCTTTATCTCTTCATCACTCAATTTACCAGTTGTTACAATATATTCCAATTGTTCTCTTCTCATTATATGGCCAAAAAATGATGATTGTTTCTTCCTAATATTGTAAATTAGCTCTCTTTTTGCTTTGACCTCTTTCAGAACATTTTCATTACTCTTCTTAGCTGTCCATGGTATTCTCAACATTCTTCTGTAAAACCACATTTCTACAGACTCCAGTGATTTTCTTGTAGGTAAGCTCGGGAGAGTAAAAGTCTAAGGGAGGGTACCCCAAAGTAAAACAACCCCACTGCCTTGTGGATGAGACTTTTTAGTCAAAGGCTAGCGGAGCCAGCTGTAAACAAACCGATGGAAGGCAACAGAAAACCACCATCGTAACTTCTTTGTACAATCATGAATCGCCACAACAATAGAAATCACGACAACAACGTTAAGGGGGATTCTAATGGAAAATCGTTCAGTAGGGGACATCATGTGCTAAAGGTGATACCCGATAGTCATCAAGTTTCTGTAAGCAAAATAAAGATAAAGATAATATATAATAATTAAATAATATTACTAATATCAATGATTTTAACTAAGTCATCTGTGATATTCACTCATTTCCATGATATCCAATACCAATATTATCATGTGAAAAGTTTTCACAATGTGAATATTTTGTGTTTTTCTATTTTCTGTTCAGAAATGATGATCCAAATGTTGAAAACTATGGAAACAAATGGTCAATGAGTGCCTTATTGAGGCATCTGAGAAATGAGGGCAAAGACACTGCAGGTATACAATGGAATTCTTAGTTACATCATATGATTATTTACTCTGTGTACTTAATACCACAACATAAATCATCCACTGCATTACTTCATCATATTTTACAGGAACTTAGTTCACTGAAATGTTACATGACAAATTTTATAAAAAATTAAATGTCTTCACAATTTTATAATTACTTTTCTACTGAGATTATACAATCTTAAAAGTAATTTCATTTTTACTGTGGATATTCAATTGTACTTTATTTGTGCTAATTTTTAATAATTTTTTTTAACAACTGCATCAACAATTTTTATGCATGTATTATTAATAGTGGGAGCCGCGATAGCTCAGTGGTTAGTGAACTGGACTACAAAGGACAAGAGGTTGGGTTTGATCCCAACCGACGGCTTCCAGTTCACCCAGCCTTTAATGGGTACTGGATTTTTTCTGGGAAAGTAAAGTGGCACGGGCATAATACCGACCACATTACCCCAAAAATCATGTGCCGAGGGTCTGTAAAATTTATGGTCACTAACACCATATTCCCTATATGCCACTTGGCGTGACGGGGGTATTTTACTCTTTTTTTTATTATTAATAGTCAATTTCTAACTATAACAAGGTCTTTTCTTTATTTCTGTCTCTTTATTAATTAATCTTTAATAGAAATAATAAATTTTCAGCTCTT
The DNA here is from genome assembly GCA_032433765.1 of Megaustenia siamemsis. Taxonomy (NCBI): domain Eukaryota; kingdom Metazoa; phylum Mollusca; class Gastropoda; order Stylommatophora; family Ariophantidae; genus Megaustenia; species Megaustenia siamemsis. The sequence goes on along the minus strand of JAVIAB010000050.1, from coordinate 38,720,469 downwards.
TTTCTTTTTATTTTATTAATTGGTGCTTGCAAAATGACCCAGCTTAAACAAAGAATAGGTTCATAGCTCAGTGAACTGGGGAAAGAATTAACCATGAGTATAGCACCAGCTCTTAAATGGGTACCGGATTTTTCTGGGAAAGGAAAGCGGCATGGGTGTAACACCGACCACATTACCCCAAAAATCATGTGCTGAAGGTCTGTAAAGTTTATGATCACTAACACCATATTCCATATACGCCACTTAGCATGATGGGGGCTCTTTACTTTACTACTTTTATAGTACCAGCTCTTCCTTATCTCCAAAGACAGTACAACAAAAGTTAATCTACTTCACTTACCTCTGACATTATAGTTTACTAGACATTCTCAACCTTATATTTTATCAAAAAAGAATCATAAAGGACTATCATACAATTGTTTGGATTATTTATTATCTAATCTTGACACAGTTAAATAAATAATGTAATTTTCACAAATTTGTAATGCACTGTTTTATAAAATATGCATTAGCTCATATGTCAAACTAAAACATTTTTCATTTTTCAGCTCTCATGATGAAAATTGAAAGTGTCATTATTAAAACTATACTCTCTGCTGAATCACCCATAACAGCTGCATGCAAGATGTATCAGCCTTTCAGGGGCAACTGTTTTGGTTTGTATAATTACATCAATTGTCAGTACAAGATGGGGTGTGTATGTGTGTCACTTTATTGTTGTGTTGAGGCAACTTTCTCACTTTTTAACCAGAAAGTACCCAGTTTAAACAACATTTAAAGTGATCCAGTTCTTTATAATCAGTATAACTCTGCAGTGTCGTAGATAACACAAGGGAATGCCGCAAGGTTAGCAGGCAATGTGTGAGAAGCTGCTAACATACCATTGTCATTGTGATTGTGAACGTGTTGTATGAGGTGTTCAGTGAATGCTTTCTCAAGCGCTAGCTGTAATTGTCTGTGCCTAGATAAGAACGAACACTGGAAGAGGCCAGCACGCTGGTCTGCAGATAACCGACGGTTGTAACACGAAACAGCGGGGAGTGCCAATTTAGGCGATCACCCAGTCAAGGGTGCCACACAAGGGCAGAGTTCGAACGAGGCGACAGTCCCGAGCAGTAACCACCGATCACAGGCAGAGGTCGACTCGACTTATCAATCAACACAGGTCATCAAGTCATCACGGCACGAGGTCTTGATACAGTGAAGGGATGTCCACGTCAACTCATCAAGGCAGTTAGGGGGGTTTAGACACCATCAAGTCTAGTATGAGTGTGCTGGTACCAGGTGTGTTCCAGTCAAGTCTATTCAAGTGCATTAAAAAAGGCCGCTGTTGTATTTAAGAGCTGGCCGTGAAGAGAGGCGAGGGCAGCGGCTATAACTGGATTGGGTGGCAATCTCTTGTAAGTGCCATATGCTCTGACCAGAGTTCAGAGGATGAAGAAGAAGAAGAAAGTTGTATGCTGCAGCTTGGGTCAAATATGAAACAGGAAAAAACAAAATTCATGGCATCTTTTACAATAATTAACATACTTTTTGGAAATTACCCAATGCTGTTGCTGGGGAGTTTGTGATCACTTTTTATGAGATCTTCCTGTGTTATCTGGAAAGGGATCAAAATGCTAATGGACATTCACCTTGTTTAGTTTAGTTGACAGATTATCCTCATTGTATGTCGAACAAGTCCATAAGTGCTCATATCTCCTCTGAAGTATATCCCTCAATGTGCAGTGACTAACAACACCAGTACTGCGTTAGCTGACAAGTCATCTTTGGCTTTTTGCATAGTGTTTCCATCTGTCATCTTCCACCTGACATGGTAATCATTCAGTCTGTTCTTGGTCACAGATTTAGAGCATTTATTCAGTCAGTTTTTCATCCTGGTATAGTGGTGATGGTTTTACCACACACAAAGACTAAGACATGAATTGTTCCTTAATGCTTGTACAATCATATTTGTTATGACAGTGAAGAGATAATTTAGTGCTGCTCAAAAGTTCATTGTAGCTTTCTTCTGTTGATACCTTCAGTCAGAATTTATTTCACTTTAGATTTTCTAGTATTTTGTTTTCTACATTTTTTTTTCACAATTCTGTGGACCTTCTTAGTCAGTGGTCAAACTGTTCAACAAGATTATTGCCTAATTCAATATAATTTTACTAACATTTTTAAGCCTAGCACAAGACTTTTTTGTTGTTTTACTAAATCACTTTTACCAACAAAAATTCTTACATTCATTGATTGTGATTTTTTTATATTAAAAAGAATTACACAACAGAAATAACAGCAATAGAAAATGCACTTTGCAAACAATTTATATATTTTAAAAGTAAAAACTATCTCATCAAAGTAGTTGTGGTAGCGCAGTGGTTAGTGAATTGGATTACTAATGAAAAGAGGTCAGGTTCAACACTGATTGATGGCTTCTAGGTTCACCCGGCCAGGGAACCAGATTTTTCTGAGAGGTTAAAGCATACTGAGAATGTCATCCATCAAAGGTGCTGTTGGTCATGTTAAAATATGGGCACTAACACTGTATTCCCCAAATGCATTTTGGCATGGAAGGAACCTTTTGATTGTTAACTATCTCATCAGATAGTATCTTTGTATTCTCAGTTTACAGATGAACTTTACAAGCTGTTAAGTGAAAATAATCAATAGTGTATTGCCATCTGATATCTATACTATTTCATTTGTTGACCTCCTGTGCTGGGAAAGTTACTCTGCAATGAATCCCCAGGTGGTTTGGAAGTCATGCAATGAAGAGACAGATAGAAATTTGATCTAATAATCTAAATAAAGAGCATCATTGTGCCAGACTTCATTTATCACTAATTTTAACAAATGCAGAAAAAATCAAAGAGTTAGTTATCAGCATAAATGAATGAACTGCCAGGCCACAACTAGAACTAGTAGCACACTGTTCAAATGCCAAGCATTCTAGATCCTGACAACTCAATCAACTAAATTAAAGAGATCAAGTGTGACTTTTAGCTGAGACATGATGCATACTCTAACCAATCAGCATCTAAAATATCAATGTTGTAAGGGGAATGTATAGAAGGGGGAGGAGTGGAGAGAGTAGAGGAGTAAACAAAGACGAGAGAACAAGGTCAAGGAGAAAAAAGGAAAAAGATAGTAAGACGAAGTCACAAGAAAAATAAGGAGACGATGGGTCGAAATTCACGTGGAAAATGTGAAGGCCATGTCCAGAAGTGAGTGGGCAGACAGACACATAGGAAGTCAATTTTGATTGGCTGATAAGACCCAAATTTAAAGTAAACACTAAAGATCAAGAGCACTTTATACTGAACACTTGAAGGAAATGCAATCGGCAGGAGCACACACGCCAGTTAGGAGACTGGCAGCCATGTGGGTTGGCCCATAGAGAGGCTAACCTTAGCCCAGTAGCATTAGACGCGATGTAGATTAGCAAGTGAGTTATAATAATGACATGAAGCAAGTGTAATAGATATGTAGCCGGCAGAAGAAAATGTGATAGTTAGGAGACACAGAGACTAGTGAAGAATAGTTAGGCGGACAGATTAGCAAGTGGCACTATTAAGAGAAAGTTAGTAGCAGTGCCAAAAGACCACAAGGTAGGTAGAAGTTAGATAGTATGGGGGGGGGGGGTTGTTCGATGGGGAACGGTCAACAAGTAGTTAAGATGCGAGTATGAATGCGTTTAGAGCCCAGAGATAAGTGTGAGGGCGATAGACTAAAGAATTGTAAGAGTGCGCTTTGAGCGTGTGACCTGCCATATCCAGTGTGTAACGAGAGTCCGATATGACAGTATTAAAAGTCTGAACAAATTCTGATAACCAATGTGTTGTTATGTGTCACACAGTTAATTTATCTTGCCTAGCGTCAACCCTCGGGGACGAATCATAACAGCAATAAAGTTGTCATGGAATCACAATGTGAAAAAGTCATCCTAACAACAAACCAGAAGTACTACGGCGAACAGACAAGGTCAGGCTGAGACAAACGCCCAGGGGTCACGAAGACATGTTGTCCCGAGCAAATCACGAACAGCGCATTCCAGCTGAGGTCAATCGATAATCGATATATATATCTGCAACACAAATAACAAATAAACACTTCTCCGTTACAAATGTAGTGAACCAAGAACATTTTTGATCCATAAATGCTATAAGAATACTGGAATCAGAACAAAATTGTAATTTTTATAATCAAACAACAGCTATTATTAGCTAGCAGTGTCTAGAACCTTCTAGTGAGAAAAGTAATATAAAAAAAGAAGATCAGTAATGAAGCAATAATTTCATTGAAACAATTATTATAACCTGATACATACTGAGTGAAGAGTATGTGTATATCTGTATTTTGTGCTTCATTTTTTCAGAACTCTATGGTTTTGACATCCTTATAGACCAGGCTCTCAAGCCATGGGTTCTAGAGGTGAATTTCTCCCCTTCGTTGGCATGGTAACAATCAAATTATCTTTTTTTATACCATCTATCTATCATTAATTTTTTTCCCTTGTTCTATCTCTTTGCTTATTATATTTTTAATATTTATCACTTTTTAAAAATTCAAAATGCTTTTAAATTTTATTCTCCCATTTTTTTCTTCTAACTCTTCTTTCTCCTATTCATCTTATTTTTTAATGATCTTTAGTACTTTACTTTCCTCTTTTTCAATAATATTTAGTCTCAATGCATTAATAATTGTAGGTGCAGCTATTATTATCTTGTGTATTCAAACATCATCATGATACATTAACAACATAAAAGGTTCAGCAAAATTAACAGTGATGCAAAAATGGTTTAAGACATGTAAAACAAATTAAAACATGATGCTAATGCAACATTATCTATAACATTTTATATGGCCTTTTAAGTCTTTACAGATAATTGGAAACAGGCAGATATTGATCTCCAGTAGTATCTGTCCAGCGCTTTTTTACAGAGCAGCTTCTGTCATGTATGTTTTTGCCAATATGAAATAACCAACCAGTCTGGCTGTAGAATGAGTGAGGCTGTTTTATGTTCAGGCATCTCACCTCTTTTCTTTTACAGCTTTTTTTCTTCTGATTTTGGCTTAATTTCTATATAAAATGTTGTTATACAACTTCTTATATTTCTTTTCCATATTCTATGACCATCTGCTAGCTTTTTCTAGTCTTTTTAACTAATGGAGAATTCACTCAGGAATGCTTTGTGAACACCCTTGCATTTAAATTTTAGTCTACCCACAGACTGTTTCTGATCTATAAATTCCCCAAATTTCTTGAGAGGTGATGCCAGCAACTGCCTTAGGATCTCTCTCCAGATTTTCTTTTTGGATTTTCTTTAGTAATCAAAGACTACTACAGTCTTGTTTTGTTTAGTTGGTAGATTATCTTCTTTGCACATCAAACTCCATATTGCTCATATTACCTTCCCAGGACTGCTGCACTGTTGCCACATGCTTGCAAAAGTACAACTTGGTTTCAGCTCAATTGCATGACTCCATAGCATCAGTGAAGGTCTTGAAAACATAAGGGGTAATTGCACAGACTGCTCATGGGACCTCTTGTTTTTCTTTTTCCTTTATCTAGAAGTGCTAGACATAAGATCTCATAAACCAGAGACCAGAGAGGGTAAAACCAAGAACAATTCATGGATTCTAACAGAAAAATTCTCACTGCCTGTGGTGGAATTTGAACTAAGGACCTTCCTGTCCAGAGGCTAACATCTTACATCTAGAGATGGCAAGGGTCCTAGTACAATTTCAGAAAGTTGATTACTACCCATTCTGAGTATGTATTGCTTAGCATAAGAAAGAACCACTCAGATGCAAACAAAAAGGTAAAGATATAGATATGAATAACCTTGTTGCATCATAACAATACAGATAGTATTCTGCTGGCCAACACTTGTGTCCGGTGTTCCCTTCCATAGTAATTCCTCAGCCTTCTTAGAGCATGAAGTCTTCATTTTCTGATGGCTGGGTGGATAATAGGAACTATTTGCAAATTGTGTGTGGACTTCCATGAGTAGAAATCAAATCTAGGTTACCTGATCAATAGGCAGTGCATTTTGCAACTCCACCACAGTGATCAACTGAGGAAAACTACAAGATGTGCATGTTTTTGTGGACACAGTAAACAGGCAATTCAAGGAAAGTAGTAGAAGATTTAGGATACTAAATCTGAATATTTTGAAAACAAAGTGAAAGAAATCTGTAAAATATTTTTTTTTAATTGGATGTTTCATTGATATTATCATCAAAATAATGCAATATGAAGTTACAATTATTTTTACTAAGCACCTTTATTCAAAGCAACTGTGCTATAATGTTTTTTTTTTTATTTTAAATACGTGAAACATTTATTTGTTGAATGTAATAATTTATGTATATTTTTTGTTAAAATTGTTGTCGTTTTTGGCACGACTTTCAGTGAAACACCACTCGATCTTAAAATTAAAAGCAATATGTTATGTGACTTATTCAGCTTGATTGGTGAGTACAACAAAGATAACTACTTTAACTCTGAAAAAACTTTAAAATAACATTTTGCATAAATAAATTCAACAATCATACTGTTAAATATTTATGTAAATGAATTTTGTTTCAAAATCAATCCCAGAAATGATTTTCTAGGTCTAGCTTTTCACCCTCTTCCTTCTGACTCTGAGCATTCGGCAACAGGAAGAGGTGAAAATATAGACCCAGAAGATCAAATCATTTAATTAAAATATATGCTTGTAAGTGGTAATATTGTTTGTCCATCATGAGCATTAAAGATCACTCATTTCATCAAATTTTTTATTTAGTCGGTGTATGCAAATGTGTCTTTTAAACCTGACGCATGACCAGAACAATCTAGGACAGAGTGAACATGTTATAGTTACTGGTAGTAGGGATAAATTTCAATTTTTTTTTTTTTGCTTTTCTCCATTGTCCGGTTGTTATTCTTTTATTTATATTACAGGATGTAGCCCCAACATAAAAAGTATGTGTGCCAAGTAGTTCTTTCTTATTCCACATTTTCCTAAGTGTCAATGTTGATAACTATTAATAAGGACTTGAGTGTGTCTTTAAAGTTCTTCTTTTGTCCGCCTTGTCAGCATTTACCTTTCTGCAGCTCAACATATAATATTTTTGACAGCTTGTAGTTTGGTATACAAACTATGTGACCAACCAAGCAGATTTATGCATGCATTAGAAAAGTGTTAATGCAAAGAATATCAGCTCTTTCCCAAAATGGCAGTATCTGGGATCTTGTCTTGCCATTTGATGTTCATAAACTTTCTAAGGCAGATTGTGTGAAAATTATTTAACCTCTTTGCGTCTTTTCACAGTCAAATTTTCACATGTATACAATAATACTGGGAGTGCAGTGGCTCTCTTTTGCTTTATCAGTAAGCTGGTACCACTGTTATGCCAAAAATTGGTATATAGTCTGGCAAATGTGCTACTAGTTTTTGCAGTTGTGGTATTTACCTCATCATCAATGTTGACACACTGTGAGAGTGTGGTGTACCCTAAGTATGTGAATCTGTTTTTGACTTTCAGTTGTTCCCCATCTTCCTTAATCTTTGGCTCAGTAAGAGCTCTGCCATGGGCTGGTTGGAACCTGATTTCTGTTTTTTCTCTGTTTATGAAAGTCAAAACAGGCCTTAAAGAATCAGGCATGTTGTTTTGAAGATTTGAACCAGCGTAGCCACCAGCAAACAAGAGTTATCTGATGTGTTATTTTACCTTTGTTTTTTGCTTTGTAATTTTACCTTTGTTTTTTTGCTTGAAGTCTCCTGAAGTTGAACAGTTTTCCTAAAGTATAATACCTAATGGGAGTGGTTAGTGAGCTGGACTACAAAGGACAAGAGTTCAGGTTCAATCCTGATCAATGGCTTCTGGGTTCACCCAGCCTTAAAAGGGGACAGGATTGTTTTTTCTGGGAAAGTAATACTGACCACATTACCCCAAAAATTCATTTGCAGAAGGTCTGTTAAAATTATGGTCACTAATACCATATTCCATATATGCCACTTGGTGTGACGGGGGCTTTTTACTTTACTTCACAATACCTAATGTTGATGCTTTATGTCCCTTCTTTATAAGCATCGCTCAAGTATTGTTGGAAACATGAAGCTAAACAGAGTTGGTGTGAATATATGTCCTTGTTGGACTCCATTTGTTGATGGATGATGTATTATAGCTCACTATTGTCTTGACTTCCAACCTGCATTACATTTTATCATTGTTGGACTATGGTGATAAATTTCCTACAAAAGCCATTTTTTTTGTCATGATTTTCAGAAGGCCATCTCTGTTGACTATATCAAAGGTCTTTGCCAAGTTGATGGAAGCTATAAATCTATCACATTGTCATTTGGACATTTTTCTTTAGTTGTCTTGTGAAGAACACTGTCAATTGTTCTATATATGCCTCTTTCTGAAATGACACTAACTTTCTACTAGAAGACCATGATCAAGTTATGAAAGTTGATTCAGCAGGATTCTGGCATATATCCTCCCACTGATTGAAATATCTATATCAGTAGAAGTGAGGAAGAGAGTTCATCGGTGCTATATAGAACCAATTCTGACCTATGGAAGCGAATCATGGACAGTAAACAAACAAATGAAAGATGATTAAAGGCCACAGATATAGGATTTCTCAGATGAATGTTGAAAGTTCCATGGACAGCTAAAAAGACCAATAAGGAAATTCTCATTGAGGCCAACACAAAAAGGTAACCCCTAAAAACATAAGAGGAAATACTGGGAACGAGAGATCGCATGTGAATGACAAAGAGAGATGATACTAGATAGCTTGGTGTCATGACATGGAAAACACTCAACAACAGAAGTGATACAATACACTGTGGATAGAAGATTGTGGAAGGACATGATCACCTCAGCCAACCAGTATGGCACATGATGATGATGATTAAAAGCATTAAGATATCTCAATGCTTGTTGCAGGCTTGGCAACAAATGTTACAAGGTAATAAATCTCTCTCTCTCTGTGATCAAGACTCAATCAGAGTGGGATTCCAGACTCATTCATGAAGTCAGCTGTCTGTTTAGTATTAAATCTATACTTATTGTTGAAGTATACTAAATGGCAACATGGTCACTTTAGTAGTGCAAAATTAAATTTGCCTCAATTTTGTATCTTTGTTGTTTATTTTTATTTTGTTAGCTTATTTGTGTATACTCTCCTTCTTTTGTGTTCACTTTCCTATTTTTCTATGCTCAGTAGACTATACATAGAGATGAGATTCTGTGAATCTAGTATATATGTTTTATAACACAATGTGATACTTAAAGTAATTGTAGTTTCTATTAGTCTCAGTTATTAAATGTTATATCATTTGTGAATATGTCCAGATGACATTTACTTGTAAGTGAGTTATTTATCAGATGCATACATTTCTTTAAGGTGTTGTTTGTCAGGATCCATCTCTGAAAAATCGAACAAAGGCAACCAGAGGTACACAAGATTTCACCAATAGAATGATAACCAGATTAAGTGTGCGTGTTTTAATGTTTTATTAAACATTCTTAATTTCTGCCACACTTTTGCATGACACTCCAACTTGCTTTTAAAGAAACATATAAGTGAATGCTACAGTTACAATACTTTTTCTTTTTTAATATTATTGAGGAGCATGTAACCCCCAGCATAGTTCCTTTTTGTTAAGCCTTTACACTCACAAAATTTGACAGCTTGAGTATTCAGACTACCCTCAAAGCTATGCCTGTAGAAGGTTTACTTTTGTCAGGTTCTTCCATAGTTGATTATTTGTGTTGTTTTGGCTAGACTTAAAAAGAACACAATGGTCTTCCATACTTGAGGTAACTGCTAGGGGCTGACAGCACTATCTATGTTTTATTTTTTTAAAAGACTTGCTGCAGAAATAACAACATAAAATCACATGTTTGCAAGGAGTAACAGAAGGATAAAGCCATCAGCAAGTAATTGAAATGATAATGTATGCTCTAACTCTACTGTATGAAAACAAACAGTGTGTAAATGAAAGCAGGTAAACCTAAACTTGATAGGGAAGTGAACTTTCCTTGTCTTCTGGTGCGTGCAAACCTTCCATACTTGTTTAAAGGTAGACCTTTACACATGAAAAGTCTTACAAGTGAGGAAAACACCTTAAATGTCATTTAACCTGTCTTCCCCACTTACCGATCCAAGTATTGTAGCTGATTGATACAGGGTTTTTTGCTTTATATATCCTCTCTGTGGGAGCCACGATAGCCCAGTGGTTAGTGAACTGGACTACAAAGGACAAGAGGTAGGGTTCGATCCCAACCGATGGCTTCCGGTTCACCCAGCCTTTAATGGTTACCTGGTTTTTTCTGGGATAGTAAAGCGGCATGGGCATAATATCGACCACATTACCCAAATAATCATGTGCTGAAGGTCTGTAAAATTTATGGTCACTAACATCATATTCCCTATACGCCACTTGGTGTGACAGGGTTACTTTACTTTTTTTTTTTTTATATCCTCTCTGTATCTTCTGGGTTAGAAGATAAATACTAGACCACACATATCATTAACAAATTTCAGTTAAAACTACATTTTTATTAGTAATGTATATTCATAAAGTGTGTTTGGTTGGCCTCAATATTTATTTACTATGGCATTTAAAGAGTAGATCTATTATGATTTTATTTGTTATCAAACATATCATTATTTTTAGAAACAAGTTAAAGGAAACGTTTTACAATATTGAGGCTATATTTATATATATATATATATATATATTTATTTTTTTTTACAAATCAACTACACATTTTATGATGTAGTCAATATTATGCAAAGCTGCCTCACTTTCCCATATAAATCTGTTATCCATTTAAGACTAGGTTAACCTAGGAGCTATCATTCAGGATCAAACCTGAGCTATTGTTCTTAATGCCTGTGTTTTACCAGGGTCTCATTATGGGGGAAGTAAAGAATAGTGACACTGTGACCTTCCAGTCATGTAATAAGAGGCGACTAAGGAGATTGATCGATGGCTTGACAAGCTGTCATTGTAAAAAGTATTGTTATGGAAACAGCACCATAGATCTTAGAAGCAGTGATCTCTGCAATATGTGCCATTTTGACACGCAAGGTTTCTGTTTTTGAGATTGTGGTTCTGCCCTATGTGCCGTCTTCGGCTTGAAAGGACAATAGACAGATATTGTTCTTAAGAGTCCAGTTTACTAAAAGTTTAGTTTACTAAGTTCCCTTAGCAGGGTGAGTCTAAACAGTACTCTGTTTTGTAGGAGAATATATAAATTTAAAAATTTGATTTTAAAAAATATCTCTACTATAAACAGAGAGAGCATTTTAAATAGTTTGAGATTCTGAGAAAGGAAAATGCAAAATTGCAACACTAAAGACTGTCTGTCTGTGTGCCTGCCTGATAGGACAAATCTGAAACAAGTTCAACGCTTCAAATACTTGAGCACAATAACAATATCAGATAGAAGATGCACCACAGAAATAAAAAGCAGAATAGCTCAGGCCAAAATAGTATTTCAGAAAATGAAAAACATCTTATGCAACAATTCTATGTCAATAGAAGTGAGAAAGAGAGTTCATCGGTGCTATATAGAGTCAATTCTAACCTATGGAAATGAATCATGGACAGTAAACAAACAAATGAAAAGACGATTAGAGACCACAGAGATGGGATTTCTCAGAAGAATGTTGAAAGTTCTCCGGACAGCTAAAAATACCAATGAGAAAGTTCTCAAAGAGGACAACACAAAAAGGGAGCTCCAAAAAAACATCAGAAAGAAACAATCAACATTGTTCGGGCACATCATGAGAAGAGGAAAGTTAGAGTACTTGGTTACAACTGGCAAAATACAGGGAAAGAAAGATTGTGGATGGTTAAGAGAAAAAATACTAGATAGCTTGCTGTCATGGCATGGAAAACAATCAACAACAGAATTGATACGATGCTTTGTGGATAGAAGATTGTGGAAGGACATGATCGCCTACGCCAACTGTATGGCACATGATGATGAATTAAAGTTGGCTTTAAATAATAAATAATAAATTGTTAAAGTTGGCTGAGTAAATTAAGGAACAGGAAAGTATGTCACGTGCCTCAGGAAAGTAAGTTGAAGATGTCATGAGACTTGTGGGCACCATGTTGGACAGCTCTATAGCATTGATATTCTGGAGTATCCTTAATCTTATCTCACAAATATTTCATTTTTAGTAATGCTTTATACTTTGAGAAACCTCTAGACACTCACAAATGTTCACAAAGGGAGGGAGAGTGAATGATTTAATGTCTGAGGTAACAATGACACAAAAGAAGTAAAATCTGCAGTTAAGCACTCTTGTTTGTGAATTTAATGTTAACAGATTGTCTACTCAGTCATCAGTCCATTTGACTGTCAACTTTGACTTTTCTATCCAGTCAAGTTCTCAGCTGCATGTAGCATCAGAAGAGCAGCATGGAAGCATGCCAGTTTCTGGCCTCAGCAGTGAGGAAATCAAAATTTTACGCCGAGTGAAAGAAGAGGAGTCAAGAAAAGGTGGTTGGGTCCGAATTTTTCCAAATGCAGATAGCTGGAATCTATATAGGTTAGTTAAAGGAAATAATTTTCTATTTCCATCATTTCTGATAATCTTAGTGATAGTCAATGTTTACTGCACAGCATTATGGTCACACTTAAACCATTTTTTTAAAAATGTCCATTTCTTCATTACAAACTGCCCCAGTGAATAATATAGCTAGTATGACAGGTACAAGTTTCTGAAATTAGATATCTGGATACCAATAATATTACATTTATGGGGTGATTCAAGCATTCAGGAACATAAAAAAGTTAATTTTTCCAGATAAAAGGACACAAGCAGGGAAATAAAAATCATTATCATCAGGTGCCATGTCGATTGGTGTTGTGTTAGCAATCATCTCTCTCCACATCTCTCTGTCCTTCATGCACGTCATAATTTCAGTTAGTGATCTTGTATTATGCCATTTCGATAAGCTGTTCAATATTTTTTTTCTCTTAGTTCTCCTCTGCTCTTTCCATTAATTCTTCCTGTTCATTTCACAACACATGCCCAATAAATTTAGATTGTTTTTTCCTTACGATTCTTATGATATTTCTGGTTTCTCCTGCTCTTTTTAAGCATTCTTTCATTAGTAATTTTGCTTCATTAATAGCATTCTTCTGATAAACTATATCGCAACTGCCTCTAAAGTCCGGCTCTTTTTAAGCATTCTTTCATTAGTAATTTTGCTTCATTAAGAGCATTCTTCTGATAAGCTATATCTCAGCTGCCTCTAAAGTTTTCTGTGTTCTCTTGCTTATCGTCATTTACTCTTTCCATATAGTAAACAGGTTTGATGATGTAGCACTTTAGGACACATTCTCCTACAATAATTGACAGTGATTTGTTACATAGGATGGTTTTCATTTTATGAAATAGAAATACGACATTACTATTTGGTACAACACAGAGATGTCTTTGCAGTACCATAAAATTACACACAGGGCTCCCAAGGTACCTTGCTTTAAGTCACTATTCTGAATGAGCTTCTCTGCTCCAGTAAGGGAATCAATACCTAAAAACAGTTCCTTTTTCAGTTTTATGGATGTGACTGTGATGATGATGATCATCATCATCAAGTACCGGGCCTTTCAAGTTTTGATCTCGACAGTTGTGGATGATGATCATAACATAACATAATAATTCATAACAAAACAATGCCTGTTTGTCAGTTTTCTTTTGAGTATTCTTCCTTGAGGTCAGCCTGTGTTTTTCTCTGTTTTTCCCCAATTGGAAAAGGGCTTGCTTTGTGATTCTCATGTTAGTTCATCTCATCACATATACCCACATCCTTTTCTTGATTATAAATTATATTAAATTAAAAAGTTTACAAAAGGATACAATAGGCAATCTGAATATATAGATACCTTTTTCTCTTGTGAAGAAACACAAAATGAAATAGTTTGGCCATGTATTTTTGTCATCTGCCTGAAAAAGAACATTTTGCAAGGAACTATGAAAGGAGAAAGAAGAAGAGGTATACAGAGTAAAAGAAAAGATGGGAAGATACCATAAAAGAATGAATATGCCTTGACTTCTCACAGTTCCAAAGAATGAGTGAAGATAGATATATGTGAAGAAAGTTGACTGTGACGAGAGTGTCTATAGTGCTCCAATGACCCTCTCAGTTACGGGATGAAGAGAGAAGAGAAAGAGATTGTTGGTTGCATGACCATTTCTCTTATTTCTGCACTAGTCATTCATTCTATTTTATACAAAGTATTTTATTATACATTTGTTTCTTAATGCTTCTAGAGTATTCTCTATGTCTTTCATGTATTTCCAGTTTTCATGTGCATAAATAAGTGTTAATAATATATTTGATTTGAATATCCTGAATGTTGCTTTTATGCTTAGGATATTGTTGTTTCTATATTTTCTTAACATAGATATGGTGTCACTGAAATAGTTTCACTTACAGTGCACAAAACATAATGTGGCTGCTCTGAGGTAGTTCAGCAAATTTCTACTTGGATCAAAGCTTTGTTTTGAACCATCACTATACTTATTGTTGGATATCACAGGAAATTTGAAATCAAAATTAACAGATTATTTATGGAAAACTGTCTAATTAAATCTGATGTTAACTTTGCTACAAACTCAAGTAGTCATTACTTGCAACAATCGTGACAAATATGCTTCTAGAATTACTTTCATGGTGACAGATCAACTGCTAATGTATATGTAGGTTTTGAGAAATATGTAACATTAGCCATTAGTAAGTCAGAGTTTCATGATTGAGTTACTGTCTCACTTGAGTTCATATTGAAAGGCAAATGTCTGCCAAAGACAAGAGTGTGCCAGCTACAGTACAGGTTTATGGGAAAATCAAAACAAACACATTTTGGCCATGTGAGATTATGTCATGGTATCATTTCTGTTCCCATCATAGCAACAGCTCAGTAGATTAAATTTACATGATCAAAAGATGTGAATGCAGAAAAAGATAGTATTGCACTTTCAAAATGGCCAAGTAAAATGATGCATTAATAGGATTCAATCAGAAGGATTAAAAGATAAAATTGTAACAATAGAAGGAATGTGTAAAAGTCTAATATAATTCAGCCTAAAAGCATTAAAAATTATTTTCAAATATAGCAACAGGGTCACGCTAATTGTGAAATAAATATTGTTTTTTAGTGAGATACATATTTTTATTCAAAATCTTAAGTGTTTGCATAAACCCATTCACAAAAAGTAAAAAAAATGTATCAGTTTGAATATTATTTCAATTAATAAGTTAGTCAGATAAATCTTCCTTAGTATGAAGAAAAGCTGAATGGTCAAAGTGTTTGTTGGACATGCATTTTATTCTCCAAAATAAATTGGTTTGTTTGCTAATCTCCAATTTAATATTTCTATCACTATTACAACATATACATAAGCATTATTAACTTAGTAAAATAAATGTAATCTGGAGACATTTGCAAATCATGGTTGTTTCTTGTTCAGTGATGGTTTCACATTTAATTATTTTGATATGCAGTTTTAGACATAAACATTATCTAGCAGATAATCTAAAAAGCTGTGGTAGTGCAATGGTTTGTGAACTGGTCTGCTGAGGTCAAGTTTTATCCTGATTGATAGCTTCTAGGTTCACCTAGCCTAAAATGGATATTGGATTTTTCTGGGAAAGAGGAATGAAACTGGCATAATGCAGACTACGTTACCAAAAGAATGTGCTGAATGTTAAACACATTTTTAGCCAGATTTTGTATACACTGTGAGGTTAGACAGGTTTTTCTTTTAAAATTAATAAATAAAAATAATCAAAGATGACCATATGTAATATGTCAATGTTTCAGGGCATTTCTGCATTATCCTGGCACACATAATCTGATGTTACATCAGAGACTGTTTTATGAAGAGTAAGTTTTTTTTTTTTTAATTATGAATTATTCTTCTGGGATTATAAATACTATATTCTATAAACTTAATTGTTAACTATATTCTCATATTTAAAGTAATATTATCCAAACATAAACAGTTACATAATTTGTCATGGTTGATTTTATATAAAGTGTCACAGGTGTAGTACCAACTTCAGGCTTTGTGATTAAGAGAACAACGGTTCATATGTAGCTTGGCAATCTCCAGTTAACGCAGATGATAGAGGAATGGGTACCTGGCTCACACTTTGTGAACGCTTTGGACAGCATCCATCGCTGTGGAAAATCATATATATTGATATATATACATACATACATACAGCTTCCCTGATAAAATCTTCAACATCCTAAAGGACATGTATGACAGCAACCAGTGCTGTGTGAGACATGAAAGACAGCAGAAAGCTTGGTTCAGAGTCATAACAGGAGTTAGACAAAGATGTATTTTTTCACCACTCATATTTCTTGTGATTATGGACTGGATCATGTGATGGTTGTTGGTGACAGACTAAGATTAATTACATGGGGTCTCACCGGACGTCTTGAAGACACTACTGACTTTGCAGATGATTTTAAATTGCTTGCCCACTGTCACCAAGACCTACAAGAGAAAACAGATAGAGTAGATCAGTTTGTTAACACAGTAAGACTGAAAATAAATGCAGAGAAAACTAAAATTAAGAGGACCAAAGAAAGTTACTTTCAAAGGAATGGGACTAGAAAAACTGGATCACTTTTAATACCTGAGAAGCTATATTTCATCAAATAGTGACATGATAAAGAGATATCTACAAGAATAGGCTGGTCAGCCCAGGCATTCAATAGACTCAGAAACATTTGGTATTCAACCAGTCTCCAGCTCAGCACCAAGCTTAGAATTTACAAGTCAAATGTGCGACCTATACTCATCTAATCAGCAGAAACATGGAGAATGAACTGTAAGATAGAAAGTTGACTAAGAGGATTTGAAGGTTGCTGTCTTAAGAAGACTCTAAACATCTTTTGGATCAACACATTATGAACAAAGAAGTCAGCAGAAGTAAGGCATTAACAACATCAATCAAGAAGTGAAAGAAAACATTGGAAATAGCTAGGCCACATTCTACGAATGGAACGAACAAGGCATCAGTACCTAGCATTAACATGGACACTACCTGGCAAATGAAGAAGAGCAACATGGCAATGAACCATACATGATGAAATGAAAGAGGCTGGCAGGTCCTGGCAAGGGTTGTCCATGCTTGCTTCAGACCTGATTAGGTGGAGATCTCTTGTAAGTGCCATATGCTCTGAATAGCATTCAGAGGATTAAAAGGAAGACCTGGCTCACTGGAGGAGCATAAGCTCCTGCGACCTGTGGTCATAATAGCAGGATCGCCACACTTTCAGCTGACCAAGATCTAGCAGTTCTACCATCAAAACAGGCTGGCTAATAGAAGCTAGGATCACAGTGTTCCCTGTAGTGGTGACTGTTACTAATATAAAAGACCCAGTATTGCAATACCTCTGAGCTGGACTAGTAGTTTCTCAGCATAGTGTGGGATAGATAAACTTCTCCTGTAAGTACCGGGAATGTCAAGAAAGCCATTATGACCCACCACATTAATGAGTAAAAGGGTACCCTGCCAGCTTCAACTCATGGTATTAGTCAACAACAACCTGCTGACTAAGTTGTGGGAAAGTAATAACAGAGAGTAAGAGCTCTGGTCACCATCACCTCCAAATTTTGTGACCTAGTTTGGTGAAATTTTATTCTTTTGCCCTGTTAAACATGTCATGGGACTTTACTTTTAATGCTTTATATAAAACAGCAGTTTCTGTTCAACAATTCTATTGTCCATGCTTATAGAACATTTTTCTACGATAGTTTAGACTTCTTCCTTGAAGAGCTGCTTTAGAAAGTTTAGAAAATAGTAGTAAAAACGGCACTGTTTAATTATGAAAGCAGACAGTATATTAAATTATAGAAAAAGCTAGTTTCTTTTTTTAAGCATATTTAAATTAATTGAATTGATATCTTCCAACATTTTGCAGTAATATTGGGCTTGATAATTTATTGAATTAAATGCTCAAAGTTTTTTTTATTTTTACATTTCCAAAGGATTGTGCTATTACATTTTTTTTATTTTAAATCTTTATAAAATTTTCATTGCCA
The DNA here is from genome assembly GCA_032433765.1 of Megaustenia siamemsis. Lineage (NCBI taxonomy): Eukaryota > Metazoa > Mollusca > Gastropoda > Stylommatophora > Ariophantidae > Megaustenia > Megaustenia siamemsis. The sequence goes on along the minus strand of JAVIAB010000050.1, from coordinate 38,702,390 downwards.
CTTTGCCTGGATTTCTTGTCTGTACTAATTCTAATTCTTCAAGCAAAACCTGTTTTAATTCAATCATTTATTATTTTGGTTGCACTAAACCAATTTATTCTTAAATCCATGAAGATACACTGAGGCACCAAGAAATAAACCTTGTAGATCCATACCTGCAAGGCCATTAAGTCAAAAGTAAGTCTTAGTAAAGTAAAGTTCTAAAATATATCATATACATATGACATTAAATGTAAGTCTTATGAGAATTATATTTATCATCATCAAGTACTGAGCCTGTGATCATGTCTCTCCACAACTTTCAATCACGACAGTTATTTATCATTTCTGTTGTTGACTTTCTGTCAAGCCATTCTCTTAAGCTGTCTGTTATCTTTTCTCTTTGCTTCCCTCTTTCTCTTCGTCCTTCAATTTTCCCAGTTGTTACAATATATTCCAGATGTTCTCTTCTCATTACATGGCCATTCTCATTACATGGCCAAAAAATGATGATTGTTTCTTCCTAATATTGGAGATTAGCTCTCTTTTTGCTTTGGCCTCTTTCAGAATGTTTTCATTACTCTTCTTAGCTGCCCATGGTACTCTCAACATTCTTCTGTAAAACCACATTTCTACAGACTCCAGTGATTTCCTTGTCTGTTGTCCTATTGTCCATGATTCACATCCATATGTTAAGACTGGCTCTACATAACATTTAAGAACTCTTTTTCTTGTTTCTATTGTCAAAAATCGATTGCATAGTATCTTCCTCATTTTTTGGAAGCTGCTTTTGCCTGAGCCATTCTGCATCTCACCTCTGTTGTACATCTTCTGTCTGAGGTTAACAAAGTTCCCAAATAATCAAATTCATTTACCTGTTTTAATATTGTTCCACTTGTCTTTATTTTGCACTGAGGTGATGTCTTTTTCTTTGTTGTTACCATTACTTCTATCTTTTTGCTATTAAGGCTGAGTCCTTTATTTTTGTTTTCTTTCACTATAAAAAAAAGTAAACTTTCTTTCACTATTATATCTAATGTTTCTTGTAACTCATTTTCACTCTTAACGATTAAGACTGTATTATCAGCATACCTTAGTTTATTTATATTATTACCTCGGATTGTTATTCCAGGAATGCGCCTTATGGATCTTAAATAATCTCACTATAAATGTTAAACAAATCTGGTGACAGCACACAACCTTGCCTAACACCCTATTATAATAATATTTATCATAGAGAGTGTAAATAATCTATTGAAAATGATGAGCACTTGTCTTTTATTTTGAATTTTCTGATTTGGATATTGTAATGTGGCAAGAGTTTTTTTCTTTTTAATATAATTCAATTCTGATTGCTATCTCTGTTTTCAGTCTTGACACTTTCTCCCAACCTCATTACTTCACTTCACTTTAAGCATTGGTGATTCTATTTTTAATGATGTTGCTTTGAGGTGATATTTTAATATGAACATGGCTAATGAGAGGTGGATACTTAAAAATGTTTTTACCTTGACTGAGCCTCTTTAAGAAAACCGGAATATAACACATTTTGTTACTATTTAAAAGGTTTTAAAAGAAAGGAAGGGATCTAACTCTCTTATGTCTAAGGAAATGTGCTTCATCATCAGCATCGAGTGCCATCTCCGCAACGAAGGTTGGCTACCAAAGAGCGCCATTCTGCTCTGTCTCTTGCTTTGATGGTGCAGGTTGTCATAGGCTGATTTGTCCATCTTTTGATGTTACTCGTCCATGTTAGTCTTGGTCTGCCTCTGCCTCTTTTACTTTGTATTTTCCCCTCCAGGATTACCTTTAGTAGGCTGTTGTGTCATTTAACATGGCCCAAAAATCACATTTGTCTTGTTTGAATTGTCTTTAGTAGTCCTCATTTCATTTTTTTCTAAGTGAAAATATGCTTACTGTCTATAATTTTGTAAATTAACTATCATTTGTAGCTCAGAAAGAAAAATGAAGACTTATCATCAGATATGAGCATCAATAGCATAATTATAATGTGCTACTTTGGCAATACGAGTCGGCTTGATGAAAATTCAGGTTGGCATTCTCCAGCTGATAAAAGAATGGGTACCTGGCTCAAAGAGATGGGGAAAAAGTAGTTACAGTGAGGAAGAGAACTGGTCCCCTCATCTCCAAATGATGTGGCCTAGTACAGTAAAATTTTATATTGCACCCCAGCAGCATGGGAGCCACGATAGCTCAGTGGTTAGTGAACTAGACTACAAATGATAAGAGGTAGGGTTCGATCCCAACCAACGGGTTCCGGTTCACTCAGCCTTTAATGGGTACCAGATTTTTTTGTGGGAAAGTAAAGTGGCACGGGCGTAATACTGACCACATTACCCCAAAAATCATGTGCCGAAGGTCTGTAAAATTTATGGTCACTAACACCATATTCCCTATATGCCACTTGCCGTGATGGGGGTACTTTAATTTACTTTTTTTACCCCCCCACAGCATGGCACAGGTTACTGGAGTGCAGCTCAGGTCATAGACAAGCTCTCTCCATTCATTCTTGTTGCTTCCAATCAAAGCAGCTGCTTTATTTAGCTCTGTGGTTAGCGAACTGGAATCCTTGCAGGATAAAGAGCTAGCTTGATCAATGGCTTCCAGGTACACCCAGCTTTACACTGGCACTGGATTTTTATGGGGGAAAAAAGTGGATTGACCTAACCTAATACTGATACACACCACCCCCCCCCCCCCAATTTAAAAAAAAAAAAAATATGCAGGTCTGTAAAAAAGTATATGCATATTCCCATTATGCCATGTGGGATGATGGGACTCTTTTTTTCTTCTTGCATAGATAATGTTTTTGAGGGGTTTCTTAGTTTCTCATCTCCAAATATATTCTTGTGCCTTCTGGTTCCTCTTTTCCTGTGGGTTTCATGACATGTTGTGATAAGCACTGATAATAGCTGTTGCAGAAAAGTTAACTGTTTAGCACATATTCCTACATTTTTGTATTATACCTTTTGCAACAGAGACCTAATAGATCAAAACAATAAAACCCTATGTAATATCAATAATTAGCAATTTTGCAACAGCAAACATTGACATGTAAAATTATATCATATTCAAATTTTAATAACATTATAATTTTGCTAATTTTCTTGTTAATCTGTGTAAAACCAGAGAGCTGCAAAAATAAATAAAAATAAATTAACTTTTATTCTTTATCTTGCCAGTCAAAAGTGTGTTCTTGCTAAATACAGTTTATTTGAACTTTTCATGTAGAAGAATTAAATTTTATAAAGAAACACTATAATACTCACAGCTTTTATGTGTAATGAAAAAAATGTGCAAAATAGTATGTGAGGTATTATACTAAAAAGTATAGGGGATAAAAACCCTTACATATAACACTTAAAACAGTCAAGAGTAATAGGTCTGTACAAATATGTTTTTCTCCTTTTTTTGAATTGCTTTATACAATTTGCTAAACTGTTTTCTACATATTCCCTTACAGAAGTAAAACTCACATTTTGGCAGATGAGAATGGAAGAGTTAATGAAGAGGTTTTTAATTTTTCTGTTTGTCTTTCTTAGTTGAAAAATATGTTGTTATTGACAAATGTAAGCAAAGTAAAATCAGTATTGAGTACTTTATGGCTGTAAAACAGACCAAGCATTCTTACATCGATTTTGATCATTTTTAGATGTTGTTTTGAAATATAAAAATTGTGGAAATTATTGTAATGGTCTAACATATTTTCCTTTGATACTTTCTGGATAAAGTTCTAGTTCAGATAAATTATTTGAGTCAAACGAGTGATCTACCCTTAGTTGACATCGCAACAAAACTACAGTAGTTCTCAATTACTAACAGTTAGTTTAGGATTAGGTTTAGGTTAAGGGTTAAGTTTATGACTTTACCCTCACGTGTTGTTTCTCTTTTCTAGCAGAGAGGAAGAATAGTATTAAGGTACATAGAATATTACTACCCAAACTCCAGGACACATGCTTACACAGATAGATCAGCAACCAATTTAACAGAAAATGGAGGAACAGGAATTTTCATATGCCTTAATAATGGAACACAGAATATACTCTCTGTTGTAACAGGATATGTATGGCAGGGGCAGCAGCTCTGAAAACTGCAGTTGAAACTCTCTTGAAGGAGAAGATTAGAGAAGAAAACATTGTATTTCTAACAGATGCTCTGTTAGAAGTTATGACACTGAGGGGTCATATAACGGTTCCTGAATGCAAAACTGTGATTCAGTGAATTCCATCTCATTGCAATATTCCTGGAAACCATGAGGCAGACATGTTGGTAAAGAAAGGTGGCAAATTTCACCAGCCAGGTACAAGTACAACTTATGAGGAATCAAGAGGTTTGTCAGGAACAAATATATGAGCAAATAAAATACAGAACACTAGGGCTACCAGAACAATTATGCTTACTACCAGCTTAACAGAAATGAACAAGTAACAATTTTTAGACTCTGAACAGGGCACAATAAATTGAAGTATCACCTTTTCAACACTCTAAGGATAGGAACCTCAGATGAATGTGACTGTGGCCCAGGCATAATGACTAGTAATACTGCTGCAATCTTGCCTGACATATGATGAACTCTTGTGGTCTGTTGGAGGCTCTTGTAGTCATCACCGGTACCATACCAGGACTAGTTCTATGGAGATGTAGTAAACTATTCTTCACCAGTGTCCTTGGCCTATATTGTGAAATCTTAAAAAGCATGTTTAAATTGATTAATCATTGACAAAATATTCATTAAATATATATAGTTTAACATATATAAGTACAGTAAAACGTCTGCTCCAGTAATATGTTACTTTGTCCTTATAAAAACTTCTTTATATGTAATTTTTAATTTAACAGCTGATAATTAGTGTCAGTGTTTAGTCTTGGGACTGCAGGGATTACAAAATGATACATGGCACTCTTAGAAGAAGTGTAAATAACCTCAAAACTGTTGGTATTCATACAGGTGCTCATTCTTCCCAAATATATAATGTAAAATACTGATATTTCCTGTAGGATACTTCTGATCTTATCCTCATTTGCCATATCCTACTTGTACCCAGCTTGACTCCCACTTCTTAAAGTCTTAATTCTGAAAGCTGCATCACCACCATTCACTATGTCCTCCCTAATAAATGATCATAAGGAGATTTCATTATATTTTTCTTTTGAAGCTCCAAAATACCAACTATTGGTGCCTTTTGAAGCAAACCTGTTATGCTTTCATTGCTGGGGACGTTTTATTTAGCTTTTTTTTTTTTGTAGCATAATGATGTTCAAAATAATGTGAATTTTTTTCAAATATTTTTAAATTAAGAAAACTGTTGTCTAGTTTGCATATAAACTATTTTTAATGAATTTGGCTACAGTGCTAACAGGGTGCATTTTCATGATTCTTCACTCATCATTCATCATTCGACACTTCGGTACGGCCCCTTGTGGTCGAAACTGTATTACCTGTGCCTATGTGCTCCCTGCTGACTCGGTTTTGTTCCCTAATGGACGGTTCGAGATCAAGCATAGCTTCACATGTGTGTCCCGCAACATCATTTATGCCATCATATGCCAACGATGCCATATGACCTATATTGGTGAGTCTGGAAGAAGATTAGCGGAAAGATTTTGTGAACATCTACGTGATGTCCAACAAAATACTGGTACTCCGGTATCTTCCCACTTCAACTCCCTGATCACAAGGGCAAAGACGACATCCGTGTCACTGGTATTGTCCTTTGTCACTCTGGCGACCGCAGCCGCTATACTTTGGAAAATCGCCTTATAGTCCAGTATGGTTCGCTGACCCCGAGAGGTATGAATGTATCACACTCATACGCATAGTTTCTTTTTGCTTGCTCCTTCCCTTTTGCATAGCCTTCTCTACTACACATATTTGGGTTCTTTGGTCTACTTACTATGCCATACTTTTTATAGTTCTTCTCCTCTAGTCCCTTATGAGACACTTCGGTTTTCTCCTCTATAAAAAATTTTTTTTCTGTGCTTCTTACCCCTCATTTATTTTTACTGTACCCCACTCTCAGACATCTCACTCTTAGCATCTTTTTACACCTGTCAGACTACTATTCGATTCTTTCTCCTTTGTGTTTGCACACTGACCCTTGTGTTTACTCCTCTGGTTCTGTTTACATTTACGCACTTTTTCGCACGATTTTCGACGTTCACGACAGCCGCACTTGGTTACGATTTTATTTTGGATTTGACAGGATAGTTTTACTTTTTGTTGTTGTTTTCTTTAACACATTTCGATTGTTTTTGTTTTGGTTGTTTCGTTATTAATTTGTGTGTGTGTGTTTTTATTGTTTGTTCCTGATGAAGGCCTATTGAGCCGAAACGTTGTTTAGTCTGTGTCGTCCACTTGTCACGTAAAGCTTCTTACATACCTTTTTTTATTTTTTAATTTTTCCTCATATTCAGCTTTACTGCAGCTTCGCATTTTTATGCCTTAACCCTTTACTAGTACAATACAGCTGCTACTTAATGTTTGTATTTCGTCCTTAGTGTTTACTTTAGTATTTATATCTTAGTTTTATCCTTTTACTTGACTGCCATTTTGATCATCCTTTAGTTTTTGTACGTTTGCCACCTATTACGTTGTTATCATTGTTGTGATCACCATCATCACTCATACCTTATTTTAGTTTTAGTTCTTTTTTGCCTGTGTTAGCTTAGTCCTTTCACTTGTTCCTTTCTCTGACAGCATGCCCACACTTAAACAGTTTTCGAACTCCATACGCCGAGGTACTCTTTTAGCCTTCCAGTATTTACCTACAGACATCTCTTCTATATCCACTGAACTCGCCTTTACTACTTATAAGCTTACCAGATTTAGTTGCCACGTTAATTTCCTCCAAAATTGTATACGATTTAAGATTCTCCCTTTTGGGTTCCGGTCTAAATTCACCCCCTTTGTCCACCAGCCCAACCTTAGTGAAATTAGGCGATTTGATAGTATTGAAAGACGCCTTGGTTTCCATCGTATGAGGCTCGTTCTAGCCAACTACACCAGGTTGGTCTCCCACCTGCGCACTCAGCGTCTATTGCTGGTGTCGAGACTCAGGTGTTTAATGACCGGCTCAGACCATTTTATCCGACAGATCATCCACGACTTTAATAGGCAACTCTATATTTTTATGTCCTCCCATCACAAGAAGAAGATCTCCTTCCTCCGCCCCGCCCCACCTTCCTCTATACCTGCTACGTCAGCTACCGACTCTTTAGTTTTTTGTATACCCCCCGACCTCCATCTCTCACATAATGAGAGGTCTGTTCTCTCTAAAGGTTTAAAATTTATCCCCCTTCGTCCCTTTAGTGACCATTATAATCTTTGTAAGGATGTCCATGATTTCCATAGACGTATGCGCTTGAAGCTCCATTACTCTGGCACTACTGCAACTTCCACCTTATCTACCCCTGTAGACGAGTTTATATTGTTTTAGGGCCGAAAAAACTATCACTACTATCTACTGCTAATTTACACATTCTGTATCAGGTCTACGTTTCATTAACAACATCGTTTTTACGATAGCGGCTTGTTAAACCTCTGATCAACGGTTCTATACCAAGCCGGAGAAAAATAATTCCTCCATGTTGGAAACAACCGGAAACGGATCTGATGAACTATCATCAATAGCCAGCAAAATTGGGCTTGAGGTCAATCATGAAAAGACTAAAGTCATGAAAAGTTTAATTCCAACAAGTGACAAAATATACATGGAAAACAAACCAGTAGAAGAGATCGATCACTTCATCTATCTTGGAAGTCACATTGATCGAGAAGGGGATACGAGCAAAGAAATTAGAATCAGACTGGCTAAAGCAGCAATGTCTTTCAGAAGCCTTGAAAAGTTGTGGAAATCAAAACTCATTAGCACAAACACAAAACTTAGGCTATTCAAATCAAATGTACTATCAACCCTTACATATGCGTGTGAAAGCTGGAAAACAACAAGAGATATAGAAACAAAGTTGAACGCATTCGAAAATAAATGTCTAAGGAAAATACTTGGTATAGAATGGAACGAATTCAAAACAAACGAGGAAATTAGAGAAATCGCCAATCAACCACTAATATCTTCAGTAATAAAGAAAAGACGATGGTCATACGTTGGACATGTGATGAGAAGAGATAATAATCGAATAGCAAAGCAAGCCCTCATATGGGAAACAACAGGTAAAAGAAAAAGAGGAAGACCCAGGGAGACACTGAGAAGAACATTGATGAGAGAGGCAAGAGCAGCAGGAATCGGCTCCCTCAATGAGATAGAACTGCTTGCACAGAACAGAGACAGATGGCGAGATTTGATAAAATATCTTTAAAAGAAAACTGCTAGAACAAAAATTCATATAGGAGAAGGTGTATCTTGGTCTACGCCCTATGGGCCGGTTACGGCTCGAAAGGTCAATAGATAGATAGATAGACGAGTTTTCCCGCTTCCACTCCCGTAAATCGGATTGGACCCCTCAACCCGGCGCATCCCAGGCCTTGGATCACTACATTAATGTCACCTCACTTGAGATACTACAACTGTGCCCTAGAAAACTTCACCGCTCTAATTTATCTCCCTCTGAGCTTCGAGCCCTCTCTAATCTCCGCCGCCGAGAAGACATTGTCATCAAACCGGCCGATAAAGGGGGAGCGGTGGTAGTTTGGCGCAGAGACTTATACATTTCAGAGGGCAACAAACAACTATCCAATACCACGTTTTATAAACCCCGTCCTGATGACGCTACTGTCCCCCACAATAAACAGGTCCAATCTACCATCAAAGAACTGATCCGTGACCACCTCCTTCCCCCTAGCGCGTCTCGCCTTATTATCCCGAATAGTGGTCTTGGGAAACCATCTTTCTATATGCTCCCCAAAATTCACAAAATCGACTATCCAGGACGCCCCATCGTGTCTGCGTGTGCATGCCCGACTGAACACATATCTGACTATCTAGACAGTGTCTTCCAGCCCATGGTTGCCAGTCTTCCTTCATATGTCAAGGACACTAACCATGCACTTAATATCTTCTCTTCTATCTCTCTCTCCCATGGTCGCTCATACCGACTTTTTACCCTTGATGTTTGCTCCCTCTACACCTCTATTCCTCACTCCGACGGCCTCTTAGCTCTACGTTTCTTTCTTGACCAGAGACAACACCCCTCTGTGGATACTGCCACTCTTCTCCGCCTTACTGAGCTTGTACTCAACCTCAATACCTTTGAGTTCAATGGTGACTTCTATGATCAGGTTAGTGGAGTAGCCATGGGCACCAAGATGGGCCCTAGCTATGCTTGCCTGTTTATGGGCTACCTTGAGTACCAATTTCTCAATTCATATCAAGGTCCCCTTCCCATCATATACCTTCGGTACATTGATGACTGCTTCGGACTTACCGATCTACCTGAGGATGACCTCTCCAGGTTTATCGACCACATTAGTGGCTATCACAAAGCTATCAAGTTCACATCTTGTACATCCACTTCCTCTGTCACCTTCCTAGATCTTATCGTTTCTTTGGGTACTTCTGGCCTCCATACTTCGATTTTCTATAAACCCACAGACGCCCATTGCTATCTTCTCTACACTTCATCCCATTCACCTTCTTGTCGTGATTCTATTCCGTTCTCTCAGTTATTGCGTCTCCGTCACATCTGCCAGGATGACCAAGATTTCCTCCTACAGGCTCACCTCATGTTAGGTTTCTTCAGCCGCCGGCTTTATCCAGACTCGATCCTCCAGTCTGCCCTCCAGCGGGTCCTCCTTATCTCCCGTCCCGAGGCACTCACCCCTTCCAACCGCCCCCCTTCTGAGAGAACTATACTCACCCTCACATATCATCCCCACAACTTAGCTGCTGTGAGGATACTCAACCGCTACCGTTCCATTCTCCTCTCTGATCCCACTACCCGTCTACTTTTTAGTGATCCCCCGATGATCGCCTTTAAGCGCGACAGGAATTTGAGAGATATTTTGGTTAGGAGCCATCTCCCTTGCTCCCACCCTCAACACTTCGGTACGGCCCCTTGTGGTCGAAACTGTATTACCTGTGCCTATGTGCTCCCTGCTGACTCGGTTTTGTTCCCTAATGGACGGTTCGAGATCAAGCATAGCTTCACATGTGTGTCCCGCAACATCATTTATGCCATCATATGCCAACGATGCCATATGACCTATATTGGTGAGTCTGGAAGAAGATTAGCGGAAAGATTTTGTGAACATCTACGTGATGTCCAACAAAATACTGGTACTCCGGTATCTTCCCACTTCAACTCCCCTGATCACAAGGGCAAAGACGACATCCGTGTCACTGGTATTGTCCTTTGTCACTCTGGCGACCGCAGCCGCTATACTTTGGAAAATCGCCTTATAGTCCAGTATGGTTCGCTGACCCCGAGAGGTATGAATGTATCACACTCATACGCATAGTTTCTTTTTGCTTGCTCCTTCCCTTTTGCATAGCCTTCTCTACTACACATATTTGGGTTCTTTGGTCTACTTACTATGCCATACTTTTTATAGTTCTTCTCCTCTAGTCCCTTATGAGACACTTCGGTTTTCTCCTCTATAAAAATTTTTTTTCTGTGCTTCTTACCCCTCATTTATTTTTACTGTACCCCACTCTCAGACATCTCACTCTTAGCGTCTTTTTGCACCTGTCAGACTACTATTCGATTCTTTCTCCTTTGTGTTTGCACACTGACCCTTGTGTTTACTCCTCTGGTTCTGTTTACATTTACGCACTTTTTCGCACGATTTTCGACGTTCACGACAGCCGCACTTGGTTACGATTTTATTTTGGATTTGACAGGATAGTTTTACTTTTTGTTGTTGTTTTCTTTAACACATTTCGATTGTTTTTGTTTTGGTTGTTTCGTTATTAATTTGTGTGTGTGTGTTTTTATTGTTTGTTCCTGATGAAGGCCTATTGAGCCGAAACGTTGTTTAGTCTGTGTCGTCCACTTGTCACGTAAAGCTTCTTACATACCTTTTTTTATTTTTTAATTTTTCCTGCATTTTCATGAATGAGTTTAGTTTCTTCTGTTTTCATTTCAGAAACATGATGAATCTTACACAAGAGCTCTAGACAGGGCCAGACAGTATGAAAGGAAGTTGGAACCAATAAAATCTCCAGAACAAAAACAAACCATCAAATTCAGTAGGCAAATTTATCAAACTTGTCATTTCCCAGTAAAATCAGACCATTTGGTGCTATTTGTTATTAATTTATTTAAATTTGATTTTTTTAAATTATGTTTGTTTGAGTACAGCAGCTTTATATCTTTAGTGAAGTCCTGAGAGACTGAAATTTTCCATGAATATCACTTTTTCCTATTTTTCACATCGGCAGCCATAACTCTGGTGTCCCCCACCATACAGGCAGATGTCCTCTGACCCCAGAGGTTCTAATTTTTTTTTATCATCACGAGGTTTGACGTCTTTAGATAGATTTTTCCTAAGAATTTTGCCAGGACAGCAGTCATTTTCAGCCGAATCTTTTCAAATCTTAGCCACCAAGAGTTCAACATGTGCAGAAATGGAACCTCCTGTTTTTTCCTGAGATTCAAAAGGGCTAGATATCAGATCTCGCTAGCCAGAGATTAAGGCAGTGTAAAGACTGCAAAAAAAAAAACAAACAAAGATTCAAAGTGAAAAAAAAATTCCACCTCCTAATACAGAATTTAAACCCTGGACCTTATTGTCCAGAAGACAGCATCTTACCACTCAGACATCCTTTTTTCTAATATACTTTCACTGACTACATTTTTTTTTAAAACTTGGTTTGACTGGAGAATGTTCATGTAAACTGCTTGAAGAAATTTTTAAAAAACTTGATTTGACTGGAGAATGTTCATGTAAACTGCTTGAAGAAATTTTTAAAAACTTGATTTGACTGGAGAATGTTCATGTAAACTGCTTGAAGAAATTTTAAAAAAAAACTTGATTTGACTGGAGAATGTTCATGTAAACTGCTTGAAGAAATTTTAAAAAAACTTGATTTGACTGGAGAATGTTCATGTAAACTGGTTGAAGAAATTTTTAAAAAAACTTGATTTGACTGGAGAACGTTCATGTAAACTGCTTGAAGAAATTTAAAAAAGCACGAGCGTCATCAAGCCCTTGTGTCTATATTTTTGTTTAACCATCAACCATGTGATCCAGTATGGGTATGTGACACCAGTGTCATCTTTCTTTCCAAGAAATTCCTGTACTTATTTAAGTCTGGGTGAACCTAGAAGCTGTAATTTAGAACTGAACCCAACTAGATGTCTTAAGTAGCTCATTTCACTAACCACTGCTCTACTGTAGCTCCAAAATCACCATGAACTATTAATGATCATAATTTGTTTTTTTTTTTAATATAATTTGCATCTCCCCTCACCTACTCCACATCCCTTATTTCCCTCAGTCTCTGGATTTTTCAGAGCCACACAGTATATATTGTTTACCAATAAGAATTGCAAAGAAGGACCTGAAATGGGAAATAATGCACAAAACTAAATGAGGTCAGCCTAGAGAAACACTAAGAAAAATACAGATGCATGAGGCAACAATAGTGAGCATCAGCTCTCATGCCGAGATTAAAAGGCCAGCCCAGAACTGTAAAGGGTGACAAGATTCACTGCAGGTTATAGAAATGACTGATGATGATGAAAGATTAACAGCAACGAATCATCAGACATTAAGAGTTTTTTTAAAATTTCTTCCTGATCTGCCATCTTTGACTGTAAAGAGCAGATGGAATGGTTTATTCTTTGACCATATTTTAATCATGTGACATGGAAGGATTTATTTTAAATTAAGATTAATTTACTGCAAATATAAGACTATGCTGCTGGTTCAACCCTGAACATTAAACAAACAAAAAAAAACTAAGGAAGAATAAGAAGCATGTAAATGCAATGTTTGAGATGAGTCAGTGTAATAAGATGTAATAAGTAATCATGTTAAACATTTTTCAGAGACACTCACACTTGAAGTTGACACTTAAAAAGGCTTGTTAAAATAAAATAAAGCTACATGCATCCAAAATTAACTAACAATAGATAATAATAAATAATATATAATAGATCAAGATAAAATGGTTCAAAAGCTAATAAATTCTTTTTCTTCTTCATCCTCTTCCTTCTTCTTCTTGTTCTTCCTCTTCCTTCTTGTTTTTTTCTTCGTATAACTTTGAAGGTCATTTGAGCACTACTGACAGACTTAATCAACCTTTTCCATTTATCTCTATCTTTAATCATTCTTTTTGACTCAAAGTTGAAGCTTTGCATTCTTTGGTATTATCTTCCCTTCTCTTTCTTTGTCTTTCTTTCCTTCATCCTTCTTTCCTTCTTTCATAGTACCTTGCAGAATGGTCTGCCAGGCAAGATGATCGTGATATGTGACCAAACCATTCATTTTGTGCTTCTTCACAACAGTCAAAAGATCATCATGTACTTTGATTGCTTGTTGTATCCTTTTGTGAACTTTTTCATTTGTGATATGATCTAAGTAAGAGATGAAACAAATACTCATACTTTAAATAAATATGATACAACAGGCCAGTTCTTATTTAAATGTGCATCATAAAAATATAGCAACAAATTGTTTGTGTTGGATGGTTATTAAAAGTAAGAAAAGAAAAGTATTTTAAATAAGTGTGTGTAGTTCATTTTCTTGTCACAATATTTATTGTTCATGTTCTTATCTGTGTTATCAAAGACTTCTCCTCTACCATTACAGAATCCAGGGAAGAAAAGCTGAAGCAAGAACTACCTGAGGATGAAGATAGTGAGGAGAATAAGTGTGGGGAAGGCATCATGAATAAACAAGGAGAGAACACAAAATTACAAGAATCAAAATTGAAAGGTCTAAAAGAACTTCTTTGTTTATATGATGTTTTATATGATATTTATATTATGTTTACATAATCTACAGAAGTCGCTGACTTTACATCTCATACTTGCCAGAATGTACAGGCATGCAGCAATTTGTAAAACTTTTCTCAAGTATTTAAATTGTCTGTCTTTCTTTCTGGCATTCACCTGATGACTACTAAAAGAATTGATTGATCTCTTCATCATCCATCCTTAAAAGGACATTAAGTGGATATAGCTGCATTGTGTAGAGGTTTGGAGTAGAACTGTGATATTTGTGCCTTTCAGCCCAAAACATCCAACTTCAGTATGGCATTTTTGGGTACCAGGTTGTCTTCTCTTTAATCCCTACTCGCTTGACCAGACTAGACTGTATAATTTGTTTCTAGAGGCACTGTGAAGAGGTGGAGCAGGATCTAGATGGTTCTGGTTCACAGATCTGGGCACAAGCCATCAGTTTGAGTTGCTGACAGCTTCCAGCTTTGTTGCTGTCAGGTGCCTTGTCCCAATTTAATGTGAAAAAAAACTAAACTCAAACAAACCATTAGTACAGTTGTTGTACATGCCTTTTGTATGGATGAGAACACAAAGCAAATTACAGCCAATATATTATATTAACTCTTACAATAAAAGTAATTCGTATACTATGGAATGAATTCAAGACTAGTGCAGTAATAAGAGAAATGACAAAGCCTCCAAAAATATAATCTGTAGTCAAGAGAAGAAGGTGATCATAAATTTGCCATTTGGTCCTCAGACACAAAATGTCTAGAATTTCTACACTATGTACCATCATCAGCTCGAAAGGAAAATAGATAGATAGACAATAGAAATTAAGAACTCTATCACACCTCATGGTATATACAAAAATATTGTGTTGGTTCTCAAATTTTTTTTTAATCATCAGCTCATTATTGAATAATGTAGTCACACACTACACTACTACTATGCTACTACTACTATACTACTACTACTACTACAACTACGACTACAACACTACTACTACTACACTACTACTACTATGCTACTACTACTACTACACTACTACTATGCTACTACTACTACACTACTACTACTACACTACTACAACTACACTACTACTACTACACTACTACTAATACACTACTACTAAAGCGTAAACCTGGGGTGGGAAGTACAGGGCCATGTTGACGCGTTTCTGGCTAAAAATTGACCATAAAGCATGAAATGATCACTGCATCAGATTCTGACGTTTCAACTCAGGTAAACACACCTGTTGTGTAGCAAAAGTTCAGAGAAAATTTGATTTTTCAAAATCAAAATGTTATATTTAAGTCGTAGTAATTTTTACTTTAATTTTTTTACACACACTCACGTGAGAGAGAAAGAGATAGAGAGAGAAATGGAGGGAGGGAATGTTTTTATTCTGTACAATTTTTTTTTTCACCCCATTTATTTGTGTTTTCTGTTAAGTACTCTTATTGTCTTTACATTTGGCTACCAGAATTTTTTTCTGGGAAGTAAAGATGGCCTGATCATATCACCCCAAAATGTGCCATGGTCATGTAAGAATGTGGTCACTAACACTATATTTCCTATATTCTTAGCAAGGCATAAAGGGAAAATTAACTTTGCTCAAATTTTCCCTTTCATGATTTTGAATTCTGTAACTAAGTGGAATAAAGAGAGTATGATTACACAGTGGAATTTTTGTAACAGAAATCAAATGTGTTGCTTCCCATTCTTAATGTTCACCCATTAAGTGGGTGAGGATGTGGTCACTAGCTTTACAGCAAAGCCACAATATCTCTGCCTTTTCACCCAACACATCCATCTTCAGCATGTGTAGATTTTCTTAACAATTTTTTCCCATACAGCAGCCATATTTGGCCTACTCTTGTCAGCTGAAAACTGCCATGGATTCTTTATTATGTACAAGTACACACAGGTTCTCCTGTTTTCTGCAAATTTTTCTAGAGGACTAGACATCCAATCTCACTACCCAGAGACAGGGAAGGATAAAACCTTGAGGAAACCACTGGTTCAATTCTTCACAATTTCTAACTGCCTGTGTTGGGAATCAAACCTGGAACCTTTATGTCCAGTGACTAACATTTACCTCTGGACCACTTAATCCCCTTGAAAATAGTAGAAACTATTTTTTTAATAACAGACACAAAACAGGACAGCACTTATTTTACAAAAAGATG
Source organism: Megaustenia siamemsis (assembly GCA_032433765.1). Taxonomy (NCBI): domain Eukaryota; kingdom Metazoa; phylum Mollusca; class Gastropoda; order Stylommatophora; family Ariophantidae; genus Megaustenia; species Megaustenia siamemsis. The sequence goes on along the minus strand of JAVIAB010000050.1, from coordinate 38,686,356 downwards.
CAGGCTTTATCCCTTCATCATGAAACAGGACAGAGTCAAGTTCGCATGATCAGAGACTTTAATGATGAAGAGGAAGAAGAAAAAGCCTTTAGCAGGAAAAAAGCTTGTCATTCGTGTCAGGTAATAAATTATTATCTTTATCACCATCAGGCAGTGGTAATACCAAACTAACAGCATTCACAAAGGTGAAGACAAAGTTTGTAAATATGCCAGCTGATGCTGTACGACAAGAGACTGAAGCAAGGAATAGAACAACCTATGAGGGAACAGAAAGTGGAGCAGCTGAGAAACCACATCAATTTGAATTGGATAGCGTCTATGACAAAGTCAGTGCTAACATCATGGAAAATCCCCAGCATATATTTTGTGCTGGTTTCGATGTTGTAAGTTTTCTTCAGAGTGGATTTACACTCAGGTAAAATACTAATTTTATCTCTCCTTGAAAATTCTTATACTGAAAAATAATACATGAATCGTATAAACATTCAAAGTCTTTGTTATTTTTAAATTAATTTTGTAAAATTTGTTTATAAGTTATCAAGTAAAAAGCAAGTTTTCTTTCTTTGTTCATTTTAAAAGTTGTTTGGTAATAAAAATATGATGTTTTAATTACAAATTTTGTGTAGAATATATGTAATGCTTCAAACCCATTTAGTTAACTGTAGTTTTCCAATAAAGTGTAATCAGGCCTGCCAGTTTTACTCTGAAATGGCAGCCCCTTTACATCTATTCCCTAGTTCTGCTACTTGGGATCCACAGTTACAACCCCCATTTTTTATAAGGAAATAAGTACCCTTATAGTGAGGCTGCTGCAGCATTTGGTAAACTTTGCCACCATAAAGTTAACACTCTAAGAACAATCCTCATTTATCAAACATATGTGCTTAGCACCCTCTTAGAAAGTTCCAAGACTTGAACTACTTATTTAAGGTATAATAGAAGACAAAACAATTTTCACATATGCTGTCTTCACAAATATTGATCAATAAAGGGCAAAAAATAATAACTATCTCACATGTCTTGCACTGGAAACTGAGTGGTAAGACATCTGCCTCTGGACAGGAAGGTCCCAAGTTTGAATCTCACCACAGGCAGTTGGAATTTTTCACTTCACATCTGTAGTTTCATCATGGCTTTACCCTTCCCTGGTTTCTGAGTAGTGAGATCTGATGTCTAGCCCTCTCGAATAACATAAAAAAAACAAGAGATCATGTAAAAGAACCCTTGGCTGTTAAAAGTCTAAATGAGTAGGTTAAAAAAGAGCACTGTCTGAGCAAAAGTTGTTAAGCAAATCTACCTTTGCCTAGGACAGCTACAACAGACTATAAAGCTATAGATATCGCAGCTTTGCCATATACTAGTGACATGACGCATCCATACTCACTTAACGGGTGAACACTAAGAAGGTAAAGAAAAACATATCTTGCAATGCACTTACTTCCATCCATGCAGTTTTACAAAGTCAAAGAATTATGGTGACTAGGCTATGTTGCAAGAATGGATGTTAATCACATCTCTAGACAGTTACTATATGGAGAGCTTATCTATGATTAGAATAAATTAGGTATAAATATTTTGTAAAGCTTCTATGAAAGATTCATCCATCAGTGAAAGGAATGGGGCAAATCTGGTGACAAATCATGCCTCATAGAAAGCAGTAATAAAGAGGCAAAATTGCATTTGAAAGGGAGTTGATTAAAAGTTCAGAGGACAAATGCCGAAGGATAAAAAATCCAAGGGAGTCCTGTGGCATACATAAAAGTGCAACTAAGTCTGACTGACTTTTACCAGACCGAGAATATCTCATTTTGGCAGATTTTTGTCCCCAAGAGAAGCTGTACATAAAAAAAACACAAGTCTGACTAAATATGCTGACATTTACTGATTTTTTGCTACAGACTGTCTCTATGACAACAGAGGCTTTCTATATCTCATATATACTCTAAATGAATGAAATATCTGGGACAATGTTAACCTCAGATGGTAGATGTACAACAGAGCTGAGGTGCAGAATAGCTCAGGCAAAAGGCGTAAAAAAATGAGGAAGATACTATGCAATCCATTTTTGACAATAGAAACAAGAAAAAGAGTTCTTAAAAGTTATGTAGAGCCAATCTTGCAAATGAGGAAGGAAAAAGGAAGAATACATACACTCACAAAGAAGACATGCACACATAAAGACTCGTACACACATACACTATAAATATATATATATATATGGCAAAAACCTATTTATATATTTAAATCTATATGTGTGTGTGTGTGTGTATATATATATATATATATATATATATATATATATATAGGGTGTTTTTAAAGTCGCAGTGCAGTGAATTTATACTCTCTAAAGAAAAAACGTCACCAGAAATGCGGTTAACTAATGCGTCACACAAATTGTAAAATAAATGGTATTATTCAAATATACTTGACTGCTATCGGCGAGCTTATAATGGGTAATGTTGGTATTAACACAATAAAGTTGTGCCTAAAGCATATGTTGAAAATGTCCACCACGGGCCTCAAGACATGTCGCGATTCGTCTTTCCATATTTGCGAAAACCTTCAGAATAATGTCTGGTGATATTTGTTTAATCTTGTCTACTATTTCAGTCTTTAGGTCATTAATTATCTGCGGATTATTTTCATAAACTTTCCCCTTCAATGCCCCCCACAGATAATAATCTGGGGGTGTTAGATCTGGTGAACGAGCAGGCCAGATTCCACGTGAAATAATGCGATTTGCAAATATGCTTTCTAAATAATTGAGTGTTGTTGTGGCTGTGTGTGCTGTTGCCCCATCCTGCTGAAACCAGGATTCCATAATTTCCCGTTCTGTAAGGTGTGCTATGAACGGTTCCAGAATTAAAGTACGGTAACGTTCTGCATTTATTGTTTCATTAAAAAATATAGGTCCTAAAATTATCCGCATACGACTTATAGCGCACCACACTCCGACTTTTTGATCGTAAAGCGGCACTTGATGAAATTCATGGGGGTTTTCACTGCTCCACAGCCGATTGTTCTGACTGTTCACATAACCGGATAAATGAAACCAGGCCTCATCAGTGAAAAAAGTGACGTCAAGGATGGCAGTGCCATGTTCATAAATAAAATTCTGAAACCACATGCAGTAGTTTAAACGGGATTCATAATCTCTTTCTTGGAGTTGAGACACTTCAGTTAATTTGTATGGACGATAGTGTAGTTCACTTCTTAAAACCTTGTGAACAGAACTCTTAGATATTTGCACCTGTTGAGACAAGTGGTTTAAAGATGCATTTGGACTCATTGTAATTCTGTCTTGGAGTTCCATAATTTGGTCTTGTGAAATTGAAGGTCTTCCAGATCGGTATGCATCTACCACACTACTGGTTTCACGAAACTTTTTGATCAATTTTGTAACAGAATTTCGGTGAGGGACTTGTGAGTCTGGAAATTTCCTCACGAATTGTCTAATGACCTCATCCGTATATTTACCGCCATTACGAAAGACATGCTCAACCAGAAATACCCTGTTTTCAATCGTCAACACCATTTCCTTCAAGCAATGAGACAGTGAAAGTAGCGTAGTGCCCGTCCTTTACGTAAATAAAACCTTAAAGAAAGCAGCGGTTTGTTCATAAATGTGGTTTACAGAATTGTGGTACGTAGATGATGATTACGTCATTTACTGAATATTAGAAATATTCACTGCACTGCGACTTTACGAACACCCTGTATATATATATATATACATATATATATATATATATATATATATATATATATATATATATACACACACACAACATTGTATCATTTTAAACAATGGATGCACCCACAACACTTGATTCACTCACAGCCAGATGTACAAACACTGTAGTGACAGTACAGAATCCTTTGGTTGTTTTGGTACAATGATCTATATGAAGGAACTGAAAGTGATCAGTGCTTAACACATCTAGTTGCAGTTTTTGAACAGTCCTCAATGTCATGAAATAATACACATAAGGTCATGACAGCAGAAGAGGGTTGTTTTCACATCACCTGATGGACCAATGTGTCTGCACAAAGTCCTTAGCACTGGTGAGAATCCATAAAGTGGAACATCCGATTGCCTTTATCACAGCAATCTACATTAGAGAGTTAAAATTAATCTGTCTCCAAATGCAACAAATTCAAAACAAATGAAGAAATTAGAGAAATCGCCAATCAACCATTAGCATCATCAGTAATCAAGAAAAGATGTTGGACATATGCCGGACATGTGATGAGAAGAGATAATAACCAAATAGCAAAGCAAGCCCTCACGTTGGAAACAACAGGTAGGAGGAAAAGAGGCCGACCCAGAGAGACACTGAGAAGAACATTGATCAGAGAGGCAAAAGCAGCAGGAATCGGCTCCCTCAATGAGATTAATGGTAATGAGATGTTGCTTGTATAGAACAGAGACAAATGGAGAGATTTGAATCAAGATCTTTGCAAGGATTGAGACTGATAGAAAGAAAATTTAGAAAAAGAGGAAGAGTATCTGGGTCTATGCCCTATAAGCCAGCCATGGCTCGAAAGGTTAATAGATAGACAGATAGAAATACAAATCCTGCAGCAGTTGATGGAACACACACAAACTATTCCAACCCAGAAGTCCTTTATATATATATATATATATATATATATATATATATATATATATATATATATATATACATGCAACGACATGTACCACACAGGATACATACCAAATGAACTAAAAACATAAACTTTCATTGCATTGCCTGAAAAGAATGGTACAGTTGAATGCAGTGACTTTAGAACAATAAGCCTAATGAGCCATGTTACAAAAATCTTGCTAAAAGTCGTACAAGTCTATTCAGAATAAAATCAATACTGAATTAGATGAGCAGCAATTTGGATTTAGGAAAAATAGCGGGACAAAAGAAGCCATATTCTGCATGAGAACATTAAACGAAAAATACACAGATTTAAACAAACCAATATATGCCTGCTTCATAGACTACACCAAAGCTTTTGATAGAGTACACCACAAACAACTTATTGAATGCCTGAAAGAGATGCATCTAGATGACATGGACATATGACTTATATGTAATCTATACTGGGAGCAAACAGTAATAATAAAATATAACAAAGAGTTCTCTACACCCATTGATATAAAAAGAGGAGTAAGACAGGAATGCATCCTATTACCAAGCTTGTTCAATCTATACACTGAGCAAATCTTTAAAACATAATAGAGATGACAGGTCTACAAATTAATGGAAAGATAATCAATAACCTAAGATATGCTGATGATACTGTACAACTAGCACAAAATCCTAAAGATCTACAACAATTACTTAATGAAATAAACATGACAAGCAAAAAATATGGACTAGATATGAATATCAAAAAGACTAAAACTATGATTATAAACAAAGAAGATACTCAAAACCCACAAGTGGATATCAAAATAGAAAGAATAGACCTGGAGACAGTTCAGAACTACAACTACCTTGGACATACTATAACCAGTGATGGAAAATGTACAACTGAAATAAACAAAAGAATAGGAATGGCAAAAAGTAGTTGTAATGCCATGAAGAACATACTAACATCAAAACAAATAACACCAGGGCTAAAACTAAGAATAGCAAAATGTTACATCTTCTCAATATTCCTATATGGTGCAGAAACATGGACATTAGACAAGAAAACAGAACAGAGAATTGAAGCCTTTGAAATGTGGATATATAGAAGAATAGGTAGAATTGGATGGAAGGAAAAGAAAACAAATGATGAAGTCTTAAAACAACTAAAAATGAAAGAGAACTACTAAGCACAATTCAAACAAGACAAATGCTATTTTTGGGCCATGTTAAAAGACACAACAGCCTACTAAAAGTAATCCTGGAGGGGAAAATACAAGGTAAAAGAGGCAGAGGCAGACCAAGACTAACATGGACGAGTAGCATCAAAAGATGGACAAATCAGCCTACGACAACCTGCACCATCAAAGCAAGAGACAGAGCAGAATGGCGCTCCATGGTAGCCAACCTTCATTGCGGATATGGCACTCGATGATGATGATATGTATATGTATAGTTGTTATATACTGGTTTGTATGTTCTCACATGGTTGTATATACGTATACTATATATATATATTTATATATATAGTGCCCGTGTTTTACCAGGGCCTCATTATAAGGGAAGTAAAGAATAGTGACACTGTGACCTTCCAAGCTTGTCGTAAGAGGCAACTAAGGAGGTTGATCGATGGCTTAACAAGTTGTCAATGCAAAAAGTATTGTTATGGAAACAGAGCCATAGATTTTAAAAGCAGTGATCTCTGCAATATGTGCCATTTTGGCATGCAAGGTTTCTGTTTTTGCGATTGTGGTTCTGTCCTATGCGCCATCTTCGACTCAAACGGACGATAGATAGATATATATAGACATTGCCGGTGGCTTTATAGTTGAGGTAACCTATACAATCCCGCCGTCTCATATTTTAGAACCCTTTCACCTGTGTTGTGACCCTTCCATTAGCTGGTCAACTACACTGGATTTCCTACACAGACTAGCCAGCGTTCATTTTCCTCCTGGCCTTAGCGCATTTTGCAGAGAAAACATTTGTATTTCTCATTCTAGTTTGAGATTATTTTGTTTTAGATACTTTATTATTAGTTACTATGTAGAGCTAGTTTTATTTACTTACATATCTGCATGTGTGTGTTGTTTGTTGTTCCTGCTGAAGGTTTATTGAGCCGAAACACTGTTAAAATTTGTATCATCCATTAATTACATAAAGCATTTACCATACCATTAAAAATTTTTTTTTTCATTTCATCATTGCCAAAGTAACAATCAGGACTAAGATTCAAATTTACCAAAGTTATGTGCTTAGTACACTTATATATGGACCAGAAACTTGGACTACCTATGCAGGGCAGGAGAAAAGAGTCAACAGCTTTCATGTGTGTTGCCCTCACAAGACAATGAACATCAAATGACAGGACAAAGTAACCAACTCTAATATCTATCTACAAGCCAAAACTCTCATCCATTATGGCACTTTATGAGTCGGAGACTAAGGTGGCTGGGTCATGTAAGAAGAATGTCAAACATTCATATTCCCAAACAAATATTGTACAGCGAGCATAGTGATGGAAAGAGACCAAAGGGCAAAGCAGTGCTGAGATTAAGGATGTTTGCAGGACTTCTTTGAGTGAATTCTCTATCATTCTCTATCAGCGAAAGAAACTGGGGGGATCTGACTACAGATTGTAGCACATGGAGAACAAAAATTTTTTTAATGGCACAACATTTGACAAAGTATTAATATCTAATTCAGAAGACAAAAAGTGCAGGAAAAGGGATATGAAAACCACAAATAAATCTTGCTCATTCTGTGGTCGAATCTGTGTATCCAATATTTGCAGATTCAACAACAAGAGAAGCTGTTCAGTAAAATAGCATCCAGTATAAGACACTAATATTTTACCAAAGTACTGGCTTATCATGATTGCTTGCTACAAGACATCTGTCAAAATACCAAAGCCCATATATACTGGAGCTAAATAGGCTTTGTTTTCAAAAGACACTCAAAAAACTATTGTAAAAACTAACAGGCAATAATAAACTCTTGAAGGGAAGGTGGAAGAAAGGTAGACAATATATATATATATATATATATAGTAAAAAAAGTAAAGTGCCCCCGTCACGCCAAGTGGCGTGTAGGGAATATGGTGTTAGTAACCATAAATTTTACAGACCTTCGGCACATGATTTATGGGGTAATGTGGTCGGTATTACGCTCGTGCCGCTTTACTTTCCCAGAAAAAAATCCAGTACCCATTAAAGGCTGGGTGAACCCGGAGCCATCGGTTGGGATCGAACCCTACTTCTTGTCCTTTGTAGTCCAGTTCACTAACCACTGAGCTATTGCGTATAAGCAAAATATATATATATATATATATATATATATATATATATATATAAACATATACAGTATGAGCCAGATTTAGAACACTCATGAATTAAGTAATTTTTAAATAGTTTGTTTTTACCCTACAAAATGCTGTTAGGTGTAGTAAAAACATATAAACAATTACAGGTTTCTTTTGTAATCCACATGAAAGAATAGAAAGAAAAAAATATCTGTATTATATAATCGATAGCCAATTAACATTGACAACTTTAAATTTACTATTTGCACATAAATTGTGTACATTTATGTCTAATATCTACCATAACATCTAAATATACATTCAATTATTTATTTTGTAAATAGTACAGTCACAATCTTCTAAATAACAAATAATTATCTTAAATCTCTTTATAAAGACCTAGATTTTAAGCTGTATAGACACAGTTAGGGTGGAGGAGGGAGGAGGTGTATATAATTAATTTGTCCATAGAGTTTTTCATTCAGATATTTTGTACTTTATTTCAGGAAAATGTCTGCTAAGAACACTATTAAAATATTCTCTATGGTGTATAGAGGATTGTATCATAGAGATTTATAGATCTATCTATCTATTGACCTTTCGAGCCGTAACCGGCCCATAGGGCGTAGACCAAGATACACCTTCTCCTATATGAATTTTTTGTTCTAGCAGTTTTCTTTTAAAGATATTTTATCAAATCTCCCCATCTGTCTCTGTTCTGTGCAAGCAGTTCTATCTCATTGAGGGAGCCGATTCCTGCTGCTCTTGCCTCTCTCATCAATGTTCTTCTCAGTGTCTCCCTGGGTCTTCCTCTTTTTCTTTTACCTGTTGTTTCCCATATGAGGACTTGCTTTGCTATTCGGTTATTATCTCTTCTCATCACATGTCCAACGTATGACCATCGTCTTTTCTTTATTACTGAAGATATATGAAGATTTATAGATACAGCTATTTTATTCGAATATTTCAGTGAAGTCCAAGCTAGAATGACATTTGCTGCATATTTGAAACGAGTTCAAGAAAGATTACTCTCAGATTGGAGTACTTTCATTCAGACGAGAGGCATGAAGGCTGTCAATGCACAAATGGTAATTTGTTTACTTTTGACAATGAGTGGATTTTGAAACTTAACCTTAGATTATGCTACCTATCTGTTGCCAATGTGTTTATGATACCGTAGTAAAAATCACTACTACTTTATTGTAACATTAGGAGCTCTAAAAATAATGTTTTCTTTGAACTTTTTGACACACAACTGTGTGTTCACACTAGGAGAGACATGGGGAACTTGCATTTCCTGTCTCAGGTTGATTCATAATGTGAATTTGACCGCAGGGGTTGGACGTGTTACAATGTCTATTGGTACAGACGTCATAAGTCAGTCAGTATGTTCGGCTACCTCATAGTGTGTTATTCGCTGCGTTAACAGAGTTACAATGGGTTGTTTGATGTCAGCTGATGGCTGAAAACATTTCTCTGGTTACTGCAAAAAAAAAAAGGAAAATCAACCAATTTTTTTAAAATTGATGAATTTTTCGCATTATATGAGATCTTTAAAAAATTAAGTTTAAAAAAAAAAATCAAACAGCTACGAAAACAAATCAAACACTCAGCAGTCACCAGAAGTGGTAATTAGGAAGGCACACAGGTAGGGGGAGTGTTTGAAAATGGCAAAATGTCACAGTATTTTAGAATTTGTGTTTTGATGCTGTAATTTTTACTTTGGCATCATAATCTAGGGTTAAGCAAAGAAGCACATTTTTCTTTTATTTCCAATTTTTTTGCGTGATTCATTTCACATAAGTTAAATTATTTATTTGACACTATGTTAGACATTGCTGCCAGAAATGAATTATAACATTTTGGAATTGCTATTAATATGAGTATACGCATGAGAAATCATAAATGGTGAAAGCAGTAGAGAGATAAGTGAACCAAGACTAGTATTTGAAAGGTGAAGACAGTACATTAACATACTTTACATGAGCATCCAAAGACAAAAGTCACATTAAACCCAACTGTGGAACTAGAACTGGTAACTCTTACATCTGAAATCATATAAACAGTAAACCGTATGAACAGCTCATGCTTCCCCCCCCCCCCAAAAAAAAAAAAATAATAATAATAATGCATCTGGTAACTAAATGTGCAACACACATAACTTGAACTTTTATTTTATCTTTTTGAGGTTTATTGGATGGGAGATGCTACAAATAGGTTTGATTTCATGTATGTGGCAAAGTTTTCACTTACATTTTTTGAACAAACATCATTTGTCATAGACACTGAAAGTATTACTTTCTTAAACATTGTATCTTGTTCTCTTAATTACAGGTTGTACTTACACTGTTCTTAAGATATGCAGCACAGAATCTGCCTTCTGCTGTTAACATTACTGTCCCAAGCAAACAATTGCCTCTTGAAGTCATGCAAAGAGCTCTAGCTAAACAGCTGAATATTTTTATAAATTTTTACTGTCAGGTAAATATGCTAGCCATTGTTGTGCATTATTTTTATTAAATAGATACTGCAATAACCTAATTGGAAAATAATTTATAGAAACAGGGAAACTATACTTAAAATAATTGTAAATGCATTCATTGCATTAAGACAGGTCTCAGTTATTTTCATAAAAATTATTGGAGGCAAGGCACCTGACAGTAACAGAGCTGGAAGCTGTCAGCAACTCACAGCTGATTGCTTTTGCCAGGCTCTGTGAACCAGGTTCTGAGACAAGTTCAGCCATTTATAGTGGTGGTCTGTGGATTTTGCTAACTACTTGTCCAACTTCTCCCAGATTACTGTATTGCAAGCAGGAGGAAACTTGATCTTCTCTCTCTTCCCATCTATGAGGTGAGTGAATTCATCATCAGACAGCTCAGCTTGAATATTCTAAATTCTGTGGATTGTTGTTGTTGTTGCGTTTACCAGCTTTCAACTCTGACGAAGTCCCTAGAGACTAGGAACTGAATTTTGCATGTTAATCCATTTTTACCTGCCAACCATGTGCACAGGGGTCTCTCACCTCCTAAGATCTTCTGATGTCTTATCTGTCAGGAAAGTGTGCTGTTGAACTACTGACGCTGTACTCCCACACCTCTTCTTTGTTCTGTGTATTTTTATGCCCTTCTGTGTTGAGAATTTCCTTCTACAGCTACATTGGTGTTCCAGCTGTTGTTCTGCAATCAAAATCTGTTGATCGGTTCGAGTTGTCTCCATAAAATCACTGTGTGATTCATCATCTTCCCCCCTCCTTTCAGTGAATCTTGGGGGCATTTATTTGATGTCGTTTCTGCAGCTAATAGGTTAGCAGCTGGCAGGATGCTGGCCCAGTCAGCCATTGGTCCTAGTCTTTTCCAGTGTCATCTGTCTTTCCAGATGTCCATCAGTCTTTGTCCCAACTGTTAATGGACTAACCCTGTATCAGTAATAGGAAACTCTTTATGCACTATTCTGTATTCAATCACTATGTGATCATCATTATGATACTGTTATAAAAATTACCACCTCAAAATATAAGTTCTTGAGATTTAACAGTTTGCTGCTGGCAAACATTCCTCCCCTCCCTATTCCTATATGATGGTATCATAGAAGGGGGCTGATTTTTTTACTATAAATTTTGCCATATTTCAAGAAATATTTTTTTTTTCTTTTGACTATGGGAGATCTCCTCAGCCTTCAGTGAGACATCAAACAAACCAACCGACGTTTGGACAACCTGTGTTCGATTCCCGCTGGGAGCAGTGTGAATTGAACTCATGGTTGGAAAAAAAAAAAAAAACCATGGTCGACCCAGCCGTTGGCAGAAATGTGTACCAGGGAAGGTGAGGAATGTCGCTTCGCATCTGAGTTTTGATGCTTGAGGTGACACTATACAGAAATATCCGAACATTTCTGGATAGGCGGCCGGGCACTTATGGGTGTAAACTCGTGTGTTAAGATGCCGGTTCAAGTCTCGTAGTTTACCTTTACCTTTACAAACCTCTGTAACTCAGGATAGACAGTGAACAACACTTTGAGGGAACCAAACATACTGCTGAATTGGCAGACTTCTGATGCCATGTGAATAGACAATGTAACACCTCCAGTAGCCATGACACCATACGTTCAAATAAAACAGAAAAAAGTAAAGTGCCCCGTCTCGCCAAGTGGCATATAGGGAATATGGTGTTAGTGACCATAAATTTTATAGACCTTCAGCACATGATTTTTGGGGTAATGTGGTCGGTATTACGCCCGTGCCACTTTACTTTCCCAAAAAAAAATCCAGTACCCATTTAAGGCTGGGTGAACCTGGAAGCCGTTGGTCAGGATCGAACCCAACCTCTTGCCCTTTGTAGTCCAGTCCACTAACCACTGAGCTATCGTGGCTCCCCATACGTTCAAATATCAGGTCATAAATCCGTAAAGGATAAAACGTAATCCAGGAAATTATTACAGCATCCAATTCCTGTGTGTTTCCTTGGATAAACACACAACTGGGTAGCAAAAGTTCAAAGAAAATCTTATTTTCCAAACTCCAAATTTAACAATTAAGTGGTAGTAATTTTTACGATGGAATCATGAAAATATGACCCACATATATGTAAAGTAATCTAGTGTTAAATGGGTATGAGAGATATTCTCTGGAAGGAAAGTCAGAGAAGGCAACTGAACTGGTCATTCCACCTCATGAAGCTGGGACAGTACAATGAAGTCACTAACGTTTAATTACCCAACACTAATTGCTACAAAACTAACCTTTTTTTACCTTTAATTTTAGTATCCATAATTTTCAGTGACCAATGGCATATCTTTTATTGGTATTAATGTTGGTATCACACCAGGTCGGCCAATTTTTAAACTCTCTGGTACTCATTTTCAGAGTCAGAGTTAAACCCAGAAACTATGTTGGTCCAAAAAAAAAATGTCAACATCTGGGAGTTGAACCTCGATCCTTCTAATTACTAGTATGAACACTAACAACCTCTGTGGCTAAGTAGCTAAACTCAATAAAGATATACAAACCCTTGTTTTGTCTGTTATTGTCACATTATGTATTCTTAGAAAGTGATTCTTTTCAATAGTTGGGATTTTTCTTTTTTGCTTTTTTCTGGTAATGCCCATGTTTGAAACTTTATAACGCAACTTTGACAGTTAAACTGAGTTGTACATTGCTCTATTTTTGTATCCATCATCACATATTTGTTTTATCCAATGGATGTCATTTGTCAGATTATTTGATTTACTTTGTTACATTTGTTTAAATTTTGGTCTTGATTTTCCTACTTGCTGCTTTAACACTTCCAAAGAAAAATTATGGAAGTTATAATAACAACATACAGCATAAGCCAATATTTAACCATTCTATGTGACAGTCTCTGAGCCTCTGAAAGTCTCTTTTAGGTCTTTTTTGGTTGACAGACACTTGTTGCAATTCTTGATCATAGTTTATTTTCTTTTCTATTAATATTTAAGTGCAATTACAATTTCTGCTACATTCAATTTGTGTCTTATTTAGCATATATATCCAACAAAAGTTTTGTAAATGACTTTAAAAAATTTTTTTTAGGAAACTGAACAAATTAAATGTATGTACAAGAGTGGAAAGATAAAGATGAATACCTCAAGACATTATGTCAATCTGAATGAATACATCTTTGATAATTTTGTTACCACTGCAACGTAAGTGATCTTCAACATTGCTATTTTTTCACATCTTTTGAGATTATTATTTTATGTTAGTGAAAAGCAAATCTTTTATTTAGAGCATTGTAACAGATGGCTGTATTATCATCACTTCGCCTACGCACTGGCCACACCAGAATTAGAAACCACATGTTCACTAAACTCAAAATAGGTACTACCAGCCAATGCCATTGTACACTGGACAACATGACAACAATACATATTCAACAGGATTGCCTCCAGTACACAGACCTGAGAAGGACAGTGTGGTCCACGCCCACCTCCCTAGAAGAGAAATTATACGGAGCAAACGAATCACTTAAACAGACAGCTGCCTTCATAAGAAATTCTGGAATCCTACTCTGAATGAGCCATGATCGCAGAAGAAGAAGAAGTATTATCATCAGAAAAAACTTGTTCTTGGAAAAAGTTTCAATTTAGCTTCTTGGCATTATTAAGGAAAGAGGACAGGGAAGGGTTCATCGGAATCATGATTTCTAGGTAATTTTCCTACAGCCGCATTCTAATTCTAATGACTTGTGTTACATCCCAGTTACCTTTATCACCTCTCTGTACTGGTTCAGACTGCAGTCCACAAGAAACTTCATGGTGCAGTCAAGTAACATTCCATATTTAACTACATTCACTTTTCATAAATCTTATCTTTGTTAACACTGACTTGAGTGTACATCTCATCTTCTTCTTTTTCTTCTTTTCAACTCCCTGTGGAGCATAGGTCTTCAACAAACACTTTCCAAGCTGTAATATTTCTTGCTATTCTCATAAGATCATAAAAGACTTATTGACAATAATAAAAGAGTGAGAGTAGAACTGACACATCACACAGTCCACAGGTCTTACCAAAACCATTCAGCAAAGCACAGTACCAAGCAGAGGAGAACAGGAAGGATAAAAGAAAAGATGCATGGGTAACATCATTGAATTAACAGGAGTGTCTTTCATTGTATTGCAGAGAGCTGCTCTAAATCGTGATGATTGAATGCAAACTTGTGAAACGTCATATATGTTGCCCCAATGATGGACAAGGTTATGGGATATTGATTGAAAATGATTCTATGTCTTCCCGTTCCTCTTCTTCTCTGCATCCACCTGTTTGCTCCAAGTACATTTTGGCCTTCCCCCTTTGTTTCCTCCCTTGGGGATTCCAAAAAGGGTTTGTCATGTAATACTCTCAGTTGGTTTCCTCAATGTGTGTCCTTTTCAGTGCTGCCATCTTTGCCATATACTTTTGTCTTCTGGGGTTTAACTGGTACTTTCCTATAGTTCTAAGTTAGTGAATTGGTCCTGCCATCTCCATCCTCTTATTCTGTGCAATAATCCATTAATGAGAGTCTGTATCTTCATGATTGTCATTTATGTAGTTCTCCATGTTTCACAGTCATACATGTCTATAATACCCAATAATCCTGTTTTTCTGGCTTATCACAAGCAATTTTATTCTCTTCAAATTCTAGTACCATTTTAAGTCAATAATTTTGTTTCATGATTGTTGTTATCTCTGACAGAAGCTACTGGATGTAATAACTGTCTTGTCTGTTACTGATCGCATGACTTTCTATAAGTTATGTTTTTATTTATTTAATCATCACTTAGACTGCATTTGCCAGTAATATAATGCTAATGAAAATTAAGTGTAAGTTGCTGCTGTTATTGAACCAACAGCTCGTAACATTTTTGCTATAAAGTCACATTGCACTGTTTTGTTGGGAGTCTGCAGATTTTCTACCCAATCGTATTTTTTTTTCTGCTACATGAGTACATATCAATCCAGCCATCCATCTATTGTCCTGTTGGCCTGAAGACCGCACATAGGAAAGAAGTTCCAGGTTCTCTTTGTCCAAAAATCTTTGCCATTAAACATCAGTCTTTGCACAGGACTTGAATTGTATCTTGCCACATGTCCCTCTTCTGAGCCAGCTTCTCAACCTCAGTAAGGTAGCTGATGCCCAGTATTGTTGCTTCTTGCCTCAGTGTTCTCTTTAGTGTTCTCTAGGTCAGCCTCTTTTTCAGGAACCAGAAACTAATGTATATGGTAAATATTTATTTCATGAAGATTTTGCAGGAATATTTTTTTTTAACACTTTCTTTACTTGGCATATTGTCTATTATTTTTTATTTTTTACTACCAATTTTTTTTTTCATGCTCAGTGACTTGATCTATATTTGATTGCTTAAGTCCCATGGGATTAAACATTCCATTATTACCTCACTTTTTGGTTTCTCGCCATGCAACAAGACAATGCAAATTCTATGCAAGGTCTGACAATTGAAAGATCATCTGACACATGCGTCTAGAATTTCTGCCCTATAATGTCATCTTCGGCTCAAAAGGACAATAGATGGAATACCTAATCTTGAGGGGAAAAAAACAAAAACACTTGAATAATGTGATACTTCAAGTGGAATTCAGACCATGCACTTTTACCACAAGGTGTCTGCCATACCTCAACACTAGTAACAAAAACATGTTAATTTCACATCTCAACAGGGAAGATGAATTGGAAGCAGTTTTGATGATCTATACAAAAAACAAAAAATCTCAAACAGTCTTTCTGGGAATGGATTCACGCCTTAAAAAAGACACATTGTCTCAAAATAAAAGGGAAGAACTTCCTTGTTGCCATGACAACCTGGATTTGAGACATAAGCCAAAGGTTACTTGTAAATTCAAAGATATGACTGCTCTTAGACAAGGTGAGCACTGAAAATTTATCTCATAATTAGTTCATGAAATTAACTTAGATAGTTAATAAAGAGAATTATATCTGTGGAAATAATAAAAATAAGACTGAATTATCAGTGAGAAAGTTTAAGAAGATTATTTGCTTAGTAAACTTACAGTCTTCTTCTTCTGTTGTAAATTACACTTTTAGGTATCAATATTTAATAAGTTAAAAAAAAAATTGGTCAGCTTAATGTTGGTGACATCTCCTTAAAGCATGTCCAGTTATGGTACCAGTGATAGCCACAGGAGCCTTCTTCCTCTTCTTCTACCTTTCAGCTCCCTGTGGAGCATAGGTCTTCAACAAACACTTTCCAAGCCATTCTGTTTCTTGCCATTCTTTTAATATTATTCCATGTCTTCCCCCATCATCTTCATCACAGCTTCCATCTATCTTCTCCAAGAATATCTTGGTCTTCTTCTTAGTCTTTTTCCTTGGGGATTCCAAGAAAGGATCTGTTGTGTAATACTCTCAGTTGGCTTCCGCAGTGTGTGTCCTATCCAGCGTCATCGTCTTCGCTGTATCTCTTTATCCTCAGGTATTTGACTGGTATATTTCCATAATTCTATGTTAGTGATCTCAGGAGCCTTCCCTGTTCATTATATGTTGGGTATATCTGTAGCAGATGTTCGGTGGTCTTTGTGTCTGTTGTGACATTCTTTACCAAGTTTCTAATCTGTAAGAAAATTCCTATCCAAGAAGATTCAGTTTGTTATGGGCATTTCAGAGTCTAACAATTATTAAACTTTTCTTTTCTATTGAGGTAGTAGTAGACATAATTTATATAGAAACTCTGTATTCCATTTGCTCATGCATTGTTCCTGGCAAACCTTTTGGAATCCACCTAGGTTAAATTTCTAACTGGCTGGTACAGTTTACCACTCTCATTTATCATTTTGTCTGCCTCAATCATTTCCAGGATTTGCAATGATCCACATTGATTTTATATTGAGAAAGAAATGTAGGTTCATAGCATTATAATGAATGATAAATATCTACTAAAGAAAGTTATTTAAATGGCCAGCAATCATAACTTCATAATTTATGATAAATATCTACTAAAGAAAGTTATTTAAATGGCCAGCAATCATAACTTCATAATGTATGATAAATATCTACTAAAGAAAGTTATTTAAATGGCCAGCAATCTTAACTTCATAATGTATGATAAATATCTACTAAAGAAAGTTATTTAAATGGCCAGCAATCATAACTTCATAATGTATGATACATATCTACTAAAGAAAGTTATTTAAATAGCCAGCAATCATAACTTCATAATGTATTATAAATATCTACTAAAGAAAGTTATTTAAATGGCCAGCAATCATAACTTCATAATGTATTATAAATATCTACTAAAGAAAGTTATTTAAATGGCCAGCAGTCATAACTTCATAATGTATGATAAATATCTACTAAAGAAAGTTATTTAAATGGCCAGCAATCATAACTTCAAATAAATTGCTATAGAAATTACAAGGACAAAACAACATAAAAGACTTAGTAATTACTTTATTCATGGAGGCCATCTATCATGGTGATCCCAGGCTCCTCTTGAGGTGGTGAAACAAGAGGGCAGTGAACAATGAGAATATAATTTGTTCATATTAGTAATAATACAAATACTTTCAGAGTATCAAAGATTCAGTGAAATAATATGTACTAATTAATTCATTGTGGTGTTTACTTTTTGTAATATATTGAACATTCTTCTGACATTTGTGTAACCCAAGCAAGCCCCTGAAAGGGAGACAACATGAAAGGAGAAAAAAAAGACAAATATCGAGAGACACAAAAATAACACTGATAAAAGAAGCAAGGACAGCATGTATTGATTGATTACCCTACTTAAATTGAGGAGCTTGCATTGCATTCAATTCTTTACTGTGGCATTTTAAACTTTAGTTTGCTGGCATAATCACATCAATTTTTCTCACAAAGTTGTTGGTCTGCCTCAGACAACTCTCATCATGGTACAGTTTGTTACTCACAGAAGGGCTTAGTTGCTGTAAACATTTGCCTTGATAATTGCTGGTCTCTTTAGACCACCCTGAAAAGGATATTACAAAAGAGTAGATTGATCTGTGGCATGGTTTACAGTGTGCCTATTGTTACCCCATCATATCTGCATGGTTTATTGTGTGCCTACTGTTACCCCATCATATCTGCATGGTTTAGTGTGCCTACTGTTACCCCATCATATCTCATGGTTTATAGTGTGTCTACTGTTACCCCATCATATCTGCATGGTTTATAATGTGCCTACTGTTACCCCATCATATCTGCATGGTTTATAGTGTGTCTACTGTTACCCCATCATATCTGCATGGTTTACAGTGTGCCTACTGTTACCCCATCATGTCTGCATGGTTTAGTGTGCCTACTGTTACCCCATCATATCTGCATGGTTTATAGTGTGCTTACTGTTACCCCATCATATCTGCATGGTTTATAGTGTGCCTACTGTTACCCCATCATATCTGCATGGTTTACAGTGTGCCTACTGTTACCCCATCATATCTGCATGGTTTAGTGTGCCTACTGTTACCCCATCATATCTGCATGGTTTATAGTGTGCCTACTGTTACCCCATCATATCTGCATGGTTTACAGTGTGCCTACTGTTACCCCATCATATCTGCATGGTTTATAGTGTGCCTACTGTTACCCCATCATATCTGCATGGTTTACAGTGTGTTTACTGTTACCCCATCATGTCTGCATGGTTTAGTGTGCCTACTGTTACCCCATCATATCTGCATGGTTTAGAGTGTGCCTACTGTTACCCCATCATGTCTGCATGGTTTAGTGTGCCTACTGTTACCCCATCATATCTGCATGGTTTACAGTGTGCCTACTGTTACCCCATCATGTCTGCATGGTTTATAGTGTGCCTACTGTTACCCCATCATATTTGCATGGTTTATAGTGTGCCTATTGTTCCCCATCATATCTGCATGGTTTATAGTGTGCCTACTGTTACCCCATCATATCTGCATGGTGTAGTGTGCCTACTGTTACCCCATCATAGCTGCATGGTTTAATGTACCTACTGTTACCCCATCATGTCTGCATGGTTTAGTGTGCCTACTGTTACCCCATCAAATCTGCATGGTTTAGTGTGCCTACTGTTACGCCATCATGTCTGCATTGTTTAGTGTGCCTACTGTTACCCCATCATATCTGCATGGTTTAGTGTGCCTACTGTTACCCCATCATATCTGCATGGTGTAGTGTGACTACTGTTACCCCATCATATCTGCATGGTTTAGTGTGCCTACTGTTACCCCACCATGTCTGCATGGTTTAGTGTGCCTACTGTTACCCCATCATATCTGAATGGTTTACAGTGTGCCTACTGTTACCCCATCATATCTGCATGGCTTAGTGTGCCTACTGTTACCCCATCATATCTGCATGGTTTGCAGTGCACCTACTGTTACCCCATCATATCTGCATGGTTTAGTGTGCCTACTGTTACCCCATCATATCTGCATGGTTTACAGTGTGCCTACTGTTACCCCATCATATCTGCATGGTTTACAGTGTGCCTACTGTTACCTCATCATATCTGAATGGTTTACAGTATGCCTACTGTTACCCCATCATATCTGATTTCAACAGGGCATTTTTTATGAACCAGGTTTACCATCGCATTCTTATCCCTAATCACTTGGCCAGGCTGGAACCACCAACAGAAGTTTAAATAAGATCTTTGTTAGTTATGGTTCACTGACCAGTTATCAATTATAGGTCACAGACTTTTATCAGCTACTTTACAGTCTGGCATCCAATGCTCCCAGACCATGTCATCGCTCAACTACTCTTATTAAGGCAGCTACTCTTATTAAGGTGACTGTGCAGGAGGACATGTTCTACTCTTTATCTGCTCTCCCTACATAAACATATGTTTGTATGTTCAATTTGTTGCTCATTGTATGTGTGGTAATTAAATAATGTCTGAGTGGGCAGTTCTAAATCTAAATACCAACAGTTGGTCCCACTATGAAAAGGAGTAGTATGTATCTGTTGCGCCAACTTCTGATGCTTTTAGTGCTATTTATTTCTACATACACCATCATCATCATCGAGTGCTGTCTCCTTATCGAAAGTTGGCTACCATGGAGTACTATTCCGCTCTGTCTCTTGCTTTGATGGTGCAGGTTGTCATAGGCTGAATTGTCCATCTTTTGATGTTACTCATCCATGTTAGTCTTGGTCTGCCTCTGTTACCCTATATTTTCCCTTCCAATATCACTTTTAGTAGGCTGTTGTTGTCTTTTAACATGCCCCAAAAATTTCATTTGACTTGTTCTAATTGTGTTTAGTAAAAGTAAAGTAAAGTACCCCCCGTCACGCCAAGTGGCGTATAGGGAAATATGGTGTTAGTGACCCTATATTTTACAGACCTTCAGCACATGATTTTTGGGGTAATGTGGTCGGTATTACGCCCGTGCTGCTTTACTTTCCCAGAAAAAATCCGGTACCCATTTAAGGCTGGGTGAACCCGGAGCCGTCGGTTGGGATCGAACCCTACCCCTTGTCCGTAGTAGTCCAGTTCACTAACCACTAAGCTATCACGGCTCCCACTAATTTTTAGGGAATTAGTAAAACCCAGGTGTCCTCGCCAGGGTACGAACCCCGGCTGTTGCCGTGGTAAGCCAACCGCCTATCGATTGCGCTAACCGGACACACATTGTGTTTAGTAGTCCTCTTTTAATTTTAGTTGTTTTAAAATCAATGTTTGTTTTCTTTTCTCTTCATCCAATTCTGCCTATTCTTCTATAAATCCACATTTCAAAGGCTTCAATTTTTTGTTCTGTTTATTTCTGCATACAATGTTTTTAAATTATAGATTTGATCCCTTTATGGCATCAACCAGCTCTGATGGTCTCTTCCTTGACAAATCATATTTGACATCATGAAACAGTATAATATGGTAGATTTTTTACTATAAATTGAGGTTTTATGTATTAAAATTAACAGTAATACATCTGTATTCTGTACAAATTTATTCATGTGATCTGTGTCTCCATATTGTTGTGATGGAGTAACATTTATGCCCATTTTAACACTAAGCTAGTTGTGGCAATTTAATTGATGCACTTCCACCAGACAGGTCACACAAGTCAGACAAGTCAAAAATAAAAAATATAACTAAAGAAGAGATTGAAGCCATGGGTGATTTTGGAATAAAAATAATAACAAAAATATTGAATTATATTTACAACAGCAGATATATACTAGATGACCTGCTCAAATCAATATTCATAGCCCTACCAAAGAAATGTGGTGCGATTGAATGTGATGATCATCGCACAATAAGCCTTATGAGTCACATGACTAAGATATTACTAAGAATCATCATGCTAAGAGTGTGAAACAAATCAGCCCAGAAATTAGTGATGAACAGTGTGATTTTGTTAGAGATAAAGGTACGTGCAATGCCATATACGTCATAAGATCTTTAGTAAAAAGAACCATAGAGGTGAAAACAGATCTATACCTATGTTTCATATATTATACCAAAGCATTTGACAAAGTAAAGCACCAAGAAATAATCAAAATTTTAGAAAGCATAAACGTAGACAGCAAAGATCTAACAATAATAAAGAACTTGTACTGGCAACAAACAGCTGCCATAAGAAGTGGAAACCAATTGGGAATGTTTCAACAAATAAAACAGGGTGTTAGGCAAGGTTGTGTGCTGTCACCAGATTTGTTTAATATGTATAGTGAGATTATTTTAAGATCCATATGGGGCATGCCGGGAATAACAATTGGAGGTCATAATGTAAATAATCTAAGGTATGTTGATGATACAGTCTTAATCGCTAAGAGTGAAAATGAGTTACAAGAAATGTTAGACATTATAGTGAAAGAAAACAAAAATAAAGGACTCAGCCTTAATAGCAAAAAGACAGAGGTAATGGTAACAACAAAGAAAAAGACATCACCACAATGCAAAATAAAGACAAATGCAACAATATTAAAACAGGTAAATGAATTTAAATATTTGGGAACTTTGTTAACCTCAGATGGAAGATGTACAAAAGAGGTGAGATGCAGAATGGCTCAGATAAAAGCAGCTTTCCAAAAAATGAGGAAGATACTATGCAATCCATTTTTGACAATAGAAACAAGAAAAAGAGTTCTTAAATGTTATGTAGAGCCAGTCTTAACATAAGGATGTGAATCATGGACAATAGGACAACAGACAAGAAAATCACTGGAGTCTGTAGAAATGTGGTTTTACAGAAGAATGTTGAGAATACCATGGACAGCTAAGAAGAGTAATGAAAATGTTCTGAGAAAGGTCAAAGCAAAAGAAGAGCTAATTTCCAATATTAGGAAGAAACAATCATCATTTTTTGGCCATGTAATGAGAAGAGAACAGCTGGAATATATTGTAACAATTGGGAAAATTGAGGGACGAAGAGATAAAGGGAAGCAAAGAGAACAAATGCCAGACAGCTTAAGAGAATGGCTTGGCAGAAGGTCAAAAACAGAAATGATAAATAACTGTGATGATCGAAAGTTGTGGAGAGACATGATCACCTACGCCAGCAGGCCGGTACTTGATGATGATGATGATGCCAATTATTTTAATATCTATCTTTAAAGATAGTTTATTATTTGAAATTTCTTGAAAATCTTCCTTTAGCAAACTGATATAAGAGTTTCCATGTCATTTTGTTATGTTGTATACATGAATATCTCTTCTTCAATAATTTATAAATATTCTTCAGCATTTAACCTGCGTATGAAGAACGCCTCCAGAGTTTCTTCTTATCTCAGATATCATAGCCTGACCAGGTGCCACCATAGTTCAGCAAATTCCCTCTCAAAGGCTGGAGCTATATATGCATCCAGAAAATTAATGTGCCACTGTCAACCAAAAACAGCAAATCTTCTCACAATGGTAGCAAATTTAGAACAGTAAATTGAACTCAATCACAAGTTCAAGTGTTCACATGCTACTGTCAAATTTAAAACAAAGTGGGGGAAAAATGCAAACTAAATGTTTTCATGAATTTATTAAAATCTATTTCATTACTAACACTTGTATCCTCTCTATTGTTTGATACATAATAAAATCCTTCCAAAGAAATATCAATGTTATTTATGCAGCGCACAAATCATCTAAGTTATTTATTAATTCTCTAAATGTGGAGAATTTTCTGGGAATTGACATGGCTGTAGCAGTTCACACACCTTCTGAAAATGGATACTAAAGATTTTTGGAAAAATAAGTCATCCTGGCATAAAACTAACCACAACACCCATAAATGTGCCATTGGATGATGAAAGATTATCACTAACACTACATTACCTATTGACCAGTACTTTTATTATAAACAAATTTATCATATAGGCAGATGCATCACTGAAAAGACAAAGAACACCATCCATCCTAGACTCTTGGTCACAAAATGTAAAAAAGATGTAGAAAATCAATTATTTTTATCTACGTGTAATAAACACTAGAAGGAAGTTTATTTTTCATGCTTTCAACAGTGTCATTTATAATCTAATGGAAGTCAGTGGAAAGACAAAAAATTCCATTGATATCAAAACATGTTAAAATGAGCACCAGGTAATTTAAATGTGTGCCGAAAAAAAAAAACAGATATGGACTGTTGACAGGAAAATAAGGAATTAAGGCCTGCTTGCCTTAAATTCATAAATAATACCAGAAAGATTAAAGTGAAATTGTCAACAAAAAATGAGAAGTAGGTATATCATGAACTATTTACATTACTTTTACTTTTACTTTTCTTTTCCTCTGTTGCCTTTCTGTGCTGAAGGATAATGTTGGTTTGGATCACTGCTCAGTAATTTTTATCATGCTTGGTACTCATCATGTTGTGAAATAAATTATCACCACATTGTCATGTAGGTCTGCTTTTTAAAGCTTTCCTTCTCATCCATTGTACTGAGTAAATTAATTATTATATTTTTTAAATTAATCTTCTGTGAACTTGCTGCATGTAGAAATTTCCTATAGTGTAGAATATTCACAAAACAATTAATCAGTATTTTCCTCAGACACTATTTTGAGATTGCATAATAATTGCAAGAAAACACATCTCTCAGAATTAGTCAATTTGGTTTGTAGATATTTCTAAAAAAAGATGTGGTAGCGCTACTCGTAAAAATAGTTGAATTTATACTCCATGTTTGCTGCCATGCAGTATTCTAACTTCTACTTGAGCAGAAGTTGTTATTGCTGTAGCATAGCCCCAAATGCTTGCCATGTGAATGGTCATGGTAGCTACCAAAATTTGCAACATCACTGATAATATGTTTCTTGAGAAATTTCTTCAATTTTGGGAATTATTTTTGGAAGAAGAACTACAACAAATTATGTATACTTGGATTTAAAACAAAAAAAAACAACCAATCATTGAAATCTATTTTAATGAATAGAATATATCATTTGGATGCTATACTGTTCCTTATAATCAATGTTTTAGTATATATGCTTTTAAACTATTCTTATTTCACTTGTTGTTTTTATAGTTGTATATTGTCCTTTTTTAAACTTTCAGTACTTTTACTATCTTTGTCCATCTACCTTAAAAAAAAAACTATCCTATTTCACAATTTTATGTAATTTTCGTATTCTTTCTTTTTAATATCGTAGTAACGATGTATCTTTAAAAGAAAACTGCTAGAACAAAAATTCATATAGGAGAAGGTGTATCTTGGTCTACGCCCTATGGGCCGGTTACGGCTCGAAAGGTCAATAGATAGATAGATAGTAATGATGTTATCATTTTATCATAATTTATAATCATGCCAGTGAAAACAGTAATCTTTAGCAATGTATTTGGAAAAGATTGTACAGTTGTTCCTTCTAAGAATGTTAAATCCTTCTGAAGGCACAATACCAGTGTTTTTTCTGTATAAAAAAAGTTGACAGGAACTCTATCATCCAGTCTCATAAAATGAGATAATTATAATATACCAAGCCTCTGGAGTTCTGTATACTTACATTTGTCTAATGGATTTTATATTCTTATTAGATATTATATATTTTATAACAGCCAGTGGGTGAGTTATGAAGTTTGCAGTGATCATTAAAGTCATAAAAGTTTGCCAGAACACATGAAATCATAGTAGCTGAAAAGCCCTATTCTTGGACCTAATTTTACCTCAACATTTAGAAAATTCTGCTTCAAAAATTGGTCTTACAGACTTTGCTGTGATTAGAAAAAAAAGAAAGAGAAGAAAAGAACCTCATTACGCCACATGGCATATATGGTGTTAGTGCCCACATTTTTAATAGACTTTCAGCACATTATTTTTGGGGTAATGTATACAGCATTACGCTCATGCTGCTTTTCTTTCCCAGAAGAAAATCTGGTACCCAAATTTAAGACTAGTTGAACTTGAAAGCCATCAACCTGTAGTCCAGTTCACTAACCACTGAGTTATCGCAGCTCCCTCTATGATTAGACCATGAGCATAATTAATTGATGATGGTACACAATTTCTGCATGTTTTTTTTAATATTATTTTACTATTCATTCATAAATGAATTATTTTTTTAGTTATTTCTTTAAATTTTGTTTTATAATATGGTTATTTTATGAACCATTTTGTTATAAATTTATAATTGACTTCAGAATAAACTATGATTTTTAACTTGAATTTGTTGTAAAGTAAGAAAAGCTGGCTTGTATCATTTCCAATAATTGTTCTTCTAATGGTCTCTTGAATCAAATGGCATGTGACAATGTTAATTCGGCAAATGTCTTATTTATATATTGAGTTTTTTGTTCTTGTAATGTTATGAAAAATTAATTCATACAGTTATATGTTCTGTTAGTCAGAATTGTGATATGGGATTTTAAAAATTCTCTTATATGGTCATAAATTAAAGCTTGAGAGACCTCACCTGCAGGATGAAGTAATACTAATACAAAACAACATGTTAATGATATCCAAAGGCCAACTCCTTAGATAGTTGATATTAGTACCTCCCTATCTAGGGTGTAACAAACTGTTATGGCTTTTGTACTCTAAATGGTGTCGTCAAACATTTAAATGTTCATATGTTAACTTGTATCAAGAAATCTGCAAATCTGTGTACTGTAACTTATACCAAGTGTTTATGTTTTTTTTTTTCATTTTTTTTTTTTTGGCAGTATGCAACTCTATACAGGACTGGCACCTTTTTTTTTAATTCAACCTTTTATTTTTTAAAACTACATATTATTTGTTTGCAATGACATATACAAACAATTAGGCATTAAATGGATTTTATTATTTTTTTTTTTCCGTTTGTCAGCTTTTGCCTCTGAAAAAGTCCCTAGAGAGTAGGAACTGAATTTTGCATGTTAATCTGTTTTTCCTGGCAGCTGTGTGCACAGGGGTCCCTCGCCGTACAGACAGATAACTCTATCTTCGGAGGTACTCATAATTTTTCCATCCATGAGTAATTTCAAGCTGGCCCTTGCTGCTGAGACCAGGGGCGGTTGCCGCAGAGAGAAATCATAAATAAAAATCCCAACTAGCCGGGATTTGAACCAACAATGTGAACACACAGGCCGGCGTCTTGTCTGTTAGTCTTGACCAACCAATCCCCCCCCAAATATATATATATATGGCCTTTGGCATCTTGACAGACGGTTGGTAGCAAGCAATCATGATAAGTCAGTAGTTTGGTAAAGCATTAATGTCTCAAACTGGGTACTGCTTTACTAAACATCTTTTCTCGTGGCTGAATTTGCTAATCCTGGACAGACATATTCATCCACAGAACGAGCAAGGTGTACCCGCAGTACCCAGCTGTGTCTCCTTTTTCTTGCGCCTTTTGTTTTTTGAATTTGACATCAGCACTGTCTCAAAAGTTGCTGTGCCATTTTTTATGTTTGCTCTCCATGTGCTACGATCTGCAGCCACATTTTCCCACCAAATGGATTTATAATAAACTCTTGGTAGATCTCGACTTTGCAGCCGACTTGACACTCTTGTGCTCCACTTAACCTGATGCATCTATGAAGCAGGCATATATTGGTTTGTTTAATCAACAAAGCTTGTCAAATCATTGGACAGCTATCACCACTATTGTCCAACAAGGAAATAACTCCAGAAGCAAAACAGGCACTTTAGAATACAATCTTCATCCCACTGTTATGCTACCAATGCCAGTCCTGAACCCTAGATACAAGAACAATGAGAAAAATTACCTTTACTCAGATGAAATGTGTTAGACAAATGACAGGAAACAGTCTGAGAGACAAGATAAAAAATGAAGAACTGAGGAAAAAGGCAAGGATAACCCCAACCATAAAATATATAAAGAAATAACAGATAAAATGGTTCGGCCATATGACAATGCAGAAAGATAAAAACATAACACAACGAGCCTTCAATAAACGTTTGGAGAACACCAGACCCAAGGGGCTGACCACACAAAAAATGGATTGACAGAATATTAGAAACACTAGGAAACATAACAGCAGCAGAGGTGAACCGAAGAGCTAAAGACCACAAATTATATCTCCCTTCGACACTGAAAGGCAAATGAGGAATGAAATAAGAAGAAGAAAATGAAGAAGAAGTTTACTTCTGTGTACTTTTTGATTAATGTCCTCATGCAGAATATGGTTTCATTTGTCCCACTGTTTTTCCTAAATCCAAAATGGTGTTCTTCTAATTCCATATTGATTTTATTCTGAATCATTCCTTATATAACTTTTAGCAAGATTGTTGTTACATGGCTCATTATTATTATTCTAAAATCACTGCATTCATCTGCACCTTTCTCTTTAGGCAATGCAATGAAAGTTTATGTTTTTAGTTCATTTGGTATATATCCTGCACGGTATATGTCGTTGCAAATGTCTGTGATCACTTCACTGCCAAAATCTTCTAGTGCCTTTATCATCTCTATCTGTATGTTGTCAGGTCATGCAGGTTTCTCCCTTTTCCTTGGTTATATAACCTTTTCTACTTCTGATTATAAGATTTTTATAACCTGACCTACATCTTATAATTGGTTTCATTTCTTTTTCAACATAAAATAATTATGTTATATATTCCTGCCTCTATTGATTATATCTGTGCTGTCTGTTAGCATTTTTCTTTTTTGTTTGCAATACATCTATTTTCTGTTACTTTTTTATTGTTCCTTTTTTAGATGACCTAAAGATCTGAAATGGCAGAAAACTGGAATGCTGCAATCGTGTTTGATGTTATACAAGCGTGCATGGACTCTATCCTCTCAAAATCGTCCTGTTTGGTCAATATGTCTTTAGACAGAGTTGACAGATGCTTGCATATATGAGATTATGGGATATACAGGTGAAGCCTTCCTGGAGGCTATGAGATTATGGGATATACAGGTGAAGCCTTCCCGGAGGCTATGAGATTATGGGATATACAGGTGAAGCCTTCCCGGAGGCTATGAGATTATGGGATATACAGGTGAAGCCTTCCTGGAGGCTATGAGATTATGGGATATACAGGTGAAGCCTTCCTGGAGGCTATGAGATTAAGGGATATACGGGTGAAGCTCCTATTGAAAGAGCCTTTCGGGAAGAGGGCTTGGTGAGTTTGTGGTACAAAAGGACATAAACTGCATGGTCTGTTACAGCAGGCAGTGCTCATTATGCCTTGGTCAGGGTTACGAAGACGGCTCCTAAACAAAATGTCTCGAAGGTTCCTGTCGCGTTTACAAGCCACTAATGATGATCAGAGAATAGAAGGCGAGTGGTAGTATCGGAGTGGACGATATTGAAGATCCGAAGTGTGGCCAGATTTTGAGGGTTTATAGTAGCCTGCATCAGTCATGGTTGACTATGGATTTTGCAGCATCCCTAAAAAATGTATGTTTCTTTTCTTTCGCCTTGTATTCTTTTTATGATTCTGTCTGCTTTTTGCTTAGGTTGGAGTTTTAGAGTGTGTTTCCAAAGATTACGATCTATGTCTTACCAGGAAGCAGGGTTTATGTTTAGGGTCTTCATGTCACATTTACACGCGTCGGAGTATGGGGCGTCCCCCAGTTCTTTGCCATCATCTATTGTTCATAAAGAGAACTGCGATAGCTCAGTAGTTAGAGAACTGGACTACAAAGGACAAGGGGTAGGGTTCGATCCCAACCGACGGCTTCCAGTTCACCCAGCCTTTAATGGGTACCAGATTTTTTCTGGGAAAGTAAAGCGGTACGGGCGTAATACCGACCACATTACCCCAAAAATCATGTGCCGAAGGTCTTTAAAATTGATGGTCACTAACACCATATTCCCTATACGCCACTTGGCGTGACGGGGGTACTTTACTTTTTTTAATTGTTCGTTGGTACGTTACCATCTTTCGTGCGGTGTAAGTGGTCAAGCCGGCGTAATTTTGTTTGAGCAGCGTGTAGGTTTTTGGGAGGTCTGTGCGAGTTGGGACCTCCGCGTTTGTCACGGAGGATTTACACCCCTGACTAATAATAAACCCTCACAATCTGGTCGCATTTCGGATATTCAGATGACACATACCTATCATCCACTCCGATCCTACTACTCGCCTTCTTTTCTCTGACCACTTTTGGTGGTTTTTAAATCCGTTAGGAACCTTCAAGATAGTGTGGTTAGGAGCCGCCTTCGTAAACCTGACCAGTGTGTAAGGGGCACTGGAGACAAATAATAATAAATGAATATTATTATAGAGGGAAACTTCCGAGGCCATAATCAGCAAATCAATTCAGAGGAAGAGGTATGTTTACAGCACTCGGAAAAAATTACAAATAATCAACAACAGAAAAAAACAAAGATCAATATATGGACCAAAGCAGGATCGAACCCGTTCGTGGCAAGTTACTGTGCCACTGAGGTCGGGTTTGATTCTGCTTTGGTCCATATATTGTTCTTTGTTTTTTTTTTCTGTTGTTGATTATTTGTCATTTTTTCAGAATACTGTGAACATACCTCTTCCTCTGAACTGATTTGCTGTAAGTGACACTGCCTGTTGCAACAGATCATACAGTACATGCCCTTTTGTACTACAAACTCACCAAGTTCTCTTACCAAATGATCTTTTTGTTTTCAGGAAGTCTTCATCTGTATATCCCGTAATCTTATATACACAATGATCTGTCAATGCTGTCTAAAGACATATATTGGCCAAACAGGCCGACGTTTATGGGTTAGAGTCCGTGAACACTTGTACACCATCGAACGTGATTCTGGCATTCTGTCTCCTCTCATTTCAGATCTCTGATAACTTCCAGGTTATCGGCATCGTCTCTTGGCCCTGTGATACACACAATCTGTTCGCTTTGGAGAACCGACGTATATCTCGTTTTGGCACTCTCCATCCGAGAGGTTTGAACTCTTTTCTTTATTCACTAGTCTCCTCTCCAATTTGTTCTCGTGTCCTATCTTTATCCTTCCCTGCATTATCTTTATTATCTCTCCACCTCTTCTTCCCTCTCGCCACCCCTATCTTCTCTGTCTTCCCCTCTTTTTCTCTCTTTCAACCCAGTCTATGGGATCCCTCGTTTCATCCATTCTCATCGGATCCCTTATCTAATTTGTCGCCATATGGCTCCTTTTGGTCCTATTAAGTAATACCCGCCATATTGTCTTTTAACCATATGACCAACAACTACGTAAATCCTGGCCACCGTTTTTTCCAGCCATTTTTTCAGGTCAATTTTTAGCTACCGTGTTTATTTTTATTTGTTTATTTTAGAATAGTATTCGTTTATCTTTGTATATTTTTGGGATTTTGCCGAAACATCGTAGTTTGTCTCGCCTCTCTATTATTAGTTTAGTCGCTACTATTTTACGCTTATTTTACATTGTTTTATGCACCTCTAATCGCGGCATTGCACAGTATTTATATTCTATATATTTTATATCTGTGCTTATTTCTATATATATTTTATATCTGTGCTGTCCATATATTTTATATATGTGCTTATGTCCATATATTTTATATCTGTGCTTATCTCTCTATAGATATTTTATATCTGTGCTGTCCATATATTTTATATATGTGCTTATCTCTCTCTATATATTTTATATCTGTGCTGTCCATATATTTTATATCTGTGCTTATCTCTCTCTATATATTTTATATCTGTGTTGTCCATATATTTTATATCTGTGCTTATCTCTCTCTCTATATTTTATATCTGTGCTGTCCATATATTTTATATCTGTGCTTATCTCTCTCTATATATTTTATATCTGTGCTGTCCATATATTTTATATATGTGCTTATCTCTCTATATATATTTTATATCTGTGCTGTCCATGTATTTTATATCTGTGCTGTCCATATATTTTATATCTGTGCTTATCTCTATATATATTTCATATCTGTGCTTATGTCCATATATTTTATATCTGTGCTTATCTCTCTCTATATATTTTATATCTGTGCTTATGTCCATATATTTTATATCTGTGCTTATGTCCATATATTTTATATCTGTGCTTATGTCCATATATTTTATATATGTGCTTATCTCTCTCTCTCTCTATATATATATATATATATATATATATATTATATCTGTGCTTATGTCCATATATTTTATATCTGTGTTTATCTTATAATGAAGAATTTTTTTTAAATTCCGTTCACCTCATGAACAATGTATTTCTAACGCGTTTATCTAATAAAGCTCAACACGTTTTCTGGTTTAGATTCGTCTCTGATCTGTTCGTTTGAAATATATTCTTTCCAGCTTATGTTTGAGATCCTACGAAGACATCTGTTTTCAAAGGCATTTAATTTCCTGTCTAAAGTCTGGATGTATTTCCAACTTTCACATCCAAATGTTAGCACAGGAGTTGAACAATCTTAGTTTTGTTTGTTTATTGAGTACATGTCATCTCTAATTTGTTAGTTTGTTGACAGCACTTGATGCCAGTGCAATGCTTGTCATGATTTCTGATATTATGACTCCATATCTGGACATTTTGCTGCCTAGGCAGGTCAAATGTGTAACTTTTAGTAAAATCACATCGATAAGTGTTATATCAGACGTAATGTTGGTAATTTCCAGGAATTTCGTTTTGTCGTGTTGATCTGGAGGCCTATGCGATCATAAATGTGGAGTCTTTCTATTTTTTCTTGAGCATCAGAGTGTGTTGAGCTCAAAAGTACCAGGCCATCTGCAAAGTCGAGATCTTCCAAGAGTTTATTATCAATCCATTTAATGCTAATTATATGTCTTCTGTGAATTTTCCCTTGACCCAATCAGCTGCAATTTCAAATAAGAGTGATGACATATGCTTTTTTCCACACCTACAGAGGACTTGCCCGTGTTGTCACTTCCTCACATAACAATTTATACAGCAAATTAAAGTTTAGCTACAATATAAAAATTAAATATTTAAAACGTCTGTAGTGTAATTTTCTAGAAAAACAAGTTAAATTATAAATGTCTTAGCATTTATTAATGCCGAACTCATATTTTCCCTACAAAACACGCCGTGCCTCTAAGGTTGGAAATCACTGCTGTAGAGCATCACGCTGATTGTACAAGAGATCTTGCCCTTGGGGGGGGTTCCTTCTGGGTGTGGGGGCCATAAAAATACTGTGGAATAGACAGGCATTTTGATCAGAATTAAAAGAGTTTGAAGTTCGTGAGTTCTACAATTTATAACGTTATGGACTTGTTGATTCCACAGCCATCTAGCACTAAGACCTGCTGATCGAAATGATTCACCCAAATATTGTGACGTTTTCAACTTTGCTAGTAGGGCCGGTTGTGTGTAAAATGACGTCGCTTAGTTGAAACGTCACAAACTTTGTGTAATTTTGGGATTTCTCTTATAGCTCGCAGGCCTTAGTAAAACTGGAACGGTAAAACCATGCATCGTTATTGTCTAACACTTTATAATGCGACTCACTTAAATTGTTTATTCTGTGCTTATAATATAAAGTGTTATTGTGTAGAGTCCAACGTGGCCTGCATACATTTGATTGGCGAGAACGGCCACCAATGAAACACGAAAGTTTCCACAGTGAGTGTTGTCTGTGCCTGTTGTTATTGTACAGCTAATCAGACCAACTGATGCGCATTTAACAGGTAGGCTGAATAGTGGGTTTTTTCTCTGCTGGATGAAATTTGTAGAATTCCTCTTTCTTCCCTCATTAGCTCAAGTATGTGAATTGTTATTATTAAATGAAATTTAAGATTTACTTTAGAACCTTCGAAAATCAAAGTTGCAGCATATAAGCAAAGTTTATTTCTCAAAACCAAGAAACGTACAGAAGAATGAGAATAATAACTATATCTGTGAGCTGTGTTTTTCATCCGGGTCGTGTTTCTATATTCTGATTGCTTACGATGAATGCTGATTTCGTATAACGAAAACAGTTCAGCTGCGTTCACTTTCGGTGCCACTTCGCCTTATGTCTTTTACAGTATGCTGTAGCTGTTATGATGGGTACTGCAGCTGCCTTTCTTTGTTTGGATTCTTCAATGAGATGAGTTTTAATTCGGATGGTTTCACTTGATGACATGATTTTGGTTGAGCAATTATGGATTTTAATTAGTTTGCAGTAATAGCGGGGCCATACTACCCATACAGAAATACATACAGTTAATATATAAGAATAGTCCACAATGTGACCGAAATGTTGTGTATGAAAACTCAAGTAGAGCCAAGAAAAACAATAGAAACTTAAGAAACATTCGTTCGATAACTGAAATAATTATCTGATAATACAAACAGCTTTACACTAACCAATCTGTGAGCAGATCAGCATGTTATGTTCTCGGAAGCTATCAAACAACATATTATAATTGTTACGACTTGTGTAGCTGTGTAGCTCGAAGTAGCCATTTTCAAAAAAAAGAAAAAGATTTTAGTTATAATCCTGGAGTGACGGTAGCACCGGGATCAAATTGCTTATTATCATCATCATGTGCATACCGGTTGGCGTAGGCGATCACGCCCTTCAACAATTTTCTATCCACAGCGCGTCGTATCAATTGTGTTGTTCACTGTTGCTCATGCCATGACACCAAGCTATTTAGTATCTTCTCTCTTTGTCGTCCGCAATCTCTCTTTCCCTGTATTTTACCATTTTACCAATTGTAACCAAGTATTCTAACTTTCCTCTTCTCATGATGTGCCCAAAAAATGTCGATTGTTTATTTTTTATATTTGTAGGGGCTTCCCTTTTGTGTTCGCCTCTTTGGGAATGCTCCCTTTTGTCTTTTCACTTGCCCAGGGAACTTTCAACATACTTCTGAGAAATCCCATCTCTGTGGCCTCTAATCGTCTTTTAATTTGTTTGGCTACTGCCCATGATTCGCTTCCATATGTCAGAATTGACTCTTATAAGAGTAAGAAAAAAATAAGTAATAATACATCAAAATAATAGGTTAGGGGGTCACAAAATGTCCTCGGCGTCGGCAACCCAGACTACCCCACTAAGTTTGTGCTCTAGATCAGTGTGTTCCAATCCATGGCCCGCGGACAGCAAGACTCATTTGGGGGACTGGTCGGTCTCGAGGCAAGACACCGGCTTCGAGACAGAAAGATTGTGGGTTCAAATCCTGGTTGTACACGTTGGTATTTTTATTTAAGATATTTCTCTGCGGCAATCATCCCTGGTCTCAACAGCGAGGCCCGGCTTGAAACGTCAATTACTCATGGACGAAAAAAATATGAGTACCTCCGAAGTCGGAGTTTTCTGCCCGTGCAGCGAGGGACCCCTGTACACAGGGCTGCCAGAAAAAAAAAAATGGATTAACACGCAAAAACTCAGTTCCTAGTCTCTAGGAACTTCGTCAGAGGTTAAAAAAGGGGGGGGGGGGAAGCTGGCGAATGCTACGGTTTTCATCAATAGAAGATAAATCAATACAGTAATTTTAAAATTGTGGGTCAAATTGGTATCTTTTCTGCAGCTTTTATAGTTCCAACAGGACAAAATACTCTGTATTCGTGAAACAACGTGGTCCCTACTTCAAGAAATGCAACAAGTGATAATATTTTCAATAGGATTAAACAAGATTTTTACTCAGATATTCTATGGGAAAACGTTTTAATTCTGTCCAGTAGTGTAATAGTATTTATTTTATTTTTCTTACCCATAACGATGTATGCAATAGCAGTAGCAATTTTAGGAACGGACACGGAAAATTATAGATGTTAGAAGAAGGTAGGGAAATTAATCTGAGTTTGACTTTCCCCAAAGGCTGATGTCAACCGTCAAGGTTAATAACAACTTAAGACTGAGTAAAGGAGCAGGAAGCGTGTGAGAAGTGTAAACCAATTCATCACTCTTAGGTCACATACACTTCAATTATGTTGACAGAAGAGGGGTTAATTAGAAGTCAAGATAGCGTCTTGTTTTCTTATTTTTAACCACAAA
Source organism: Megaustenia siamemsis (assembly GCA_032433765.1). Lineage (NCBI taxonomy): Eukaryota > Metazoa > Mollusca > Gastropoda > Stylommatophora > Ariophantidae > Megaustenia > Megaustenia siamemsis. The sequence goes on along the minus strand of JAVIAB010000050.1, from coordinate 38,650,675 downwards.
AGTTTATTCAGTTTAACTTTGTTTCTAGCCATTGGCTGAATGGACAACTGCTCGCCGCTCTACTGCTAAATATGCTAATTAGATGTGAGTATTTAACCGAATATGTCAACTGAAACACACACATACACAGAGGGAGAGAACTCAGATTCAATAACTAGCTAGTGCATCCTAATTATACCAGTGAAGTTAGGTATTGACAGATAGTCGCAAAGACTTAGATATAACGATTAATAAGAGTATTCTAAAAGTTAGACATAGATGTTTATTGAGTTTTAGTTAGAAAAGTACATAATTCAAGTGATTCCAATGATTGAGTACAACGATAATAAATTAGACAGAGAATAGCTTTATCTAGAATAGCTCAAACTTATTTATGGGACTGGTGGTCTCAAGGCAAGACGCCGGCCTCGAGACAGAGAGGTTGTGAGTTCAAATCACGGTTGCACCAGTTTGGATTTTTATTCTGATTTCTCTCTGCGGCAACCTGGTCTCAGCAGCGAGGTCCGGCTTGAAATATCAATTAATCATCGACGGAAAAAGTATGAGTACCTCCGAAGTCGAAGTTATCTGTCTGTGCAGCGAGGGACCCCTGTGTACACGGCTGTCAGGGAAAACACGGATTAACATACAAAATTCAATGCCTAGCCTCTAGGGACTTCGTCAGAGAAGGGAAAAAAACGTATTTATAGTAGCAGCGGAGTCTTTGAGAGAAGCCACTAACTGAGGTAGAAAGGTTATTAACCGAGTATAGAACTCGAGAATAGGCACTTCTTTCCTTCCTCATTTGCCTTCCATATACAATTATTCAGATATAATTCTTTCATATAAATATTTCAGATATAATTTGCGGTCTTTTGCTCTTCTGTTCGCCTCTGCTACTGTTATGTTTCCTATTGCTTCTAATATTCCATCTTTTCGTAGTGGACCATTGGGTCTGATATTCTCACAATGTTTATTTAAGGCTCGTTGTGTTGTGTGCAAAGCAGACGATAATTTCTAATGTTGGTGGCAGAAAATGATACAAATTCAAAGCATATGTCAATTTCACAGATTTTGATTTAACATATTCCACCAATTATACAAACCTGAACATTCCTGAGCGGAGTCTCTTTAGAGTTGTGAGTAAATTAAAAGCAAGAAATGGAATTGAATGAAAACAATTATGGGGCGGGGGAGGAAGGGGGGGGAGAAGAATTTTGGATACAAAGGACCTTCCTCATCTCGACCAAATCCCTTGGGCCGAGACAATGAAACGTAAGCAATACGGCAGAGGATGATCAAGAGGGGAAGTCCAGCGGTATCTGATGCTACTGTTTTTTTTTTTTCAGAGTAATGGTCTGTTTGATCTTATCCTGCTCACAAAAATATATTTGGATTATGGTTATGGTTACGGCCCCTATATCACTATTAACGAATTAAAATCCATAATTGCTCAAGTGCCAGTAGAACCATCCGAATTAAAACTCATCTCATTGAAGGATCCAAGCAAAGACAGGCAGCTGCAGTCCTCATCATAGCAGCTACAGCACACGCTAGAAGTCATAAGGCCAAGCGGCACCGCAAGTGAACGCAGCTGAACTGTCGTTCGTCATACGATATCATCATTCATCGTAAGCAATCGTATATCGAAACACGACCAATAACAAAGCTCACGGTGTGCACTAAACTCAATAGCACCGGCAGCAAGTCAGACTTGTAATACAGGGTGTTTATAAAGTCTCACTACACTTGGTATCTAGGTCAATTTGAAAAAAAAATGTTTATGACGTCATCACAATATGTGCTCCCACTGTCAATGAAATTTGTTGAATAAGTTTATTGCTACTGGAAATGTGGAAGATGCTCCACGATCTGGTAGGCCTGCTGTGAATGATGAAATATGTTTAGATATCCAAGACAGAATCCTTAAAAGTCCAGACAAGTCATTAAGAAAACTGTCGCAACAAGTGAACTTACCATTGAGCACATATTGTGATGACGTCATAAACATTTTTTTCAAATTGACCTAGATACCAAGTGTAGTGAGACTTTATAAACACCCTATATTAGAAAACACATACAAGGAATACAAGGAACACTTTTCAGACTGAGCCTCAATGGCTCCTGCTGCCTATCTGTCATATTCACCGGAAGTTCATATTTGGATTAAAGATCATGTAGCGTCTGTGTCCCAGCGACACCGGAACATGCACGGAAATTATATATTTGGGATGGGGTGTCAATAAGAGGTACCACCCCGCCGTGTATTTTCATACGATTTCTCATAAAAGAAAGATGCACCTACATCTACATACTTGAGGGAAAAATTTTTTTTCTTGTATGCAGGTATGGTATATCTGTTAGCTTGGTGTCATGGCAGGCGAAACAGTCAAAAACAGAAACATTGTAGATAGAAAATTGTGGAAGGACATGATCGTCTACGCCAACCGATATGGCACATGATGATGATGCTGGTGCAGGTATAGTACCCGATGAATACATATTTCGACATGACAATGAACAGAATCAAACAGCTCATATCACCAAAGTATGGCTGCAGGAGAGGGAGCCGCGATAGCTCAGTGGTTAGTGAACTGGGCTACAAAGGACAAGGGGTAGGGTTCGATCCCAACCGACGGCTTCCGGGGTAACCCAGCCTTAAATGGGTACCGTATATTTTTTTTTTGGAAAGGAAAGCAGCACGGGCGTAATACCGACCACATTACCCCAAAAAATCATGTGCTGAAGGTCTGTAAAATATAGGGTCACTAACACCATATTCCCTATACGCCACTTGGCGTGACGGGGTACTTTACTTTTTTTTTTTTTATGGCTGCAGGAGAATAATTTTTTTTTCGCCGGATTTTACCTCTGACGAAGTCCCTAGAGACTAGGAACTGAATTTTGGCGTGTTAATCCGTTTTTCCCTGGCAGCCGTGTGCACAGGGGTCCCTCACACGCACAGGCAGATAACTCCGACTTCGGAGGTACTCATATTTTTTTCCGCCGATGAGTTATTGAAGTTTCAAGCCTTGCAGCTAAGACTAGGGGTGGCTGTCGCAGAGAGAAATGATAAATTAAAAAACCCAACTGGTGTAGCCGGGATTTGAACCCACAACCTCTCTATCTCTATGCCGGCGTCGAGGCCCCCGGAGAAGAATTTAACAATACCGAAGTCGCCAGGAGCAAGTCCGTCTTTCTCTTCTTCATAGCTTTCACCCGTTAAGTGGATATGAATGCGTTGTGTCGCTAGTATACAGGAAGCCCGCGGTATATGCGACATATAGGTCAGGCACATCCGTCTTCGACATCAATCAGTGCCCACCTAAATCCAAACGAAAACGTTTGGGCAGTACTCAAGAATCATTTTGGAAAGAATGAACTCAGAAACGTTGAACAATTGAAGATTATAGCTCGTTTCAAATCATCTGCCCAACTTCAAAACGCTATTACTCTCTAACCGTTTGTTAAAAACTTTTGAAATTTTCCAAATATTATTAGAATGCAAAAGACCCTTTAAATGTATATTTAACAAATATCTTGCAGCTGCAGTTTTTTTTAAAGCGGCGATATTTCTTTGATGTTTGTCAAAATTGTAAATTGTGAAGCCCTAAAGAATAGAAATTACCGTAGTTGCTGGTCTATGATTAATTTTCACTAGGTAAAGCCGTGGCCGTAATGGGGAAATAACTGGATAAAACAAAACACCAGGAGAATTATTGTCTGCTCAGTTCGAGGACGGACGATAATATCAAGGTATACCTGTATGTCCAATTTTCATAGTTGTGTGGTCCTGAAAAGGACCGTTTGTTGAACTAATTTAAGGTAATATAGGGGCCAACATTGTGGGGGCTATATACTTTCATTCTGAATCAGACGAGTCTAAAAGATTAATAACTGTTTGGGGTTGAACATTCCACAAACCATCATTTTTCCAATATTCCTCTTCCTGTTTTAAGACGTGGTCTTCACATTTAGCCCAATAATCTTTGTCTATATTTAATAAAGCGAGATTAGCAAGAGTCTTTACATCGCATATTTTGAATGTTGTATTTTCATCTGCCACTTGTCCTTTTAATTTTTCCCAGATGTTCTATTGGATTTAAATGAGCATGGTAAGGTGGCAGCCTCAAACTTATATGACCGTGCTCTTGGATAATCTTATCTATTTGAAAAATCTTTGTCCTCTGTTTTTGCTTTACTAGAGATAGTAATTCAGGTTTTAAGTACATGTTATTAAATTGTATGTGCTCCTTTGTGAGCCATATCTTAATAGCATCTTTTGTACTGGATGACGTCGGGACTTTATCTTCAAGTGCAACAATGTTGTGGTACGCTGCATTGTCCATTATTAGGCAAGATGGTCGATCTAGTGATGGGAGAACAGAATTTTCAATCCAATGTCTAAATATGTGACAATTCATCTCAGAGTGATAATCCCGATTGTCTATGGATTTTGAAAGAAAAATGAGCTCTGCATTCTGTATTAGTCCATGTTGTCGACTACCTGCATGAGCAATTATCAAGCGCTGTCCTTTGCTGCTAGGTATTAATCTCTTAATCTTTCCATCTGATGACTGTCATTCCCTTTGGTTAGTGTGGTGAGCATTGATCCATGTTTCATCCAAGTACACAATATCATAACCTTGCTTGCGCACCTCTTTTACTTCACGTAAGTACTTGCTTCTCATGACTACTATATGTGGCTTCTCACAGATGATGTTTCGTCCATTGGAATACTTTCTGAATGTAAAGCCTGCAGCTCTCACATTCCTCCATAATGTTTGATATTTCAATACTGTTGTTCTTTTTCAGCGATACTTTTAATTTTCTTATTGTAACAGTTTCATTCATACCCAACATTTTGCGAATTTCACTTCTAATAAGTTCACTGTCGAAATTATCCAACATTTTTGCTCTTCCTTGTGATTTTGTATATTTTGAACATTGACGGTCACATGCTTGAATCCATCGATTAAATGACCGTTTAGATAAATCAAAATGTGTCTTGTCCTATTCTCAGGGTTTTCTAAAGAATGAAATAATCTTCCTCGTTTAGCCTCTGCAAAAATAGTCATACATTTTTATTGCGATGTTTTGTAAACTGCAGAATTTCATTTTAAGACTCATGATAAATGTTATTGTTCCACGTCTCCACCTATGAATGAACGGAAATGGAACACACAATGCCTCGTGTTTTCTACAAATGTCTAATTGTGTCAGAAAGCCCACGTGGAAAGTGTGCAAAAACGTCAATTGTACCGTGTATGGATTTTTAATCGCTATTTTTAACTTAAAATACTGTAAACATTAAGTTTTGACTACATCAATGGGTCGTTATAAATCAAATAAGCAACAATAATAACCAAATGTTTTTATTTTTTATGAAATTAATTCCCTGTTGGGTTCTAATCATTATAACTTTACATGCAAATTTTGAAAAAATTACAAAAAGAGATTAAAAAGATATTGATTTTAAAAGTTGGGCACATGATTTGAAACGAGCTATAGCTGCAAAATACTGCGACAGTCTGACTCACAGTTACCTACAAACAAATGTGGGGCCACTTACTGCCGAAGCTACTGAGATTAGTGCTCTGTACACACGGTGAGCTGTGTTTTTCATCCGGATCGTGTTTCGATATTCTGTTTGCTTATGATGTATGAAGATCTCGTATGACGAAGGACAGTTCGACTGCGATCACTTTCTGTGCGGTTTCGCTTTTTGTCTTTTGGCGTGTGCTGAGACCGCTATGGTGAGGACTGCAGCTACCTTTCTTTGTTTGGGAGATGAAATATTAATTTGGATGATTATACTGGCACGGCCGATTGAGTAATTATGGATTTTTAATTCGTTTACAGTGATACCGGGGCCTTCGACTAACTATAACAGTATGTGTATGGCCTTTGGAGTCTTGACAGACGGTTGGTAGTAAGCAATCATGATAAGTCAGTAGTTTGGTAAAGCATTAGTGTCTCATATTGGGTGCTGCTTTACTGAACATCTTCTCTCGTGGCTAAATTTGCCAATCCTGGACAGACAGATCCATCCTAAGAACGAGTAAGGTGTATTTGCGGTACCTGGCCTTGTCTCTTTTCTCTTGCGGCTTTGTCAACTATAACTACAACAAAGAAAAAAAATTGTGGGAAGTATTTATCGCCGCACCTCTTGCTTGCTAGCAGAAGTGAACATTATATATGGTACTGAAACTTCGTGTGTACACAGATGGATCAGCACAGAATGCAGTAAAGAATTGGGGAGCAGGTGCATATATTGTGTACCCAAATAGCACTAGGATATGAATAAAATAGCAACAGGAAAATATTGCCACAATTATGATGCAGAAATACAAGCAATAAAGTTGGCAATAGAAAAACTGCTGAACAGTAATCTTAGCCCGCAGCCTGTAGTGTTTTTGACAGATGCAAGATCGGTACTCCAGGCACTACAATCCAGAAAATTACCACATCAGCAGACCTTATTGACTGAACTCTGCAAGCACCACAGGGTTGCCCTGCAGTGGATCCCATCTCACTGTGGAATACCAGGAAATGAGAAAGCAGATCAGTTGGCAAAGGAAGGTTCAACAGGCACACAACTAGATACACCGGTTACATGCCATCATAAGAAACAGACAATCAAATCAGAGGACCAAATCAGGATGCCTTTCATAATATGAATAGATATGAACAAGTTATCATTATACGCCTCAGAACAGGACACAATCGACTCCATAGTCACATGTATACAAAATTCAAGATCGGCACCTCAACTACTTGTACATGTGGACAGGCGCCCCAGACTGCTGAACACATACTTCAAGACTGCACTGAATATAGTAGACTGAGGAAAATCCATTGGCCCATAGATACAACACTACAGACAAAACTATATGGGCCACTGCAAGAATTACAAAAGACAGTAACATTTATACAGGAAACGACATTGCAGATATAGACAATACTTCAGGCGAACGAAAGATAGATATATGGTACTGAAACCAGTAAAAAGGGGAGATCAATCAAATCTCCCCCCAAGGCATGCAATATTTATTTTTATTTGCTTCTATTATGCTTTAGGAATATATGACTGCCAATAAAAAGTGATCATCTAAATGATTTGATAGTGCTTATTTGTATGATGGGGTGGGAGTGGGGTAAAATGTGGTGAGTCCCATAGCAATTGTCGTTTGGTAATGAAATGTTAGGGACGTCATTGTAATAAGCCTCTGCCTTATGAGGCGAGGGAGCCACGATAGCTTAGTGGCTAGTGAACTGGGCTATAAAGGACAAGAGGCCGGGTTCGATCCTGACCGACAGCTTCCAGGTTCGCCCAGCCTTAAGTGGGTGCCGGATTTTTTTCTGGGAAAGTAAAGCAGCACGGGTGTAATACCGACCACATTACCCCAAAAATTATGTGTCGACGGTCTGTAAAATGTATGGTCACTAACACCATATTCCCTATACGCCACTTGGCGTGACTGGGCTCTTTACTTTTTTTCACTTATGAGGCGAGGTGGCCAGTTCTCTTACTCGCTGCCTTTTCTTCCGTGGGAATATCTCTAGCAGCTGTTTATTGAAGGGAAGGTAGGGGCTGTTTGAACTATAATAGAGGCATTCTTGTTTGTTTGCGTACACAGGTAACGTCATTAGCATGGCACGCCAAAAACAACTAGAAAATAGGAATGTACATGCTCTCATGCACTAATGGCAACAGGTGTTTATGTTAATTACCTGTCAATATGCATGACACACCATACAAATTTAGTTTGTTTATGCCCATGTGGTTTTAACTTCATACAACAAGTCCTACTAGGTGTTTAAACAGCCAGACTTTGAATGTGGCTAAAAGATGTTTTTGGAGCCGCGATAGCTCAGTGGTTAGTGAATTTGGCTATTAAGGATAAGAGGTCGGGTTCGATCCTAATCGACCGCTTCCATGTTCATCATCATTGAGTGCCGTCTCCGCATCGAAATTTGGCTACCATGGAGCGCCATTCCGCTCTGCTTCTTACTTTGACGGTGCAGGTTGTCGTAGGCTGGCTTGTCCATCTTTTGATGTTACTCGTCCACTTTAGTCTTGGTCTACCTCTTTTACCATGTATTTTCCCTTCCAAGATTACTTTTAATAGGCTGTTCTGTCTTTAACATGCCCCAAAAATCTAATGTGTCTTGATTGAATTGTGTTTAGTAGTTCTCTGTATAGTTGTTTCGATGCTTCATCGTTTGTTTTCTTTTCTTTCCATCCAATTCTTCCTATTCTTCTATAAATCCACATTTCAAAGGCTTAAATTTTATGTTCTATTTTTGTGTAATGTCACTGTATCTGCACCATACAAGAATGTTGAGAAGATATAACATTTTGCTATTCTTAGCTTCAGCCCTGGTGTTATTTGTTTTGATGTTAGTATATTTTCATGAAATTAAAATTACTTTTAAAAAGCATGTACTGGCAGCAAACAGCAGCCATAAGAATTAGCAACCAAACAGGACAATTCCAATATACAAAACAAGGAGTCAGACAAGGCTGTATTCTGTCGCCAGAATTATTTTCATTTTACAGCAAAAATATTATGAGATCAATAGTAGACAAAAAAGGAATTGAAGTCAACGGTCGCAACATAAACAATTTGCGAAATGCGGATGACACAGTATTAATAGCAGAGACAGAGAATGAACGATACGAATTGATAGACATAATAATAAAAGAAAGCAACAAAAAAGGTTTCAGTATGAATGGTAAGAAAACAGAAGAAATGGTTATATAAAAGAAACAATCATCGCCATCATGCAGCATAAAAATAGACAGGACAAATCTGGAACAAATGCAATGCTTCAAATACTTGGGCATAATACTAACATCGGTGCTATATAGAACCAATTCTGACCTATGAAAGTGAATCATGGACCGTAAACAAACAAATAAAAAGACGATTAGAGGCCACAGAGATGGGATTTCTCAGAATAATGTTGAAAGTTCTCAGGACAGGTAAAAAGACCAATGAGAAAATTCTCAAAGAGGCCAATACAATAAGGGAGCTCCTACAAAAATATCAGAAAGAAACAAACAACATCTTTCGGGTACATACATAAGAAGACTAAAGTTGGAATACTTGGTTACAACTGGCAAAATACAGGGAAAGAGAGATCGCAGACGATAAAGGGAGAAAATACTGGATAGCTTGGTGTCATGGTACGGAAAACAGTCAACAACAGAACTGATACGATGCACGACAGATAGACGATTGTGGAAGGACATGATCGCCTACGCCAACCGGTATGGCACATGATGATGATGATGATATTATTTTAATTTCCTTTGTAGAATTGTGTTTATATGCCAGTTCTTTTTCATGTTTAATGTTTCCATTGCTCTTTCTTCATTATCCATGGTATCTTAAGAATTTTTATGTGGCATTTTGTTCGAAAGAATCGATTCTCTTCCTTGCTATTTGCGAGATAATCCATGATTCACAACCTTATGATACCATCGGTTACATATGCCCTCGGTAATTTTAATTGTACTGCCTTACTGGTGTATTGTGTCATATGTTCTTCATGGCGTTTAATTTATGTGGGTCTCACCATCAGATCTCTTATATTTATTCTTTTTCACTGTCATGATTTCTCGAGTCTACAATTAGTAGTATGCCGTTTGTGAGTGTTTTGCTACTGTTAAATTGAGTGTATATTTAAATCTATGTTCCATTTATAATTTACTTGAATAAAAGGTACAAAGAGGACGAAAGGAAAGATAGATCTGCCTAGATTTTTTTTATATTTGGAACGAAACAACCAAGATATTATCAACTGTCACTTGATCAAGAAAGCTTGAAATATAATGACGTCATACAAAATACATGCTCTTGTTGCGGGTGAGTTTATATGTGCTAAAATAAGACACAAGCCGTTTGTGTGTATGTTTTCGTGTGTGTTGAAGGGGAAGCACCTTCAGTATGATAGTCTAAAAATTTGGAATCTAGGGACATTTCTTGTTCTGCCCTATGTAATTTAGCAACATATTGCCTATACTAAAAAAAAAATAAATAAATAGCTGAAGCAAAATATTCTATTTAAATCAATGGATGAACTTAGAAATTTAATGTGCCTTTATCTAGATATCTACATGTTTGTCTTTTTGCACACAATTTTGGCTTTGAAAAAATTAATTCCTGAATTTACAGCTTTATTGTCTTCTTCTTTCCTTCCTCATTTGCCTTTCAGTGTCGAGGGGAGATATAATGCGGTCTTTTGGTCTTCTGTTCGCTGCTATGTTTCCTAGCGTTCCTAATATTCCGTCAGTCCATCTTTTTCGTGGTCGATTTTTGGGCCTGGTGTTCTCGCCACGTTTATTGAAGGTTCGTTGTGTTGTGCTTTGATCTTTCTGCCCAGTCACGTGGCCATACCATTATATCTGTTGTTTCTTTATGTATTCTATGGCGGGAGTTATTTTTTGGAGGTTGCAATTAGAAGGATATGAAATCGTGACCTATTGATCGGTTTGCACATATTAACGATGATAATTTGTGGTAGTTATTGTTCCTTGTTCCGAAATGATTATCTCGTTGTTATGCAGGGATGTGTATACAAGTTGCATTCTTGTTTAACAAAGGTTTCATTAATTCAAAAGAATTTTGTTGAAACAAATATTTTTACATGTCATCAATTTAGGTAGTTTTGAAATAGTTCATGTAGCTATTATGTTCACAGTCATTATCCCTTCTTCTGTGTTCGCCTGATGACTACAGCTCTTCTTTGTTCACACATAAAAGTATGTTAAGTTGATGTTGATACGTTGTTATCATGTCTCATAATCTCAACTAAAAATGTCTCATAGTCTCAACTAATAATGTTTCATACAATCTCAACTAATAATAATTCATACAATCTCAACAAATAATAATTCATACAATCTCAACAAATAATGGTTCATACAATCTCAACTAATAATGGATATATATTTAATGTTGGAGTATTTAGAGAGGCTAGAGCAGCAAGAATCGGCTCCCTCAATGAGATAGAGTTGCTTGCACAGAACAGAGACAAATGGCGAGATTTGATAAAAGATCTTTACAAGGATTGAAAACTGCTAGAATAAAAAATGTAGATAAGAGAAAGAGTATCTGGGTCTATGCCCTAAAGGCCGGCTACGGCTCGAAAGGTCAATAGATAGATAGATTTAGAGTCCAGGACATTAAACAGCACCTACCTGAGCTGAAAGTCAGCAACGACTCATAGCTGACCATTTGCGTCAGAAATGAGGGAATCACAACGGATCAAGATCGTACTTCGCTTCCTCACTATAGACCTGGAAACAGACTAATTAAGCTAGTCAAACAAGGGGGGAATCGAAAAACACCCAGAAGTGTCATACTAAAGTCGGATGTATTAGGTCGAGAGGTGCAAATATCTCACTTCGTTGAAAACCACATCACGGCACATCTATGCCAGCTTAACGTCATTTTACAAGTGTGTAATGACAAAGGGTAGTCATCGGGGGAAAGCGGTGAGAAATGTGGAATATGTAGAAATTATATACTACAAGGGTGAACTAGATGTGTCACAGCCGGCAAGTTACTTAAACCATTAGTTAACACACTCAAGCCTTCTGATGAATGTACTGACGACCAATCAGCTTGTTCTGCATTCAGTGATATCAAATTCTAATGTTTAAAATATAACATTACATTAAGACTATTATTTTTCTGAACTTAATAGTGATATTCTGTGGGAAGAGCACATGACTTCGACAAACACAGATCCACGTCACTTCTTCGGATGATGGAAGTGGGAGTTTAGATGGGCACAGCCAGAAATGAAAAACTTAGTGGCCGTGTAAGAAGACTTATCAACCAACATAGAACTGGAGTCGTCAGTCACTGGACACTGAGGGAATTGTTGAGGAGGGGATCTGAGCACCTATGGACGTGTTCGGAGTGCAATGATGATGACCCGCAAATAACACAATAACTCAATTCTGTGAAGGAGTCACAACCGCATGACATGCTGATGTGGGAGAAGGGGGGGGGGAGACCTGAGCACCTATGACATGTTCGGAAAGCAATGATAATAACCTACAAATAACTCAATACGATGTTAGAACTGCTTAAACTTGTCAGATTTATTGTTGCAATTGACTTAATTTTGAGCCTTTTAATTCTGTCGATTAATGTTTCTTTACTTCATAGCCTAATGACTAATTTGACCATTGATATTTTATTTTCAGTTACATTTGTCTTTATGTTGATCGGTGGGGTCCACCTGAATCAAGTGGAATGGGAATACCTAGAAGATTGCTATGAAGTCTGTCCAAGGTTTAAAACAGCAAAATGCGAGTAAGTCTGAAAGAAAAATAAAGGTTGAGTTTACTAAAACAACGACATAGGAATTACCTGGTTTTGAATGAACAGAATACTTAATTCTCATATATCTCCTTACAAACCATTATACAAATGAAATGCCACAGCATTGTTTTGCAGATAATGAAGTTTATTATGGAAATGAAAACATTGTTCGGTTGACCATGAAATGCTGATTGGTATATCTAATATTATGTCCACCCAAAGCTTGTTTGTCCTAGTTAAAATAGCTAGTATAAATGACCTTGACCCGTACTAGCATACACTAATCTTTGTTGTGCCCTTTTAACACACAGTACTGTTGTAAATGGTAACTTAGGAGGCCTGGCTATGAGGCTGGTTATTATGTCCTGTTTTAAAAACATATATAATCAGATGAAATGTCACCAAATGATAATTATATTGCATGTGAGAATAAATTTAAAACGTCTTCTGTGTGCACATCTGGACGTCAATATTAATGAATCCATTTGAAGAAAGTATTGTCAGCTCAAGGCTGGTGACATCTCCATACAGCTTGTCCTGGCATGGTACCTGCATGGCGACAAGAGTTTTCTTTTTTCATCATATTTTGAGCACGATTGTAGCAGATATTCAGCAGTCATTGTGTTTGTGCCACGGTCACATTATGTTTCTGTCAGTAGTGAAGAATTCCTGTATACGTGTGCCAAAAGTTCGGTCACATTTTATATATGGCCTATATAACAAGTGCCTGAACATTTTATAATGTGGCCGCACATTTTTTTTGTTCGGCGTTCGGCTAGAATGGTGCTTTTTTTTTGTTCATCTGGTTCCGGCCGTGACCGGTCGACCGGTGACTCGGTGATCTGTGACCCGGTGATCCGCGCTGGCTCGGCTGTGGGCAGGATCGGCGACCCGTGACGTCTCGTGATCGGTCGGCGTCTCGTGATGTAAACACTCGTGATTATCCTATTGTTATGGATTTTAAATGCTGTAGTGGAAAGCTTGTTAGGGGGGGGGGGGGGGGAGAGAACTAGGAAAAATTAAAACGCGTGTTCAAAAAAAGGGAAACATGCTGACGCGTGTTATCTCTCCTCACTTTATTCTTTATAGGTTTTTAGTGTTAGTCCTTAACTGTAACATGTGTTTGAATAAATAATGAGATACAATACCTCCTTTAACCTGTATCACAGAGACATTATACCCCAGCATACCCTCATCAGCATCATCAAGTACCGGTTGGTGTAGAGTGATCATCTACAACTTCCGATCTCTAACGAAATAATAAAAGTGAGAGTTTTAAAGTGTTTAATAAAAATGTTAAAAAAGCTTTAAGTCATAAATAAAACATGCAGTCCGCCCGTATAAGACTGGGTTATGAACTGGCTGGAACTTATATCGTAGGCCTCTATCAGCTGAACACATGATAAGTAACGCGTATATGATTGGGTTCATTGACCACCGGGGTGACGGCTACGTGTTGTAAGGCGAATGTTTATTTTTCAAATCTTTTAGCGTGTCGCGGTTCTAAAACTTGGGGAAAGCGGTATTGCAGGGGTGAATATGTTGTGTGTCATGTTTTTATATTTTTAGGAAAGGAGTACCTGATTAAGTGGTTATCTCGGGTGTAGGTGTGGTTGAGTATTATCCCTTAAGGTATCTGTGTGCTGATATAGGGTGACCATAAGACGAGATGTGGAAATTTAAATAACGTGTTGGTTGTGATGATTCTAAAAAAATTGAGAAAAGTGGTGTTTTCCCTTTTGGTTGTTCGTCTCATCATCACCATGACCACCCACATGTACTCTCTCTCTCTCTCTCTTTTCACATTCAAGTTAAATCAAGTCAAATAAAACAAATACTTACTATATAAATTAATTTCACAGCTTTTTTATTAGTACAGCAGAGAACAGATATTTGAAAATATATTACAGTCCGGTTGATGAATTTATTAATTTTAATCGTCTGGGCCAACTCCCTCCTGTTTTAGTGGTACTGCCTGTTTGTGTAAAATGTCTATTAAAATATATATGTATATATATATATATATATATATATATATATATATATATATATATATATATATTATATATATATATATATATATATATATATATATATATATATATATATATATATATATATATATATATATATATATATATATATATATATATATATATATATATATATATATATATGTGTTACTGTCCGATTGATGAATTTGGGCATCCATGGGCCCCCGAAGCCGAAATATCCACGGGTTGAGCAAACGATAAATGATACGGTCGTTAATGTGTTGTCTCGACGAAAAAGGCATGAGAATTCTGTTAAGCTTTGCGCCACGACACTTAAAAATTCTATAATATACACAATATAGACCACACGTGTTGCTAAACAAATCTTGCAACACCCGAGGGTTGTAGACGAATGGAACGTGTGAATTCCGCTCGATAAGGTTTAAAATATCCTTGTGTATGGGAGGTAAACCGTAGGAATCAAAATACTCACATTCTCCGAGACTGGTGTAAAAGAGGGCCACCCAACTTGAGCGGCGAACTTGAGCTCTGTCGACAAGGGCCCGCTTGTGGCTAGCTCAAAGTGGGACCCGTCTAGTAGGCTGGATGAGAGGTCAAAACCAAATACACAAAATCCGTCCTTGAACTCTCGATAATCAATGTTATTCCCAGCATCTTTACCAATCAGACCCATGGCCAGATTTGTAACAAAGAAGGCTCTCGCGTATGAATTTCGTTCAAAGTCCATAGATAGAGGCTTTCCGGAAATACATCTCCCGTCGACAGTCAGGTTCATAGTGAAACCAAAGTGTTCAAAATAGAACGGGTTAGCGGTATAAAGACCATTAAATGCACAGGCGGTAATCAGACCAATCACTATACGGGTTGGTGTTTGAGACAAAAATAAATTTCTTGACTGTGGGAGAACATCCCGCTAGCGATGGAAAATGTTTTGATGGTAACCCTCTTGATCAGGTACCGAACATTCCCGCTTAAAAGAGCCTTTTCGTGGGCTCCACTTCCACCTGATCCTGATTGGTTATTACCACTCAGGTGGTCTACGGCGCCTTGTTACCGTGATTCTGAAGATATTAAGTTGTGTTTTGACATAATTATACTAGGCAATAAAAGAAGGTAATTTACCATTCCTTTCCTTCTTGGCAGTGACTGTACTAGTCGGAGATCGGAGCCATTGTCTCTATACATGAGATCCTCTGCCTGCCATCACGGCGTGGGGACCATAACCGGCGCTACTGTCGGCTGATCCCACAACACCATCCACCACCTGCACCAACGTTTTCACGTAACCCTTATAGCGGGGGCTAAACAAGAGCTCCACCTTGCCCAGTGGTCTTCCGAAGACTAGCGGAAGAAAGGAAATGTCTTACTCCTCCTTCGGTAGGGAGGGGGGGGGAATAACTCTACCCTGCTAACCATACAGTCAACAACAGAATTGAAACGATGCACTGTATATAGAAGATTGTGGAAGGACATGATCGCCTACGCCAACCGGTTTGGCACATGATAATGTTCTTTCTCTGTTGAGCTGGTAGAAGGCATAATTTTTTTCTAATTTAATACAATCTGTTTTTTTCCTTTGTTTCAGATTGAGATGTAGACAAATAATTAATGGTGTAGGAGAGGACTGTGTGAACATGTTCTTTGATGAAAACAACAAGAGAGTTGATTGCTATCTGTGAAGAAAGTATCCCACAAAACATGATGCAAAACATAATCTATGTTGTGATTAAAGTAAAATTACCTTTCAATATAAACATGGTCAAGGGAGAAATTATATATCTGTCAGTTTGTAACTTTCACCTTTATTTATTTGTGAAATTCTTCTAATTCTGTGATGCTGATATCCACCCTTACCATCAAAGCTCACAATGCATCTCTTACAATCAAAACTCACAGTGCATCTATTACAATCAAAGCATCTCTTACAATCAAAGCTCACAATGCATCTCTTACAATCAACGCTCACAATGCATCTCTTACAATCAACGCTCACAATGCATCTCTTACAATCAAAGCTCACAATGCATCTCTTACCATCAAAGTTCACAATACATCTCTTACCATCAAAGCTCACAACACATCTCTTACCATCAAAGCTCACAATGCATCTCTTACCACCAAAGCTCACAATACATCTATTACCATCAAAGCTCACAATACATCTTTTACCACCAAATATCACAATGCATCTCTTACAATCAAAGCTCACAATGCATCTCTTACCATCAAAGCTCACAATGCATCTCTTACAATCAAAGCTCACAATGCATCTCTTACAATCAAAGTTCACAATGCATCTCTTACAATCAAAGCTCACAATGCATCTCTTACCATCAAAGCTCACAATACATCTCTTACCATCAAAGCTCACAATACATCTCTTACCATCAAAGCTCACAATGCATCTCTTACCACCAAAGCTCACAATACATCTCTTACCATCAAAGCTCACAATACATCTTTTACCACCAAATCTCACAATGCATCTCTTACAATCAAAGCTCACAATGCATCTCTTACAATCAAAGCTCACAATATATCTCTTACCATCAAAGCTCACAATGCATCTCATCAAAATATGGCCCCTGCTGAATCCACTATACAGGAAAATATTTGGACATGCTGCCTGCGATACAACTGTAAGAGCAACAATCTTGACTTCAGATAATAATTTTACCACTTGAAATAAATAGATTCTTAATCAAATTTCTTGACATTTGTCTTTTGACTTGTCACATCAAGTTTACTTGCAAAATTCTGGTTGCACTTGCCAATGACTGTGGTAGTGTCCAAGGAATTTTCAGCCATCCTCATCGGGTGCCATGCCAATTGACGTTGGCGATCATCTCTCAGTCCATCATGCATATCATAATTTCAGTCGGTGATATTTTATTATGCCATTTGGATAAGCTGTTCAATTTTTTTTTCTCTCTTGGTTTTCCTCTGCTCTTTTTTCCATTCATTTTGCAAATTTGTGCAGTACACTCAATGCCTACTTTTTGTATGACATGCCCAATAAATGTAGATTGTCTTTTCCTTATGATTTTGATGATTTTTATGGTTTCTCCAGCTATTTTTCAACCTTCATTAGTAAGTTTCGCTATCCATGGAATTCGTTTCATTGTTCTGATAAATCACATCTCAACTGCCTCTAATATTCTCTAACTTGTCCTGCTTATCATACATGACTCACTTCCATATAGTAGAACAGATTCAATGTTGCACTTTAGGACACATTTTATAACATTAATTGCCGATGATTAGTTGCATGTTTTGTTTTAATTTGATGGAATTCTGTCTTTGGTTGTCCTATTCTGCTTCTATTTTCTGCAGTGCAACTGCCATCAGATGTTATATTAATCCCAGGTATTTGAATCTATGCACTTGTTTCAGGATGTTTCCATTTAGTTATACTCTACAATCTTGTGTGTTTGTAAAGTATATATTCACACCATCATCATCACGTGACTTGACTTGACTTAACACCTTTGTTAGCCGTGAGCTATGAGTTCTTTACAGCTTAATGCCTCTTTCATGAAGGCGCAAGTCCTTCTCAGTTGTATAGCTGCAGATTACAGTGTGCTATTGATGGATGGAAGTAGTGGGAGTAACATGCTCCGTCGGTTTTGTAAATGGGGACAGTCTAGTAGCAGGTGATCTACTGTCTCAGATTGTTGATCGGATCATGTTG
Organism: Megaustenia siamemsis; assembly: GCA_032433765.1. NCBI lineage: Eukaryota > Metazoa > Mollusca > Gastropoda > Stylommatophora > Ariophantidae > Megaustenia > Megaustenia siamemsis. Next base: position 38,632,646 of record JAVIAB010000050.1, on the reverse strand, counting down.
TGTTTTTATTCTGCTCAGGTGTTGATTGGTAGGAGCATGGCCTGTTCTCAGCTGGAATATCAGGCTTTGATCCCTTCGCCTCAGCTCCCTCACAGGGTCGAGGGGGTCTGGTTTTGTTTGATATATGTAGAGTAGTCGTTAAATCTTACCCAGTGCATCCGATTTCAACCAGCATTTTATTCAGGTTTGCTTTCCTTAGCCTTTGATTGTCCCCAATCTTCCTGCAAGGCAGCAGATTGTCTTTCCTGTATGGGGATTCTGCCCTAAGATGGTCGGCCCTCCCAGGTTTACGAGCACCATCTGCCCGAGTCACTAGAGGTGACTAACACAGACATGCACACACAAAGATATGAGATGTGACTAACACAGACATGCACACAGCAATATGAGGCATGACTAACACTGACACACATCAAGATATATGACACATGACTAACATAGACTCACATAAACTCTATGGTCATCATTATGATGAGCGGTGACAATTTTTGTGAAATTGCGGGAAATTATAGTCTTCTTGTAGCTTTCAGCTCCAATGTGGAGCATAGTTCTGCCTCCAACATGTGCCATGAAAGCATCACATCTTCCTTCACAGTTGTACCTCCAACATGAACCGTGAAAGCATACGACCTCCATACGTGCCCAGTAACAACCATCTGTGTCCCAGATTGCTGAAGTTCAAAGATTTCGGATGCGGGTTTTTCCGACATAAAACAGAAATAAGGCGGGTCCAGGTTTTTTAGTGCGCCACAAATGACGTCACTAGGATTGTGTTGCTTTCTTGATAGTCCGCGCTGCTAGTACATTAGAGTTGTTTTTTTTTCAGTGGCAGGTGGCAAGCCGCATGAATTACGGAAGTCACTCTACAGTAGGAGGGTGTCCGGTTAGCGCAATCGATAGGCGGTCGGCTTACCACGGCAACAGCGGGGTTCGTACCCTGGCGAGGACACTGGGTTTTACTAATTCCCTAAAAATTAGTAGGAGCCGCGATAGCTCAGTGGTTAGTGAACTGGACTACTACGGACAAGGGGTAGGGTTCGATCCCAACCGACGGCTCCGGGTTCACCCAGCCTTAAATGGGTACCGGATTGTTCTGGGAAAGTAAAAGCAGCACGGGCGTAATACCGACACATTACCCCAAAAATCATGTGCTGAAGGTCTATAAAAATATAGGGTCACTAACACCATATTTCCCTATACGCCACTTGGCGTGACGGGGGGTACTTTTTTTTTTTTACTCTACAGTAGGATGATCATTCGTCTCCGAATTCGGGACAGTCCCCGGAATGTAGAAGTTGTTCCCGAAAGAAATTTGTCCCCGATTTTGACCCGATTCAGTGAATAAATAAATGTTCATACCACGGAATCGGCTCTCTTTTAAAGTAATCACTAGGACTCAGGACGTTACTGAGTTGTGTTTCTTTATCCCAGACTGAGCGTCATTAGCAGGAAGATAAAAGAGAAGACTTGGACGCGTTGTGTCGGAGATAGCTTTGAACTCTTGAAGCGCGGTGCTACGTCACTTCTATTCCCACCACTCACTTCTATTGGGATGCTTTAATTTTTTTTTAAACAGACACTCTCTCTCCCCCCACCCTGCCTTTCCTGACATCTCCCGCCAAAATATCTTTCCCGGCCAATTTTCAAATCAGTCCGAGTGTAATGACAGTACAGTGCAGTCGTGTCTTATATAAAAAAATTTCTTGCGCACACACAGTCACACACCCACCCACATATTATAAATATATATATAAATAAAATATATATGTACACACACACAAACATATATATATATATATATATATATATATATATATATATATATATATATATATATATATATATATCGTTCGCCCCCGATTTTGTGGGACAGTCTCAGAAATAAGCAAAAAAATCCTCTGAAATGTAAAAAATATGACAAATGTCCCCGGAAACAATGGGAAAAAAATGGTCACCCTACTCTACAGTGAGCAGGCCTAGCAACCATTCAGGCCTTCAAAGTAGAATTTTGAATTAATAATTTGCTTCAAAATCTGTCATTGTTATCTGCAACCTGTACAGCGGCCAAAATAACATTGAAGGCTGCTTCGCTAATGGTGGATTAATGTGTGAGGATTCATCTTTCCGGCGATTGTAATGTAGCAGTTGAGGGGAGACTGCCGGTTGCCGGCGCTGGCTAAACACGAGTTGCTGGGCAGAAGGAGCTAAAAGACCGTGTGAACGTCACCTTCTGCTGTCCTTCCTGATGTCCGGATGAGCCTCTTGCTACAAGAGTGGACGGTCATCATCTACAAGATCCTCTAGCCAGGGTCGAGTATAGTCCCCCGGAATATCTCGGTGCACAGGGGTTCTTGGAGATAGGATTTAACCCTATTTTAATTTTCCTACTTTTCAAGAGTTCTTAGCTTTAATCAACAACAAAAATAGTTGCTCTCTAAGGAACAAGTAAGAAAACGAATACTATAATTAAAAAAATAATTTTTTTTTAATTTATATATATATATATATATATATATATATATATATATATATATATATATATATATATATATATATATATATATATATATATATATATATATATATCAATACAAAATTAATTTTTAAAATATTTAATAAATAAAAAGTAATAAATAAATAATTAATTAATTTTTTTAAAATATGAAAAAAAAATTAAAATAATATTTTTAAAATTAATTTTAAATTATGAGATGATTATTAAATAGCGAGATGATGGCACTTATGAGGGAATATAAAAAGTTAGAGAAACAGAAACGAAAAGAGGAAGAAACAAGGAGATAGAGCGAGAGAAACAAACGCAATGTGGGAGAAGAAGACAGACAAATCCAGTGAGAGAGAGAGAGAGAGATAAAGTGATGCAGCTAGAGAAAGAGAGAAGTTATGAAAAAGAAAAACAGAAAAACTGAGCGAGAGAGTGAGAGAGAAAGAGAAGGGGGCTGGGTGGTCGTAAGGCGTCAGGGTCCGGAGAAATACCTCTACTAGACGTACAATCTTACATATATCTGGGTATTAATAGGCCTATAGATAAAGAGGAAGGAACAGAAAATGGTGCCAAAATAAGGATATCAAAATAAAGAGGAGCTTTTGTTGCACTGGGAAACAAATGGAAATCCAAAGAAATTAGGTTAAATACAAAAATAAAAATGTTCAACTCCAATGTGAAGTCAGTCCTATTATATGACAAATAACAAGTGAAAAGATAAAAACATACTTGGAGAAAAAAGGTAGAAACAGGAATGAAGAAGATGGAGAATGCATGACATGCTTAAGAGAATACAATAAAACAGAATGGTTTGAAAAGTGTTAGTTAAAGACCTGTACTATGTTCGACAGAGAGGTTGAAATGTAGAAAAAGAAAATCTTTATAATACATATAATATATGAAAGTGTTACTTTTGAACATATGTATACAGAATATTAGGAAGAAATAATCATCACTTTTTAGCCATGTAATGAGAAGGGAACAGCTGGAATATATTGTAACAACTGGGAAAACCGAGGGACGAAGAGATAGAGGAAAGCAAAGAGAAAAGATAACAAACAGTTTAAGAGAATGGCTTGGCAGAAGGTCAACAACAGAAATGATAAATAACTGTCGGGATCGAAAGTTGTGGAGAGACATGATCACTTACGCCAGCAGGCACGATACTTGATGATGATGGTTATATATATATATATATATATATATATATATATATATATATATATATACAAATAATTCAAGATGGCGTCCATGTGTGGACAGTGTTTTCCGTTACAGCGTGTGTTGTTTCGAAATACGCCGGTTACACGTGGTGTGCTTCTTAGATTTAATGTTCTGCTCAAGCCTGTTGTGGTTATTTAACTTCTGACAGGCTGGTGGACGGTGGAACTTCTCGTTGTTAAGTGGGTATTTATCTTCTTTTCATTCGAGAGATACCTATCGGTGATAGGTCATTGTTTTAAAACTGTCGCGCCAGGCAGACGGAAATGTCCATTCCGAATTGTACAAAGTCTGTGACGGTGGATGGGGCGGAAGAGTCAGCAATGACCGACGACCCAGAAAGCGAAAACAGCAAAGTGTGTGGTACACAAGAGGCATGTTCAGGACACGAACGACGAATGTGGCTGACCACCGTGAAAGAGATTGGAGCCTCATTACGTACTAGTCCAGAGGCAGCCATGGAGAGTAATTCGAACTTATACCGGAGAAAAGATCTTAAAATAAGTACATGGAATGTTAGGACTCTATATCAAGAAGGGAAATTGGAAAATCTAATTCAAGGAGCAGAACGGATAAACATAGATATCTTAGGCATATCAGAGACAAGATGGAAAGAATGTGGGTACATAGAGGACGAAAAATATACATTTATATACTCAGGAAACACAACAGAACACCAAGGAGGGGTAGGAATACTGATAAAAGGAGAGCTACAAAAATATATAAGTACCCAATCGACATACAGTGATAGGATTATACTACTCAAGATGAAAGCAAAACCATTCGACATAGAAATAATACAGACATACGCACCTACTCAAGACTACACAGATGAACAAATAGAGGCATACTATGAAGACCTAAATAAAGTTATGAAGCAAGTGAATCTTTAGACTTCTTGATTGTAATGGGTGACATGAACGCTAAAGTAAGAAAAGGTAAATATAAGACCATTATAGGAAATCATGGTTTAGGAAAATAAAATGACAGAGGAGAAATATTAATACAATTCTGTGAAGAAATCAGGCTAATAATATTTAACACCTACTGTGAGCAAGAGAAAAGGAAACTATACACATGGAAAAGCCATGGAGATAAGAAGAGGAATCAAATAGATTACATAATGATAAAAGAAAGGTTCCGTAACAGCGTAAAGAAAGCCAAAACCGACCCTGGAGCAAATATTAATTCAGATCACAATCCTGTAATGATTAAAATGAAAATCAAACTAAAGAGAAACAAGCAACAGTCTAATTCATCAACAAATCCACTAGATATAACAGCTTTAAATCAAAAAGATTTTAAAGATACCTATACAATACAAGTGAAGAACACATATCAGAAGCTGCTAGAAGAAGAAATTGAGCAAAAAATAAGAGAAAATCCTGATGAAAAAGTCACAACCAAATGGCAATGCATAAAGAAAAGCATACAAAAAACTTGCGACTCCTTACCCAAAAATTAAAAGAACAAAAAACAAAAATGGATAACTAACACAATCTTAGAAAAAATGGAAGAAAGGAGACAAGCGAAGAACACTGCCCAATACAATAACATAGATAATGAAGTACGCAAAATGTGTAAAAAGGCAAAAGGAGACTGGCTCAGACAAAAATGTTTAGAAATAGAAACTATGGAAAGCAAACAAGACTTAAGAGGAATGCACACAGAAATAAAGAGAATGACTGATAAAAATAAAAAGCCACAGAAGGTGGTTGCATTGCAGACAAAAAAAGGAAAAATGATAACAGGCAATAAATATTTAATAGATAGATGGCAGGAATATATAACAGAACTATTTCATGATCAAGGGGACAAGAAGCCAATCATAAAATGTACATCAGGCTATAAAATCTTAAAATCTTAGGTGGAAAAAGCTATAAAAACAACGAAAATGGGAAAAGCAGCATGACCTGACAGCATACAGATAGAGATGATACAGGCACTTGAAGATTTTGGCATTGAAGTGATTACATACATATGCAACGACATATACCACACAGGATACATACCAAATGTACTAAAACATCAACTTGCATTGCATTGCCTAAAAAGAATGGTGCACTTGAATGCAGTGACTTTAGAACAATAAGCCCAATGAGACATGTTACAAAAATCTTGCTAAAAGTTATACAGTGAAGGATTCAGAATAAAATCAATACTGAATTAGATGAGCAGCAATTTGGATTTAGGAAAAATAGTGGGACAAAAGAAGCCATATTCTGCATGAGAACATTAATCGAAAAGTACACAGAAGTAAACAAACCAATATATGCCTGCTACATAGACTACACCAAAGCTTTTGATAAAGTACACCACAAACAATTTATCATCATCATCAAGGACCGGGACTAATGGCGTAGGTGATCATATTTCTCCACAACTTTCGATCTCGGCAGCTATTTATCATTTCTGTTGGTGACTTTCTGCCAAGCCATTCTCTTAAGCTGTCTGTTATTTTTTTCTCTGTGCTTCTCTCTATCTCTTCGTCCCTCAATTTTTCCAGTTGTTACAATATATTCAAGTTGTTCTCTTCTCATTACATGGCCAACAAATGATGATTGTTTCTTCCTAATATTGGAAATTAGCTCTAGAAAACCACCGTCGTAACTTCTTTGTATAATCATGAATCGCCACAACAATAGAAATAACGACAACAACGTTAAGGGGGATTCCAATGGAAAACCCTCGTTCGGTAGGGGATATCATGTGCTACAGGTGATACCCAATCGCCATCAAGCTACTGTAAGCAAAATAAAGATAAAGATAAAACAACTTATAGAATGCCTAAAAGAGATACATCTAGATGACATGGACATACAACTAATATGTAATATATACTGGGATATAAACAGCAATAATAAAATATAACAAAGAGAACTCTACTCCCATTGATATAAAAAGAGGAGTAAGACAGGGATGCATCATCACCAAGCTTGTTCAATCTATACACTGAGCAAATTTGTAAAAACATCACAGAGATGTCGGGCCTAAACATTAATGGAAAGATAATCAATAACCTAAGATATGCTGATGATACTGTACTACTAGCAGAAAATCCTAAAGATCTACAACAATTACTTAATGAAATAAACATGACAAGCAAAAAATAAGGACTAGATGTGAATATCAAAAAGACTAAAACTATGATCATAAACAAAGAAAATGCTCAAAACCCACAAGTGAATATCAAAATTTAAGGAATAGACCTGGAGACAGTTCAGAACTACAACTACCTTGGACATACTATAACCAGTGATGGAAAATGTACAACAGAAATAAACAAAAGAATAGGAATGGCAAAAAGTAATTTTAATGGCATGAAGAACATACTAACATCAAAACAAATAACACCAGGGCTAAAACTAAGAATAGCAAAATGGTATGTCTTCTCAACATTCCTATATGGTGCAGAAACATGGACATTAGACCAGAAAACAGAACAGAGAATTGAAGCCTTTGAAATGTGGATTTATAGAAGAATATGTAGAATTGGATGGAAGGAAAAGAAAACAAACGATGAAGTTTTAAAACAACTAAAACTGAAAAGAGAACTACTAAACACAATTCAAACAAGACAAATGCGATTTTTGGGCCATGTTAAAAGACACAACAGCCTACTAAAAGTAATCCGGGAGGGGAAAATACAAGGGCAGAGGCAGACCAAGACTAACATGGACGAGTAACATCAAAAAATGGACAAACAAGATGAACAACCTGCACCATCAAAGCAAGAGAGCAGAATGGCGCTCCATGATAACCAACCTTCGATGCGGAGATGGCATTCGATGATGACATACAAATATAGTGCTGTCCTACATAACCATATTTTTTTTTTTAAGATAAAAAAAAACGTTACCCTAAATAACCGTACCTTCCTTCAGCACTACCTTTCTATATGTTGGGTCTCCTGTGGATGTTTTCTTGTTAGGATTTATTTCTTTTAAACTCCATGAAAATCAGTAGATATATTGCAGTGCATTTTGCAGCCTGGCTGATGTGAAAATTAATTTTTTTTTAAGGTATGCGATAATGACATATGCACTACAGTAGTAAATTAAGTACTTGAAACATTAAAAAAAACTAGAGCCCAGTCACGCCAAGTGGCGCATAGGGAATATGGTGATAGTTACCATAATTCGTACAGATCTTCGGCACATGATTTTTGGGGTAATGTGGTCGGTATTACTCCCACGCAGTTTTACTTTCTCAAAAAAAAATTAAATTACCCATTTAAGGCTGGGTGAATCTGGAAGCCGTCGATCAGGATCGAACCCGACCTCTTGTCCTTTGTAGCCCAGTTCACTAACAACTGAGCTATCGCGGCTCCCAAATTAAGAACTTGTACATGATTGCTTTTGTTGTTATAATAACACAAGACACAACTTTCCTTTTAACGTTACAATTCTACCAGTGACAAACTGAAATTTGAATATCAAAGTTGAAAGCCAAAGAAATAGGATAAATCATCACAAAGATATTGAACTACCTGAAGAATAATCATGAGTGATTGAATGAAAATAATGTGACACCTTTGACAAGAAGACGTGATCTGAACCAGTGAAATCAAAATGATAAATGGTAACGTGACCAGACGTTCCGATTTTTCCGGGACAGTCCCGATTTTTTTTACTGTTTTGTCAACCTTTGTCCCGGATTTCTTACTGTCCCCAATTTGTCCAGATTTTGGCCGAATTTTTAATTTTTGTCCCGGATTTGTTAAAATACATTAGGGACACAAACGTTTACCAATTTTGCCAATATGGTAAACGTCTCTTCAACTTAAAAATATACATTATTCCGTTGTTGTGTAGAAAATGTTTTAAATGTTGAACTGGCGAAACAGTAAAATGCGCTCCAAGTTTTACATCTTGTATACTGAAAATGAAACTCAACAAGTAGCATCTTTGCGACCAAGACAATTCATATTCTTGTATATTCATTAGGGACGATGAAATGTGTTAGACGAATGACAGGAAACAGTCTGAGAGATATGATCAGAAATGAAGAACTGAGAAAAAGGCTAGGTATAGCCCCCGCCATAGAATATATAAGGAAGCAACAGATAAAATGGTTTGGTCACGTGACAAGGCAGCAAGAACAAAACACAACACAACGAGCCTTCAACAAACGTTGTGAGAACACCATACCCAAGGGTCGACCACGAAAAAGATGGGTCGATGGAATATTAGAAGCATTAGGAAATATAACAACAGCAGAGGCGAACAGAAGAGCAAAAGACCGCAAATGATATCGCCCTTCGATGTTGAAAGGCAGATGAGGAAGGAAAGAAGAAGAAGTATATTAATTGTGTTACTCTAGTTTATCGACGAACTAATTCTTTTTATTGTGTTGTTTAGTAATAGAGGTTATTGCATTCATCGGATTTTATTTACACTGTGTGACTGTAAAAGTAAAAAGTAAAGTAGTCCCGTCACGCCATATGGCGTATAGGGAATATTGTGTTAGTGACCATAAATTTTACAGACCTTCGGCACATAATTTTTTGGGACAAAGTGGTTGGTATTACACCCATGCAGCTTTACTTTCCCAGAAAAAAATTCGGTGCCCATTAAAGGCTGTGTGAACCCGGAGCCGTCGGTTGGGATCGAAACCTACCTCTTGTCCTTTGTAGTCCAACTACAAAGCTACTGGGCTAAATGCTCTGTGCACACCGTGAGCTGTGTGTTTCATCCGTTTTGATCGCGTTTCGATATTCCGATTGTTTACGGTGTAGGATGGCATCGTATGACAGGGAAAAGTTGGCTGTATTCACTTTCTGTGCGGTTTCGCTTGTCTTTTGGCGTGTTGCTGAGACTGCTATGATGGGGTCTACAAACCTTTCTTTGTTTGAGAGATGAGTTAGGAATTCGGATGATTCCACTGGCAAGGGCGGTTGAGCAGTTATTGATTTTAATTCGTTTGCAGTGATACCGGGACCTTCCATAACCATAACAATCTCGACATTCAGCGACAAAATCATCTATGACGACGGTAAGTGTAAGTTTTGAGATGCAGCCCAAACGACATCATCGAAGAAGGAAAACACAACAGGGCAATCGTGGTGGCATTAAACTGTCGAAGTGTGAAATCAACGACGGCCCATTCTTGATAAGCTACTGTGCGGCGCCGATAAAATTGCTTTGCAAGAAACTCTTCTTGGTGACAGGACAGTAAGTACTCCTGACTTTCATTGTTTTTACAATAGACGACACCTTGGGCAGACCATCCTTGTGCGCAACAATATGGTGGCAGCTGAGGTTGATATGTCTGTGTGGAACAATGCAGAATTGCAGGTACATGCGGTTAGGGTGCAGACCCCAGTTCTTTTAGTGATTGTTAATTTGTATGCCTGTAATGGGAGGGTGAACATACAACAATGGCAGAATCTCTTCGAGTTCGATGAAGAGAATGTCATTTTCTGCGGAGACTTTAATGCTAGAGGAAACCAGTGGGGTAACGGCATAACCAACAAGCAGGGAGAAGACCTAGAGAACTCACTGGTGTCTGCCGATTTAGTGTGCTTGAATGATGGAAGGGCAACAAGAATGGCCACTCGAACAGGGGACTCTGATAGTGTCATAGACCTGGCACTGGTGTCATCCACCTTCGCACCGGTTTGCAGGGGGAGTGAACTGGGGTTCCACGGAAGTGATCACTATCCATGTGTCCTCTTAATTCAGAAAAGCAGAAATAGAAGCCAGAAAAGAAAGTTCCACGCATTCAACTACGAGAAAACAGACCAGGACGTCATTAGCAAAATCAGACATAGGAAACAGAGCGCCCCTCTTAGGAGGCAGGAGAGATGGACGCAGCCACCCTGGTGGAACGTAGATGTCGAGGAAGCTTGGCGGAGCAAGAGACAAACGGCCAAGACATGGCAGAAAGCCAGAAGAAATGGAAGAACACAACCGGAGCTCTTGAAGTGTATGAAATTAGAGGTCGACCAAAAAATGATCTACTTTAAACTATGCGCTAAGCAGGCTAAGGATGCCAAATGCGATGACTTCTGTAAAAAAAAAAAAAAAGTGTGCTCAGAAAAATCTCTAACCACATTCTGGCGCCTTCATCAGAGCGTGAACGGCATAACACGACACAGAGGCATACCAGACTTTCAGAGCACAGGCCGGATATGGCACAAATCTGATGAAAGCAAAGGTAAGGCCCTGCTTGCCCGCTACATTGAGAAGACGGACCAAAGAAATGAGGCTGTAAGAATGAGGATACGGGGGTCGCTGTCAAAATTGTGTAAGGATGTAGTGCTGGAAGAAGATCTCACAATCACAACCGATACCATTCGCACGACACTTAAAAGGTCACACAACACTGCTCCTGGTCCAGATGGTGTTCGGTACGATGACATAGACGATTTAGCTGACGACGACTTGACAAAACTGGCCAATGAGTTTAATGCCAGCATTCGGAGTGGCCAGATTAAGGAGGAGTGGCAACACAACTACTTACTACCGGTACCGAAACCAAACAAGGACCATTCTCAGATCAGTACGTACAGAATCATCACAATGCAAAACACTGCGGGCAAGCTGCTGGAGAAAATAGTTGCCCGTGTCCTCACCTGTCACCTTGAACAGAAGCGCGTATTCCCACCCACACACGGAGGTTATAGATATAATAAAGAGACATGGCTCAATGCGGCAGTCTTTGCCTATGACGTCTTCGAAGGCTTCCACAGACGTGAGGAGACATGTGCTGCTGCTATAGATCTGGAGGATGCATACAACAGGGTACCATTTGAATATCTCATGCATATGCTCCTCAAACTGGCGGTGCACCCCTTCCTCATTAGATGAATCGCCGCGGCACTGTTTCAGAGGAAGGTGATACTCAGATGTGGAAGTTGGTCTTCCGAGCCAACAACCATCTGTCTAGGGCTGCCACAAGGCTCACCATTGTCACCAGTTCTATTTAACGTGTACACAATAACGATCACGGAACAACAGCTGGATGGGAGGGGAAGAATTATGACTTTTGCTGATGATATTCTGGTACATCGACAGGGAAGAGACCGACGGGGAATCGTCTCCACAATGCAATACGAACTCGATCGCATTTCTTCCTGGTGTGGGGTTTCAGGTGCCTTGGTTAATCCTAATAAAGCATCAGTTTCATGGTTCTCCCTTAACAATCATATCGTTAATACGACCACACCGGTAGTACGAATGGGAGCTGATGAGGTGACCAGGGACAAGTTGATGACATACCTCTGAGTTAAGTTTAATCGCAGCCTGTGTTTTTGGGAACCACGTCGACCATGTGATAACAAAATCCCGCAAAGGATTAGCCGCCTTGGAGGTCATGCAGCTGCCAATATCGAGCAAAGGCTACTTACTCTTCCGTTCCAGGGATTAGTCGTCCCACCAATAGAGTATGCCCTGGCAATTTTTACTGTCAGTACGACTCAGATTGATAGGCTGGAGAAAATACAAAATGAAGCCGTGCGCATTATCCTGGGATGTACGAGGGACACTCCCTGTGTAGCAATGAGGTATCTTCTTGACTTTCCAACCATGGATGACAGAATCAAGATCTGGAGAGCTCGAGCATACCTGAAGATTAGTACAGACACAGAGCATCCATTGCACCACGTGCTCAACACAGAGAAAGGTATCAGGCTAAAAAGAGGCAAATCATGGGTGGGCCGAGCAGAAGATGTCATCAAACAGGTCAGTGTGCTTACCAATATCAGCGTTGGTGAGGAGTGGATACCGGTGCCTATCTCATTCAAGGGGACTTTCTCGTGTATTGTCACAATCGACGGGAAAAGTAGGGAACAGAACCCGGTCGTGGTTAATGCCGAGATCAACGGTCTCATCTACGATAACACCGATGAGAAAGATGCAGTTATCTATACAGATGGATCTGTAAGACGGCACCAAAGAAGTGCATGGGCATTTACAGCACGCTCGGCAGGCAGAATAGTCAAGGTAGACAGTGGTGCATAAGTCATGACCACGAGTAGCATGACAATGGAGGCGATGGCAGTGACCAAGGCATTCAAATAGTTAGAGTCAGAAGACTACACCCGCGCATGTATACTGAGTGATTCGATGAGCATGATAAAAAAAGTGGAGGTGGGCTCTGTACGCATGCAATGGGTAGAGTCGTTGCAGAAATCCAAAATACGTAAGGTCACCTTTGTCTATGTCCCTGGACATGCGTGAGTACGGGGAAATGAAAGAGCGGACAGGTTGGCTAGCTGCGCTGTCATTGAGAAACGGGCAACCAATGGATCGGGCGGACATGATCAATGCCCTCCGAGATGTGGAAAGAGCACAGGACTTCGACAAACACAGATCCACGTCGTTTCTTCTGATGATGGAAATGGGAGTTAAGATGGGCACAGCCAGAAATGCGAAACTTAGTGACCGTGTAAGAAGATTTATCAACCAACACAGAACGGAGTCGTCAGTCGCTGGACACTGAGGGAATTGCTGAGGAGGGGATCTGAGCACCTGTGGACATGTTCGGAGTGCAATGGTGATGACCCGCAAATAACTCAATAACTGAGGAGGGGATCTGAGCACCTATGGACATGTTCGGAGTGCAATGATGATGACCCGCAAATAACTCAATAACTGAGGAGGGGATCTGAGCACCTATGGACATGTTCGGAGTGCAATGATGATGACCCGCAAGTAACTCAATAACTGAGGAGGGGATCTGAGCACCTATGGACATGTTCGGAGTGCAATGATGATGACCCGCAAATAACTCAATAACTGAGGAGGGGATCTGAGCACCTATGGACATGTTCGGAGTGCAATGATGATGACCCGCAAATAACTCAATAACTGAGGAGGGGATCTGAGCACCTATGGACATGTTCGGAGTGCAATGATGATGACCCGCAAATAACTCAATAACAATCAGGAAGGACAGCAGAAGGTGACGTTCTCACGGTGTTTGAGCTCCTTCTGCCCTGCAACTCGTGTTTAGCCAGCGCCGGCAACCGGCAGTCTCCCCTCAACTGCTACATCACAATCGCCGGAAAGATGAATCCTCACACATTAATCCACCATTTGCGAACCAGCCTTCAATGTTATTTTGGCCGCTGTACAGGGTTGCAGATAACAATGACAGATTTTGAACCAGATCATTAATTCCATACTTTACGTTGAAGGCCTGAATGGCTGCTAGGCCTGCTCCATGTAGAGTCATCATCATCAAGTATCGGGCCTACTGGCGTAGGTGATCATGCCTCTCCACAACTTTCGATCCCGACAGTTCTTTATCATTTCTATTGTTGACCTTCTGCCAAGCCATTCTCTTACGCTGTCAGGTATTTTCTCTCTTTGCTTCCCTCTATCTCTTCGACCCTCAATTTTTTCATTTGTTACAATATATTTAGAGTAACTGCCACAATTCATGTGGCCTGCCACTGGAGAAACAACAAACCTAATGTATTAGCAACGCGGACCATCAAGAAAGCAACACAATCCTAGTGACGTCATTTGTGACGCACTAAAAAACCTGGACCCGCCTTATTTTTGTTTCTCTCTCTCTCTCTCTCTGCGATCAGGACTCAGTCAGAGTAGGATTCCAGACTCCCACATGAAGTCAACTGTCAGGTTAACTGTGTTGATCGCCCCCACAGACAGAACGTCACATTTAGAGTCCGCCAGATCCACTCTGACTGAACACCCGTTAATACGTTGCACTGTGTTCTGCGCCAGTGCATCCGATTTCAGCCAGCATTTTTTCAGGTTTGCTTTCCTTAGCCTTTGATTGTCCCCAATCTTCCTGCAAGGCAGCAGATTGTCTTTTCTGTAGGGGGATTCTGCCCTTAGATGGTCTACCCTCCCAGGTTTACGAGCACCATCTGCCCGAGTCACTAGAGGTGACTAACACAGACATGCACACACAGAGATATGAGATGTGAATAACACAGACAAGTGCACAGCGATACGAGCCATGACTAACACTGACACACATCAAGATATATGACACATGACTAACATAGACATGCATATAAAGCTATGAGATATGAGTGACTTAGACATGCACACACAAAGATATGACGCATACCTAACATAGACATACACACAAAGATATAAGATACGACTAACATAGGCATGCACACACAAAGATATGAGATGTGACTTATGTAGCCATGCACACACAAGAATATGAGATGTGACAGACACAGACATGTACGCACAAAGATATGAGATATGACTAACATAAACATGCAAACAAAGATATGAGATATCCCTAACCCAGACTTGCACACACAAAGATATGACACATGACTAACACAGATACACACTAAGTTATGATATATTACTAAACTCAGACGCACATAAAGATAAGAGACATGATTAACACGGACACACCAAGATATGAGATATGACTAAGATGACACACATCTAGATATGAGCCATGGCTAGCACACACACACACACACACAACATACACTTAAGCTAAGATTTGATCCATGGCTAGCACAGAAACACCCCAAGATATGAGCCATGACTAGCACAGAAAAACATTAAGATATGAGTCATGTCTTCACGGAAAAACACCAAGAAATGAGCCAAGTCTAGCACATAAACACATTGAGGTATCCATATGCTTGGGTTAGTCTGCAGACTCTTCTTAACGTGTGAATCATTGACATACGAGACGCAGGCTTCGATTAACTGTCCGCAGGTTTCGTTCAAACAGTTGTCCGGAGATTTGAGAATGCAGTCTGACACGTAGAACTTTCCCTTGCATGCACTGTTCCCGGCTGACTGTTCAGATGTGTCGTTGAAACAGTTGTCTGGACATTTGAGAGTGCTGTCTGACCCGTAGTACGTTTCCTTGCACGTGCAGTATGCACTTTCCGGGTCACATATGATGTCACAGCCATCAGAACACGTCTGTTCGCACTGTAGCCCAAAATTACCATCGGGACAAGTGTCATTACAGGTATAGCCAGGATGTTTACATTGTAGTCATTTTCAAGATTTTTCCCACATAAAGGACAGACACTGAGACAAGACCTGGAGCAATCGTGTCCATAGACCCCGTGTGAGCATTTGCCGTGACACGTACCAATGATGAAGTCGCAGCTTTTGCTACACCCACTATACACTGCACAAAACGACCAAGAATACCCGTCCAGACAATAGGTGTCTGCAAATGTTTGCGCCTCACACACCGTCGGTTCACTGCCGGCCTGCGAAATGATCGGTGAGAACTCAGTCTTAATGTGTGCCATTGGCGTTTGTGTGGTGACTACAATAGTGTTCATAGAAACATTTGGATATGATATATCATTAGACTGGAACACTACACCGCCACTGTCAGAGGAAGCCTTTAGAGTGGCATTCTTTACCCGAATCATAGTGCTAGCTTGATGATAGAATCGAATGGTGTGAATCTACTGGGGCGTGGCAAAGTTCAGATACCAGTAAACAGGACTGTTTCCACTTCTCAGTTTTGTGTGTGTGCAGTCATTGCCATAGAGATTGGTCCTTCTTTTGTCATTTACTGCGGCCTCTGGTCCACATTCGTCTCCTGTATAACAAGCATTAAATGTGTCGGCCTGGTTTGTGTTCTGATTGAGAGCCACATTCCGACCCCCGCCTATGTGGATGGAGCAGATATTTGCAACTATCGACCCTGCAATCATAACTTGTTGATCAGATCAGCCCCAGAGCAAAAGACATCAATCTCGTGCTGACTAACTACAAACCTTGAATCATTGCTACATGAGGCAGAACCATTTAGTAATGTCGTGAAACTGTCCGGAACTATTAAGTCATTTGCATAAATCCTAAACCATGAGAACAGCAAAGATTGATTGAGAGTTGCCTCAACTGATGTAGAATTTGCGTCCGAGTTACAAGTGGTGTCGTTGTAATTAAACAGGAAAGTAGGTTCAGAATTTTTAAGCGTATTTGTACACGAGAACCAAGTACTGACACTGGGGTCCAAAATATTCGTGCTGATAAATGTCATTGTTTGGGCATATCCCTGTAGTTTTGTCATAAACTCTCTCTCTCTCTCTCTCTCTCTCTCTCTCTCTCTCTCTTTCTCTCTCTGCGATCAAGACTCGATCAGAGTAGGATTCCAGTCTCTCTCATGAAGTCAGCTGTCTGTTTAAGCGAATCGATCGCCCCATATAATTTCTCCTCCAGGGAGGTGGGCGTGGACCACATTGCTCTTCTTAGGTCCGTGTACTGGGGGCAATCCTGTAGAACATGTTTTGTAGTCATATTGTCCAGTGTACAGTGGCATAGGCTGGTAGTTCCTATTTTGAATTTGGTGAACATGTGATTTCTCATTCTATTGTGGCCTGTGCGTAGGCGAAGTATGATGACTTGATCCCTCCTTGATAGTTGGTAGTATCCGTCACTCTCGTTATGCTTTGGGTGTTCACGTTTCCATTTTTCATGGAACTGACCCTTGAGGATGGATTTGGCTTCATCATAACTGAGCGGATTGTTCTCTTGTGGTAATCTCCCTCCCTCTTTAGCTAATGTGTCTGCTCGTTCGTTCCCGTGTATATTACAGTGTGATGGTATCCACTGAATGACTACTCTCTGGAAGTTATTGCATAGTTGGTCCAGGGTTGTTCTCAAGTCATCTAGTTCATTGTTCTTGTGGTTTATTAGAGCTGATAGTACTGATAGTGCATCAGTCAGAATCACCAATTTATTGTGCATGTTATTTTTGTGTTGAGTAGCCAGTGTTGCAGCTTCTCTGATGGCCTCAGTTTCTGCTTTAAAGTTGTTAGAGAATTTTCCAGTAGCTATTGACTTGTTGATCTCGTCCTGATTGGTCAGCGTCAAGAACACACCTCCCCCTCCATTTCTGGTGGCATTTGTAGCAGAGCCATCTGTATATATGTGGGACCAAGAGTCCTGTGGGTAAGTATCGTGTATATGTTTTTCTGCTACGTGTTTTCTTTCTGTGTCTGATTGGGTGCCTTTTTTCATGATTCCTGTTATGTTTTCCTGAAGTTCTGGTATTTTATGTTTTCCGTGAGGAGACATATCAGATGGGCCCAAGGGTTTCGATATTGTTTGGGAAAGAACTGGGTCTCCAGTAGTTAGTTCATTGGCAATTGCAGCGAAGTTGCTCCTCTTAAGTCGTACAATTCCAGAACCAGATATTCTTTGTTGCATGGGGTGGCTAAGGAGCCTTCTATATTTCTCCGCTTGTTGCAAAACTTTAGTGACCCGTCTGTCATCTAAGGGTTGTAAGCCTGTTACTGTTTCTAGAGTCTTGATAGGTGTAGATTTCATAGCACCAGTAATGATACGGGCAGCTTGGTTCTGTATTCTGTTAATTTTACAAAGGTGTGATTTGGAAGCCATAGCCCAGGCTGTGACTCCATATTCTAGAACTGGTCTGACTCTTCCTACATATAGTCTTTTCAAAATATTGCTGTCTGCCCCCCAGTCCGTTCCTGCCAATTTCTTCATAATATTTGTTCGTTTCCTGGCTTTCATCCTTGCTCTGTCTATCTGATTTTTCCAAGTCATTCTGCGATTCATAGTGACACCAAGATATGTTGGGCTGTGATCAATAGGTAGTGTATGATCCTTTAACTTCAAATTTGCAGAGAGTGTTTTCCTTGATAGGCTGAAAATTGTGTATGAAGTTTTCCTTTCGTTGATTGGTAAGAACCAGGTGTTCGTCCACTTTTCAAGTTCACCTAGGGCATCTTGCATCCTGGAACCAGCCACTGACATACTTTCCTCGCGAGTCCATAACGCCAGATCATCTGCGTATATTGCTGAGTGTATTCTGGGTGGAATGTCCATTACGATGTCATTTATGAAAATTAAAAAGAGTGTTGGGGACAAGACTCCGCCTTGTGGGACACCTTGCTCGATAGAGACCTTCTTACTTAGTTGACCTTGAACTTGTACTCTGGCCGTTCTATCCTGAAGGTATTGAGAGACCCAATTGAATAAACGACCCTGGATGCCAAGTCTAAAAAGCTTGTTCTTTAAACCCTCACGCCAAACCCTATCAAAAGCCTTCTCCATGTCGACCCACACATTCCACAAACATTTTTGTTTTATGTCGGGAAAACCCGCAATTCCCGGAATCGTTGAACTCCAGCAATCTGGAACACAAACACAGATGGGTCTGTTAGTAGGCACGTACGGAGGTCATAGGGTTTCACGGTTCATGGTGGAGGTACAACTGTGAAGGAAAATGGAATGTTTCATGGCACATGTTGAAAGCAGAACTATGCTCCACATTGGAGCTGAAAGCTACAAGAAGACTATAATTTCCCGCAATTTCACAAAAAATATCACCGCACATCATAATGATGAACATAGAGTATCATCTCCGCATCGAAGAATGGCTGTCATGGTGCGTCATTCCACTCTATCTCTTGCTTTGATGGTGCAGATTGTCATATACTGACTTGTCCATCTTTTGATGTTACTCGTCCATGTTAGCTTGGTCTGCCTCTGCCTATTTTACCTTGTATTTTCCTTTCCAAGATTACTTTTAGTAGGATGTTGTGTCTTTTAACATGCCCCCAAAATCTCAAGAATGGTTTCACATGTGTCTCGCAACATTATTTATACCATCATATGCCAACGAAGTAACATGACTTATTTTGGCGTGTCCGTGAGGCGTTTAACGGAAAGATTTGGTGAATATCTTCGGGATGTTCAACAAAGAACAGATCTTCTTCAGCTTTGAGATTCACATGTAGGTTCCACAGCACAGCGATTATAACACCCCGAATATATGTATGTATTATGGCTAGCGACCCGTGCAGGTCATTGTGTTTGGCCCTCAGGTTTTTTTTTTACCAAACTAACCCAAAACCTGCTGACAGCGACCAGGTATCTGTTGTGGGTGAAGCAGTTATTTGAATCGCTGAGAAGTATGTTTCACTTGAGGACCAAATATCTGCTCTCCCAGTTTGCCGTAAACACAAGACATGACACGTGTCACTGCGAGATCTTGACAGATTGGCTTTACAATCTAGGACCTGAAGATTTCATAGTTGCTGCCATGACTTCTTTTAGGCACAGATTTCACTTCACACGAGTCTCAGGCTCTTCTGGCGAGAAAGAAATAGATACTGAGAGATAGAGACATGATGACATTTATGCGGGAATATAAAAAGTTACGGAAACAGAAAAGAAAAAAGGAAGAAACAGGGAGATAAAGTGATATATGGATCCGAAACCTGGACAACATACTCAAACCAGGAAAAAAGACTAAATGTCTTCCACATGCGATGTCTCCGCAAAATAATGCACATCAAATGGCAAGACAAAATAACCAACTTAACTGTCCTGCAACGTGCTAAGACCCTAACAATCATGTCGATGCTCAGAAGTCGAAGGCTAAGATGGCTGGGGCATGTCCAACGGATGGAAGAAAAACGCATTCCCAGGCAAATACTATATGGTGAGCTAAAACACGGAAAAAGACAAATCGGCAGACCTAAACTACGATATAGAGATATCTGCAAATCATCTCTGAAAGACTTCTCCATCTGTGAAAACGACTGGCAACATCTGGCAAGTGATCGCACATCATGGAGAGCATGTATAAGGAACGGTATAACAACATTTGAGACTGTGCTAAGACATGACTTAGAAGAGAAGAGACTCATGAAAAAGGATGGTAAACCCTGTGGATCAGCGAGCCTGACCTGTTCATTATGTGACCGCGTGTGTTTGTCAAACATTGGTAGAATTAGCCACGAGAGAAGCTGTTCAGCAAAAACAATACCTCAAAAAAATACGCAATAGCCTCCACTAGACCGTCTGACAAGACGAAAAGGGCCATATATATATATATATATTTATATATATATATATATATATATATTTATATATATCTATATATATATATATATATATATATATATATATATAAAGTGATACAAATAGAGAAAGAGAAATGAAAAGAGGAAGAAACAGGGAGTTAGAACGAGAGAAACAAAAGCGATGTGGGAGAAGAAGACAGACAAATCCAGTGAGAGAAAGAGAGAGAGAGAGAGAGAGAGAGAGAGAGAGAGAGAGAGAGAGAGAGAGAGAGAGAGAGAGAGATAAAGTGATGCAGCTAGAAAAAAAGAGAAGATATGAAAAAGAAAAACAGAGCGAGAGTGTGAGAGTGAAAAGAAGGGGGCTGGGTGGTTAAGTCGTAAGGCGTCGGGGTCCGGACAAAACAGTTGAAACGTCAATTACTCATCGACGGAAAAAAAAATGTGTACCTCCGAAGTCGGAGTTATCTGCCTGTGCGGCGAGGTACCCCTGTGCACACGTCTGCCAGGGAAAAATGGATTAAGACGCAAAATTCAGTTTCTAGTCTCTAGGGACTTCGTCAGAGGTAAAAGCTGGCGAACGAGGAAAAAAAAAAAAAACTTCAAGTCCGTGGTTTTTTTTCGTGGCTTTATCCTCCCTGATCTCTGGGCAGTGAGATCCGATGTCTAACCCTCTCTGGGCAGTGAGATCCGATGTCTAACCCTCTCTGGGCAGTGAGATCCGATGTCTAACCCTCTCTGGGCAGTGAGATCCGATGTCTAACCAACTCTGGGCAGTGAGATCCGATGTCTAACCCTCTCTGGCTATTGAGATATGATACCTAGGAAGGTGTCCCGATTTTTCCGGGACAGTCCCGATTTTTTACTGTTTTTTTCAACCGTTGCCCCAGATTTGTTCATCATCATCGGGTTCTGTCTCCGCAACGAAGGTTGGCTACCATGGAGCGCCATTCTGCTCTGTCTCTTGCTTTGATGGTGCAGGTTGTCATAGGCTGATTTGTCCATCGTTTGATGTTACTCGTCCATCTTAGTCTTGGTCTGCCTCTGCCTCTTTTACCTTGTATTTTTCCCTCCAAGATTACTTTTAGTAAGCAGTTGTGTCTTATAGCATGGCCCAAAAATTGCATTTGTCTTGTTTGAATTGTGTTTAGTTGTTCTCTCTTCATTTTTAGTTGTTTTAAGACTTCATCATTTGTTTTCTTTCCATCCAATTCTACCTATTTTTCTATATATCCACATTTCAAAGGCTTCAATTCTCTGTTCTGTTTTCGTGTCTAATGTCCATGTTTCCGCACCATAAAGGAATATTGAGAAGATGCAACATTTTGCTATCCTTAGTTTTAGCCCTGGTGTTATTTGTTTTGATGTTAGTATGTTCTTCGTGACATTAAAATTACTTTTTTTCCAGTCCAATTCTTTTGTTCATTTCAAGTTGTACATTTCCCATCACTGGTTATAGTATGTCCAAGGTAGTTGTAGTTCTGAACTGTCTCCAGGTCTATTCCTTCAGTTTTGATATTCACTTGTGGGTTTTGAGTATTTTCTTTGTTTATGATCATAGTTCTAGTCTTTTTGATATTCACATCTAGTCCTTATTTTTTGCTTGTCATGTTTATTTCATTAAGTAATTGTTGTAGATCTTTAGGATTTTCTGCTAGTAGTACAGTATCGTCAGCATATCTTAGGTTATTGATTATCTTTCCATTAATTTGTAGGCCTGACATCTTTGTGATGTTTTTAAATATTTGCTCAGTGTATAGATTGAACAAGCTTGGTGATATGATGCATCCCTGCATTACTCCTCTTTTTATCTCAATCGGTGTAGAGTTCTCTTTGTTATATACTAGTAAAATACCGCTGCTAATCTAAGTATATCGCCCTGTGTGTTTATTCTAGTCCGTGTGTTGTTTGTTTGTTCCTGTTGAAGACTTTTGCACCGAAACATCGTTCTGATTTGTGTTGTCCATAAAAAAAAAAGTAAAGTACCCCCGTCACGCCAAGTGGCGTATCGGGAAATATGGTGTTCTATCTATCTATTGACCTTTCGAGCCGTAACCGGCCCATAGGGCGTAGACCAAGATACACCTTCTCCTATATGAATTTTTGTTCTAGCAGTTTTCTTTTAAAGATATTTTATCAAATCTCGCCATCTGTCTCTGTTCTGTGCAAGCAGTTCTATCTCATTGAGGGAGCCGATTCCTGCTGCTCTTGCCTCTCTCATCAATGTTCTTCTCAGTGTCTCCCTGGGTCTTCCTCTTTTTCTTTTACCTGTTGTTTCCCATATGAGGGCTTGCTTTGCTATTCGATTATTATCTCTTCTCATCACATGTCCAACGTATGACCATCGTCTTTTCTTTATTACTGAAGATATTAGTGGTTGATTGGCGATTTCTCTAATTTCCTCGTTTGTTTTGAATTCGTTCCATTCTATACCAAGTATTTTCCTTAGACATTTATTTTCGAATGCGTTCAACCTTGCTTCTATATCTCTTGTTGTTTTCCAGCTCTCACACGCATACGTAAGGGTTGATAGTACATTTGATTTGAATAGCCTAAGTTTTGTGTTTGTGCTAATGAGTTTTGATTTCCACAACTTTTCAAGGCTTCTGAAAGACATTGCTGCTTTAGCCAGTCTGATTCTAATTTCTTTGCTCGTATCCCCTTCTCGATCAATGTGACTTCCAAGATAGATGAAGTGATCGATCTCTTCTACTGGTTTGTTTTCCATGTATATTTTGTCACTGTTGGAATTAAACTTTTCATATGGTGTTAGTGACCCTATATTTTACAGACCTTCAGCACATGATTTTTGGGGTAATATGGTCAGTATTACGCCCGTGCTGCTTTACTTTCCCAGAAAAAAGTCCGGTACGCATTTAAGACTGGGTGAACCCGGAAGCCGTCGGTTGGGATTTAACCCTACCCTTTGTCCGTGGTAGTCCAGTTCACTAACCACTGAGCTATCGCGGTTCCCACTTTGAATATAACTAAACTTAAAAACCTTATTTTTTTTAAAATAATAATTAAATGCACAAAAACTAGAAGCAAATCTTTATCATCTTGCTATAGCTGCTGATACCTTTAGCTTTGCTGAAAAGCAGTTTGTTCAAATAAGTGCTGTCAATCAGCAAGGGAGATCACCGTTTAGTAGAAATGGAGTACAACTCTAAACTATTACTATATTAACCACTTAGCTCAGTTATTGTATGTATCAACTCTACACCGTTTTTTTTTTTTTAAGTTTAGAGTGATAGGTCACTTTTGCAGTTGTGAGTCAGCAGCCGTAAAAATGTTTTTTTTTTCTTTTCTTTCGCCGTGTATTCTCTTTTTCTATTAATCTGACTGCTACTTGTTTGAGTTGGAGCTTTAGAGCGTGTTTCCAGAGATTGCGTTCTGCAGCTATTTCTTCCCAGGCAGCAGGGTTTATGTTCATATATAGCAGAGGAAGTACGGCTAAGAGTATATAATAGCGGGGAATGGTGTGAAGGAAAGTACACACCAAGAGATAGAGAATAGGGAAATATAAATTAAGCACTTACTTATACAGAAGAGAAAATGACGTGGCGGGGGTTGCGGTTGCAAGGAAACTAGAGAAGACTAGTGACTTGGAGCCGGACCATCGAAGAGAGAAGACGTGCTGGAGGTGTGAACAACATCATGGAGACGAACCGTTATATGAAGTAGATAGGATTAGAGAGAGATAGAAGAATGTAATGTAAACAGGCCGATAGTTAGGGATATATAGATAGGTTAGGGTGGTGCGTTCGATGGGGAACGTACCAAAGTAGGGAAACGGCCGATAATGTAGATTGATGGTTAGATAAAGAACGATGGACGAGGATCAACGTTAGACTAGGTTAGGGAGAATGAGAGGACTGTAATTTTAATTAGATTTAGTAAATATCATCATTGGTGCCATAAAATTACAAGTGAACTGAAGAATAAAGAAATAAACGAAGGGCTCCAAGTAAAATTAGAAACAGTGTTCGAGTTGAGTATGAAAATGGTACCTCCTACTCCTTCAGAATATACTCCTTTAGATGTTTTTTCTTTACACCTACACATAGTCTTTATGTCACGTTTGCAAATCGAAGTTTTGGGGGCTCCCTAGTCCTTTTGCCATCTGCCAACTGTCCGTACATGATATCTTTTGGTATGCGGCCATCTTTCATACGGCGTACGTGGCCAAGCCAGCGTAACCTACGTTGTTTGAGCAGCGTGTAGATGTCCGGAAGGCCTGTGCGAGTCATGACCTCCACTTTTGTCATTTTATCCTTCCAGGTAATGGTAAAGTACGAGACTTGAATCGGCGTCTTAGCACGCGACTTTTCAACCATATGTGCTTGGCCGCCTATCAAGAAGTGTTCGGGGACTTCTGGATAGTGTCGCTTCAAACATCGAAACGCACGACGCGAGGCGACATTCCTCACCTTCCCAGAGCACTACCCTGGTACCTATTTCTACCACCGGCTGGGTCGACGGCGGGGGTATTTTTTTTTCTCAACCATGAGTACAATTCACATTGCTTCCAGCAGGAATCGAACACGGGTTATCCAAACGTCGTTAGCCAAGTCGGGTGGTTTTCCCAACTAGGCTACCGAGGCCCCCTCCTTCCAGGTGATACCAAGAATACGGCGCAGACATCGCACATGGAATGCGTTCAGCCATCTCTCCTGCTTTGTATAAGTTGTCCAAGATTCGCTGCCATACAGGAGGATACTAATTATGCAGACATTGTAAACTACTGCGGCCTTTGTTTTAATTGTCAGTTTTTTGTTTTGCCAGGCACGCATAGAAAGACAGGCGAAGGTGGTAGCAGCTTTATTACCATTGCGGGTGTCACTCGTAGTTATGGATGGTAACATGTCGACACCAAAATGGCGAAGCTGGAGTATTCTTTTCCAGGGCGCGAGCTTGGGCAGAAAAGGAAGAGGCAAGTTGTTGCCTATGCAACATGTTTCTCCTGAATGGTTGCTAATGGTAAACATAAACCATACAATTGGAATATTAAAAATGCAAATTTAATAATCAACGAAGAAAATAATTGTATCACTTCAAAGAGTTATTTTTCATTTGCAAAACGCATTTATTTTCTGTTGAATAATTGCATAATTAGTGAAAGATATTACTTCATTAATTTTTTTTAAAATTAAGTAATCAATATTAATAGTAAACACAAGTTATTATTATTACAGTGTAGTCTAGTACTCTTAGCTACAGGCCCGTAACTGTAATGGTGGGTTTAAGTTTATTAAAAAGTGTTCTGTCGTTTTTTAAAGATGGTGGCCAATTTGAAAATGGGTAAAGATTTTTATAAATTATAAATAATCATGTCTTGCACAAAATATAACAACTAATTTTTTTTGTTCATATGAAATAGACGCCTTTTGGCAATAAATTTTGGTCATTGAATTTTTAAATTTAGTAGAGATCCAATGCATGTATTTTGTAATGTATGAGTAGGCAGAGAAAAAGATTTAGAGTGAGATGATTTCATTTGTAACTTTTGTTTTTGTTTTTATTAAATTTAACGAACGTTTTATATAATAAAACTATCTTACTATCGGTTCACTTTCTAAAATTACTTCTTCTTACTCAAATGAGTAGTGACTCAGAATGACTCTGACTATACTCTACTGGGAGTTCACACACAGTCACCTGACGGTCCTGACCAGCAGACTTAAGACTAGTACAGTACACTACACTAGTACACTACACTACAGTTAACTGAGTTATTATATGAGTTAATAGTACTACTTAACTAACTACTAGTTAGTAGTACTAGTACTAAACACTAAACTAAATCTGACTAAGACGACTAAGACTGAAGACTGCCATTGACGAAAATGTGTAGGTAAGATATAAATAAAGTTGGGTACTTTTAAAAATAAAATCACTTTAATTTTTTCCTCGGACTAAGACTGAAGACTCAGAAGACTGCCATTGTTGACGAAAATGTGTAGGTAAGATATAAATAAAGTTGGTTAGTTGGGTACTTTTAAAAATAAAATCACTTTAATTTTTTCCTCGCTAAACTCATAAATTGCTGTAAATTATTGTAACTTAAATATTATTGTCTTGCTTACTTTTGTTCATTATATTTTTAGAGCTGCAGTTGACAGTTGACATCACAATTATTAATTCAATTTAATCACAGTTCACATCACTCCAGAAAATTCATGGAATACTAATAGATTTGATCAGTTAGTAGTTAAAGTTAATGATCTTAATCAACAACATACACATTATCATCACAATTCACTCACTACTCAGACCCATACTGACTCATATACTTCAAACTCCATGCCATAAACCCCACCTCATTTATATCCCTCACTGGACTCGAGTAATGACTAACAACTCCTGGTTCTGTGAGTGTATTGATTTACTAATCTTCTTCGGCTCCTAGCATAGTACACTTGTCTGGCATCACTCATTTTGACGTTATGCTCCTGCCTTATTAAGGTTGTAGATTCACATGCATTCATTGCCAATACGACATTTTACAATACTTGTCCTGCTTCCATAAGGACACTGCTTGAAAGAATAGATAGGTGGATGGTCTGGTCTGTCCCTTTCACTAACTTTCAGCAGATGAGAAAGTAAATATACAATGTACACGCTGGTAATAATTAATAATTTCAGAATAATTTTTTTTTTATTAAAACATAATTTTTTCATAATAGCTAGATTTGCATACATTGCATCAATCTCTGCACACCTTGCTGAGAACAGTTATGACTTCTTGATATTTATCCATCCCTTTGGGCTTGATCCACTTTTCCTTTGGGTAATTTAGACATTTTTATTAATTTCAAGTATTTAATGAAATATTTATTATCAGATGTGAGTTGTAGAATAGCAGAAGTTAAAGCAAAGATGAAGCTTTTCACTAACATCAAATAGAAACAATCAATCACTCTTTGGCTTGACACCTGGGATATTACGAAAACTGGAAAACATTCAGGGAATTAAAAGATGCAAGGAGACAGGGAACAAAGAGAAAAGAATCATATATTTTAGATAAAGTAAGAAGTCAACAGCTGAAATGAGGTTACATAAAGTTATAGAGAAAAAAAAAAAATAGAGAGACATGGTACTAGATAATGGTGATGGCTAAGTTAAGGCAGTAAGTGATGTATTCTTACCGAATCAAGATAATGAAAAATAAATATGCTAACTAGTTTGTTGACTACAAATATTAGTAAATACTAGAAACTTGATTAACTTGAACATTAAGCAGCATAGTCAAATAAAACTCAGTTCTCTCTCATCATCAAGTTGCTTTAAGCTGAACTATTTTTTTTATTTTGGGAGCCGCAATAGATCAGTGGTTAGTGAACTGGACTACAAAGGACAAGAGGCCTGGTTCAATCCTGACCGACGGCTGCCAGGTTCACCCAGCCTTAAGTGGGTACCAGATTTTTTCTGGGAAAGTAAAGCGGCACGAGCACAATACCAGCCACGTTACCCCAAAAAATCATATGCCGAAGGACTGTAAAAATTATGGTCACTAACACCATATTCACTATATGCCACTTGGCATGACGGGGCTCTTTACTTTACTTTTACTATTTTTTATTTTGACATTTTCAACAACTACAGACTAAAATAGGCAGATGAAGAGAGGAAGATTAGAACACAAATTAGAAAAAAGTAGTCCAGATTTATGGGACATTGGAGAAAAGGCGGGTTTAAATACTTAATAACAGCTGGAAATTTAGAAGATATGAGGGATAAAGATGAACAAAAGGAAAATATGCTGAGATGGTTTGATGACATGGCATGATGAAAGATAAGCAGTGGAACACAGCACACAAGATGGAGGGGCATGATACCCAATGTCTCACAGCATGGACCATGAGTGAATGACAAACATTGTCATTTTATACAGTTTTTACAATATCTTTTCCAAAAATGTTTCTTCAGACACTTTTTATTTCAACCACTTGTTTACCATGTTGTCTTAGCTCTATCCACTTTGTCTTGATTGGCCTGCTGTTCCCATGACCTTATTTGTTTGTAGCTCCCTAGGTCTTCCTTTCCAAACATGTTTTTAATGTACACTATAATGATGAAGATGATCTTAATGCCATGGGGTTGGCACGAGCAATTATCTTTTAGATACATTAAGATGGTGATATCGTGAGCCTCAATGGTTCTGCTGGAGAAATACTCCTTCCTATTTTAGAGGCACCGCTGTACTAGGTTTTCTTTATCAACAGATTCCATCATTGCTTAGAACTATGGCAATCCTTGCCTCATTTAATTAGTCTGTTTAATCCCCAACTGTGAATGTAGAGACCAACTGGCGGGTAAGATGAGGTCTCGATAAGCTGTCAAATCAAGTTCCCCCTATTATCACTACATCTTTTTTGAAATTGAAAAAAAGTAAGCCCATAGACATGTTCTCTTAGAAAAATTCCTTTCTATGAATATTTTCTTTCAATAAAAGAAATAAATGTTTGCCTGCTGGCTAATGATTTGTAATTTTATTTCACTATACCAACAGATGGCCACATATAACAAGCATTAACAAATGTGTATATTTTCAACTAAACGGATGCTACAATGTCAACATCAAGTGATTCAACAAACATAAACCTCAAGGGCAAACGGAAGAAAAAGATTCCTGCAAATGCCAATCCATTATTTACACAGTGGCTCACAGAATGGAAACAGGAAGCTGCAGAAAAGGGATGGAAAAGTGCTCACACATATGCAAAGGTAAATTTGTTTTAATTGATTCTTCTTTATTTACTTTTAGATGATGATGGTTGTTGTTTCTGAAGAAGGTAACGGCTGATTCATGGCCCTCTACATCTCTGTAAAACCTTTCATAAAGAAATAGTGGATGGTGTCATATATACTAAAATTAACATATACTTAATGAGTCCATAAAGGTAAACTATTCAGTTGTCAAAATATTTTTTTTAATGTGTTCATGACATAAATATCTGTGATGTATGTGTGAATGTATTCTCTTCCCTTCCTAATTTACCTTTCTGGTGGACTGGTTAGTCTCAAGGTAAGACGTTGGTCTCTAGACAGAGAAGTTGTGAGTTAAAATCCTGGCTGCACCAGTTTGGATTTTTATTTATGATTCCTCACTGCAGCAACCCCCCTTGGTCTCAACAGCGAGGCCCAGTGTGAAATGTCAATTACTCATCAACAGAAAAAAATATTACCTCTGAAGGCGGAGTTATCTACATGTACACGCACACTGCTGCCAGGGAAAAACGGGTTAACACTTATAATTCAGTTCCGAGTCTCCAGGGACTTCATCATAGATGATAGCTGGCAAAATGTAAACAAAAAAAAATAATAAAGATTACCTTTCAGCATCAAGGGGGTGTAAATGTATGAGGGTGTTTTAGTACTGCATTTTAGTGACAGAATAATTATGTTCTTTATTTTTCCTTACAATAGAAATTTCAATTGCAGGCTTTAAAAACCTTGAAGGCATTTCCTCTAACCCTAACAAGTGGAAAGGACTGCAAGTTGTTACAGAATTTTGGTAAGAATTATGTAACTGACTTTATGTGCTGTTGGTAAATGACAGCGAAGAAGAGCACTGGCCCACTCACTACCAATTGTTGTGGTCTAATACAGGGTGTTTTTAAAGTCGCAGTGCAGTGAATATTTCTAATATTCAGTAAATGACGTAATCATCATCTACGTACCACAATTTTGTAAACCACATTTATGAACAAACCGCTGCTTCCTTTAAGGTTTTATTTACGTAAAGGACGGACACTACGCTACTTTCACTGTCTCATTGCTTGAAGAAAATGGTGTTGACGATTGAAAACAGGGTATTTCTGGTTGAGCATGTCTTTCGTAATGGCGGTAAATATACGGATGAGGTCATTAGACAATTCGTGAGGAAATTTCCAGACTCACAAGTCCCTCACCGAAATTCTGTTATAAAATTGATCAAAAAGTTTCGTGAAACCGGTAGTGTGGTAGATGCATACCGTTCTGGAAGACCTTCAATTTCACAAGACCAAATTATGGAACTCCAAGACAGAATTACAATGAGTCGAAATGCATCTTTAAACCACTTGTCTCAACAGGTGCAAATATCTAAGAGTTCTGCTCACAAGGTTTTAAGAAGTGAACTACACTATCGTCCATACAAACTAACTGAAGTGTCTCAACTCCAAGAAAGAGATTATGAATCCCGTTTAAACTACTGCATGTGGTTTCAGAATTTTATTTATGAACATGGCGCTGCCATCCTTGACGTCACTTTTTTCACTGATGTGGCCTGGTTTCATTTATCCGGTTATGTGAACAGTCAGAACAATCGGCTGTGGAGCAGTGAAAACCCCATGAATTTCATCAAGTGCCGCTTTACGATCAAAAAGTCGGAGTGTGGTGCGCTATAAGTCGTATGCGGATAATAGGACCTATATTTTTTAATGAAACAATAAATGCAGAACGTTACCGTACTTTAATTCTGGAACCGTTCATAGCACACCTTACAGAACGGGAAATTATGGAATCCTAGTTTCAGCAGGATGGGGCAACAGCACACACAGCCACAACAACACTCAATTATTTAGAAAGCATATTTGCAAATCGCATTATTTCACGTGGAATCTGGCCTGCTCGTTCACCAGATCTAACACCCCCAGATTATTATCTGTGGGGGGCATTGAAGGGGAAAGTTTATGAAAATAATCCGCAGACAATTAATGACCTAAAGACTGAAATAGTAGACAAGATTAAACAAATATCACCATACATTATTCTGAAGGTTTTCGCAAATATGGAAAGACGAATCACGACATGTCTTGAGGCCCGTGGTGGACATTTTCAACATATGCTTTAGGCACAACTTTATTGTGTTAATACCAACATTACCCATTATAAGCTCGCCGATAGCAGTCAAGTATATTTGAATAATACCATTTATTTTACAATTTGTGTGACGCATTAGTTAACCGCATTTCTGGTGACGTTTTTCTTCCGAGAGTAGAAATTCACTGCACTGCGACTTTAAAAACACCCTGTATAATGGTCCTTTGCATCTTCACAGATGTTTGAAAATAGGTGTCAGTCTTTAATCATAACTATCCAATGTTGTTTTTCTAAGCTACTTCTCATGGCTGATTTTGCCAATTTTGGAATAGCAGCTTTGATATGAACAAGGCAGTTTTATATCAAAGGGTTTTGCCTCTTTTTCTCTTGCATCTTTTTTCTTTCACTTTGACTTAATTTCATTTTCAACTATTATCGTGCCACTTTTTCTCTATATGCTCCATATCTTCTCTATGTGCTATGATCATCTTCCAGCTTTTTCCAGTCTTTATCACTAATGGAGAATTTACACAGGAATGTCTTGCAGACATCTTTGTATATTAGTTTTGGTATACCCACAGACTGCTTCTTAGCTATAAGCTCCCGATATAATATTTGCTTCGGTAATTTGATTGTTGTTCATTCTTCTGATATATTCAAAACACCTTAATCTTTAATTCTTGAGTGTTGTCATATTTAATGGATAGAAACTTTGAACGCTGCAAAACATCCAAATTTGAGGTTTCGTTATTGTTATAAGACAGCACACATCTATCTATTGTCCTTTCGAGCCGCAGACGGCACATAGGGCAGAACCACAATCTCAAAAACAGAAACCTTGCGTGCCAAAATGGCACTTATTGCAGAGACCACAGCGCACATGGGAACTGTTTAATCTGTTAATTTTATGTGATTTTATGCCTGTGTGTTTGTTTACCATGTGTTGTGCCATGCCAGTTCATATATTTATTTATTTCTTGATTTATTGTGGTGAGGTTTAATACCTAACTTCCCTATCTATTGACCTTTCGAGCCGTAACCGGCCCATAGGGCGTAGACCAAGATACACCTTCTCCTATATGAATTTTTGTTCTAGCAGTTTTCTTTTAAAGATATTTTATCAAATCTCGCCATCTGTCTCTGTTCTGTGCAAGCAGTTCTATCTCATTGAGGGAGCCGATTCCTGCTGCTCTTGCCTCTCTCATCAATGTTCTTCTCAGTGTCTCCCTGGGTCTTCCTCTTTTTCTTTTACCTGTTGTTTCCCATATGAGGGCTTGCTTTGCTATTCGATTATTATCTCTTCTCATCACATGTCCAACGTATGACCATCGTCTTTTCTTTATTACTGAAGATATTAGTGGTTGATTGGCGATTTCTCTAATTTCCTCGTTTGTTTTGAATTCGTTCCATTCTATACCAAGTATTTTCCTTAGACATTTATTTTCGAATGCGTTCAACTTTGTTTCTATATCTCTTGTTGTTTTCCAGCTTTCACACGCATACGTAAGGGTTGATAGTACATTTGATTTGAATAGCCTAAGTTTTGTGTTTGTGCTAATGAGTTTTGATTTCCACAACTTTTCAAGGCTTCTGAAAGACATTGCTGCTTTAGCCAGTCTGATTCTAATTTCTTTGCTCGTATCCCCTTCTCGATCAATGTGACTTCCAAGATAGATGAAGTGATCGATCTCTTCTACTGGTTTGTTTTCCATGTATATTTTGTCACTTGTTGGAATTAAACTTTTCATGACTTTAGTCTTTTCATGATTGACCTCAAGCCCAATTTTGCTGGCTATTGATGATAGTTCATTTGTGTTTTCCTGCATCGTTTTTATCTGATTGCTGATGAGAACTATGTCATCAGCAAAGTCCAGGTCCTCCAAATGGTCTCCTTGTATCCATTCGATGCCTTTATTACCAGTGCAGCATTTCTTCATTATGAAGTCCATAACAATTCCAAATAACAAGGGCGATAAAATACATCCTTGTTTAACCCCAGTTTCTATTGGGAAACATTCGCTCAGTCCTTCCTCTGTTCGAACTGCACATGTGTAACCATCATACATGTCTTTGATAATATTTATGATTTTTGATGGTAAGCCATATTGCTTCAGAATATTGAAATAACTTCCCTACAACATAGAATATGTCATGGGACATCCTTTAAGAAAGAAAGAGAACAGGATGTATGATGGATACAAACTAGTCTTTGTAATTATATTATATAGTTAGATTTCATATTTAATTATTTTTTTTTAAACTGCACTTGACTAAATTTCATTTCTCTATATTCATACACTTCTATATAAGGGCAAGTCATTATGATGGAAACATTGTATATAATTAAGTTGTTAAAGGCTATTCTACATTGCAGGTGACAAGATCTGTAAGATGTTGGATGAAAAGTTGGCAGAGTATAACCTAAATAAAGGTATAACATAATATATAAAGATATGTCATTTCTAATGATATTTTTGTCTAATTTGTTGGCTGTTTGAAATGTTTCCTTTCTGTCATATAAGCTTCAGAGCTATTGGGGCAACATTGATGGCTGTAACTAGCCTCATGTATTCCTTTGTGAGGCTGCTTCTTGTGAACTGATGAAGTTCGTACCTGATGTTGACTTCTCAACTTTTCTTGTCGTCCAAGTATTTTTTATTCATGTCTGTTCCGTGGGGGAAAGGGGTGGGGGGTTGGGGTTATAATAAAATATAAGCTGACGCCCTTCCGCCCAATGCCATGTAGTGATATCTGCAGGTATTTCTGTACAAGGTGTTCCATCTATCAGGTCTTTGAAGTAGAGTTGCTTTGATGTCAGTGAGCCTTGGACAGTCAAAATGATGATGTTGTGGTTGTTCACAGAGTGGACAGGCTGGAGTCTGGTTTCATTGTATTCTATTGATGTGGTTGTTCACAGAGTGGACAGGCTGGAGTCTGGTTTCATTGTATTCTATTGATGTGGTTGTTCAGTGGTACATAACTGGTTCTCAATTTGAAAATGGTGGTTTGGTCTCTTCTTTTTAAGTTGTTAATGTTGTCATCGGGGTTTGACCTTGACAAGTATTTAAAAAGATCTCTCCCTGTTTTTCCCATGGCCTATCCATTTAGCTAATCTTCTCAACTGTTAGAGTTTATGATTTGTTTGGCTGTGTTTAATTGCCATATTTTGAAATTGAACCAAAACCAAGTTAGTTTATGGTTAGTAGATGAGTGCCCTAGCCACTTTTCTGCTGTGGCTTCAAGATTCCTAAATGTTGTCAGCTTATTCACTGCATGATGTCAGAAAAGATAGTTTGTTCTTTTGTGTCACTATTGACTGCACTGCCACAGTATATGCACTTTTTCACCCAACACATCAGACATCATAGAATATTTTTTTTTAAATTGGATTATACTTACTTTGCTTTCCCTCTTTGATTTCTACTGCCATGGTCACAAAATATATCCCATTTTGGGGACCTTGTTATGGAGTGGAGTTTTGGCCAGCTTCAGTTCATTGACCATGATGTCATCAGTCAGCTATGAGTTGTTGGATGCTGTCAGATAATTTATTCAGATCTAGTTTGAAGCAAGAAGAGACCTATCGTGAGTTGAACTCATTTTCTAAAAACATATGCGCATTCACTATCAAATGTCCTGTCCAGTAATACTTTCATAATTGATTTCCCTTTATTTTAGCTTAAATAAACCTTTAAATATCTTACAAGTATTAATAAACCTCTAAATAATAAATACCTATAAAATATTATAGTCACCATCAGATTTAGCGGGAATGGCTGGTAAGTCTAGAGGTATGACATCTGCCTCAGGATAGGAAAGACTCAAAGAAGGTTCAAAGCCTACCACATGTGTGACTTTAAAAATAGGAATAATTAATCTGTGGTTTCTTCATGACGTTACCCTTTCCAGAACTCTTGGGTAGTGAGATCTGATGTCCAGCTCTCTCAGATAACAGCAATAAACAGGAAGTCCCGTGTGCACATCGAAGAACCCTTGGCAGTTAAAATCATAAATAGTAGGCCATAAATTTGGCCATTACTCAGACAAAATTGTCAGTAAAAACTTACCTACACTGGGGATCCCAGGCCGTGCTACAGAGTTTGTGCACATGGACCAGGATTCTCCTTCGATTTCTCATGGAGGATATCGGAGAACCTATGGGTTTGTTCTGTGTGCGATATTGATGATATTATCAACAACACCACATTCATTCTCTGTGTACCACACTCAAGGCATTACAGGGGTTCTTTCTTCTGTTGTCTTTGTATGTTATGATAAGTAATCATGAAATAAATAAATTACACATTATATGTACTGTTTTTTGCAGGAAAATTAAGTGCAAACCTCAACAGCCATGCTAATATAAACTACAAATCAAATGAAAATATTGTGTCAGTGCCTTCACATTCTGTAGCACCATCTAATTCAAGCTGCCATAGAGAACACCAAATTACTAATACAGCATCATCATTACCAACCACACTTTCAGTTGTGAGTAATGCTGCTTTGCTATCTGGCCAGACTTCTCACTCAGCTGCTGCCCATTTGAATAACATCAAGAAGAGTAATGCTATTTGTACGCATGACATAAGTGATAGCAGTGGCTCAGACAATGATCTCCAGGTCATAAGCCCGCCACATAAGGTATGTCCTTTCATACAGTATATTCTGTTCATGAAATAGTTGATTCTCTAATTGGTAAATTATGTTTATTAACAGCAAAGATGAGGCTTTGAAAGAAAGAACCTGGTCATGCTGTGTGAGGTATAGAAAATATGGTGCTAGTGCCCATAAACACACCCCCCACCCCGCATCAATCCATTTTAAGTAATGTGGTCAGCACTACACTGGTAGTATTTGGAGGCTGATTAACTCTAGTTTATCATACCTATCTGTGACTAACGTGTTTATGATACCATTGTAAAAATTGCTACCATTTAAATGTAACATTATGTGCTGTAAAATAGTGTTTTCTTTTAACTTTTTGACACACAGCTGTGTTTTTACATTAGGAGAGACACGGGGAACTCAGATTTCCTGTCTCAGGTTGATTTATGATTTGAATTTGACCGCATGAGTCGGATGTGTTACAAGGTCTTTTGGTACGGACACCATATGTACGTCAGTAATGTTTGGCTACCTCATATCGTTATTCGCTGCATTTCCTGAGTTACAAAGGGTTGTTTGATGTCAGCTGACGACTTCTTCTTCTGCTGTGGTCATGACTCTTTCAGAGTAGGATTCAGAGTAGCTGACGACTGAGGAAATTTTCCTGGTCACAGAAAAAAAAGAGAGAGAAAATTGACCAATTTCTTAAAAATTTGTGAATTTTTTTTTTTTTTTTGGCACTATATTAAATTGTATCTTATGAAATCTTTTTAAAAAAAAAAAAATCCAACAACAATGGATACAAATCAAACACTCAGGGGTCACCAGAAGTGGTAATTAGGAAGGTAAATGGAGAGGGGAAATGTTTGACCACCATAAAATGTCAAATTTGGAAGAATTTGTGCTTTAATGGTGCAATTTTTACTACGGTGTCATAATCTAGGGTTAATCCTATGAGAAAATGTCTTGTCTATCAGGCTCAAACCCAACCTCTTGTTCTCCGGAAAAACATGTTCGTTAACCACTTGTCTACCACAGCTCCCCCCAGTATGGCACTTTGGGCAGAAATAATTTATCTCCAGTTTGACCACCGAACTGCTAATTTTTATAAATCTTTCATATTTTTCAAACACTGAAGAGGGACCAAGAGAGCGACAGCTTCTGGGTTGAAAATGGTTAGCGACTCATAACTGACTGATTATTGTGTCGGGAATGGGCAACAGCAGCTGGTATAGTTTGTCATTGGTGTATCCCCATCGCACATCAAACGACTGCCCATAAGCATTCAGATCTGCTCCACAGCAAATCCCACAGTGTGAAATGATAAACTGGTTCACAATTCCTCCCCTGTTCTCGTGGCTCTCCTTAATTTAGGCAACATCCCTCTTGGTTATCATGAAGATCTGGGAGTTGCACCAGGGCTACATATTTACAAACAGTATGAAAATCTTTAACTTCTTGCCCTTCTTTTCGAGTGTACAGCTAGATCCCACTACACCTCCAAGGAGTGGCTCTGGAAATAGGCTAACAGGACTGACCTGTTGCTTCCTCAATATAAAACTGCTGGAAGCATATTTTTAATTACTGTAGCTAATTAGTTTGATCTTTTTACACAAGCTAGGAATGCTTTTAAATTGAACAGCGTAGAGTTTGGTAGACAACAAAGAAATGATTGATATCTTGTCAGTCTCAAGTAGCAATACATTTAACATCCATCTAGGACCTCTCTGAAGTTGGTTTCCTTGTTTTCTAGTGTGTGAGTCAGTTCTAAGGCCAGCATTTATAGCTTGCTTCCAGCTTCATCTTGTTTTTGTCAGGTTATTCTCAGTCATCTTTGTTCTTTTATTCAGATGCTGTTTGAAATATATTTGTAAACAAAAAGTAAAATATCCCTTTTAGTTGCAATTCCAGAGCTTAATTCTCGTCTGAAGACATCTTTGATATTCTTCATTTCCCTCAAATAAGTGATCTAACTCTTAGGTGATGAGGTTATGTTGATGGAGGCCAATATTAGAAACCACAAAGTGATCCAACACCTTGTGTGTTACTTGATCACTTCAGGAGATATCAAATATGTGCCGCATCCAACACATCTGAAGTGTGATCCTTAATTAGTTCTGTGTGGTGCAGAATCTATAATTAACTGAAATAGGATACTCAACACATAGTCAATGCCCTCCGAGATGTGGGAAGAGCACATGACTTCGACAAACACAGATCCACATCACTTCTTCGGATGATGGAAATGGGAGTTAAGATGGGCACAGCCAG
Organism: Megaustenia siamemsis; assembly: GCA_032433765.1. NCBI lineage: Eukaryota > Metazoa > Mollusca > Gastropoda > Stylommatophora > Ariophantidae > Megaustenia > Megaustenia siamemsis. Next base: position 38,594,478 of record JAVIAB010000050.1, on the reverse strand, counting down.
AAATGAGACACTTAGTGGCCGTGTAAGAAGACTTGTCAACCAACATAGAACTGGAGTCGTCAGTCACTGGACACTTGAGGGAATTGCTGAGGAGGGGATCTGAGCACCTATGGACATGTTTGGAGTGCAATGATGATGACCCGCAAATAACTAAATAGTCTGTAGCAGCAACCTTGGGCAGATGGTTTTGTGAAAAGCAACTATTGCTTTCTATGTTGACACTGAGTCTCTGAGAAATAGCATTATTTCCATAATTTTTTGTCTGGGTATATAAATATGAAGGATCACTGCTGCTAGTGTAATATTCTCCCTACTTCTGATGTGTCCTAAATAACCTTATTTACCATTTGGGTTTTATGTTCCCATTTTATTTCATCATTTCTTAATGTAGCCTTCATTGACCAGTAAAAAGCATTCGACAGAGTAAACAGAGAACAACTGTGGGAGATACTAACAACATACGGAGTAAGCCAACATCTAATCAACCTTATTAAAAGTCTCTACATCAACAGCAGCTGCAGGGTCAGAACAGCAGCAGGCTACACAGACCACTTCGAAGTTAAATCAGGTGTAAAACAGGGGTGCGTACTATCCCCCCTACTGTTTATTACATACATGGACCATATATGCAAGCAAGCCAACCCATCAGAGACAGAGGAGATCAACGAGTTTTTATTTGCAGACGATCAGGCACTAATACATGAAACAATAGAAGCACCTACAAGAACACTTAAACAAACTCAACATATCAGGCACAAAATACAACATGAAAATCAACATTAACAAAACAGAAGTCATGAATGTCGCCAAAAATAAACAGAACATCAACATAACTATAGAAGGCAGACAACTAAAACAAGTAGAGGAATTCAAATACCTAGGAAGTCTAATGACAAACGATAATTCCCAAACACCAGAGATTGAATTAAGATGGAACAAAGCTTGTCAAATCATCGGACAGTTATCACCACTATTGTCCAACAAGGAAATAATTCTGGAGGCAAAACGAGCACTATACAATACAATTTTCATCCCAACGTTGTGCTACCAATGCCAGACCTGGACCCTAGATGTAAGAACGATAAGAAAAATAACCTCTACAGAGATGAAATGTGTTAGACGAATGACAGGAAACAGTCTGAGAGATAAGATCAGAAATGAAGAACTGAGAAAAAAAACTAGGAATAGCCCCCGCCATAGAATATATAAGGAAACAACAGATCAAATGGTTTGGCCACGTGACAAGGCAGAAAGAACAAAACACAACACAACGAGCCTTCAACAAATGTGAGAACACCAGACCCAAGGGTCGACCACGAAAAAGATGGGTCGATGGAATATTAGAAGCACTAGGAAACATAACAGCAGCAGAGGCGAACAGAAGAGCAAAAGACCGCAAATTATATCTCCCCTTGGCGCTGAAAGGCAGATGAGGAAGGAAAGAAGAAGAAGAAGATTTCTTAATGAAGAAAATACTCTTTAACAAAAATGGAATGTGCTAAAACATTCTCACATATAAACACATTCAATGCATTAACCCTAGATTAAGTTACCTAACTGCGACTCACATTTTTACAAGACTAGTACAAATTACTATCGCTTAAATGTCACATATGGAGTCCCAAAAATAGTATTTTCTTTGAATTCTTGCTACACAACTGTGTGTTTACATTAGGAACAACATGGGATTCAAATGCGGTAATCATTTCTTGGCTTACATTCGATTTATGGTGTGAAATTTGGCTGCATGGCGCCGTGGCTACTGGAGGTGTTGTGTTGTCTATTCATATGTTGGTCATGTTGGAGGGACTTCCCTCAATTGAGCTGTATGTTCTGCTTCATCTTAGCATCTTTCGCTGGCTGTCCCATTTTACAAAGATTTATTTAATGTCTGTGTCAACAGCCGCAGAGATCTCCCCCGTCATTAAAAAAAATTTTTTTTTTAATTCTTGAAAATTGACCAAATTTATTTTTTAAAAAAAACAGCTCCATTTCTATGATACCATCCTACTTTTTTAGAATAAGCTTGAAAAAAAAATACGACAGATAAAAATCTAACACCCAGTGGTCACTAGAAGTAGTAATTAGGCAGATATAGAAGTGGGGAATGTTGCCAGAGGCAAACTCATATTTCAAGAATTATTTTGAGGTGGTAATTTTTACAATGGTATCATGACCTAGGGTTAATAGATATCAAGAATGAGGAAATGAAAATCTTAAATGGCATGCACAATTAGTTCTGTTAAAAAAATGGACAGTTACTTAGCATTCTCTGTTAATCTTGTATAACAAATTGGTTAACGTGTTACCTTATTCATTTTAAATCGCTTTAAATGCACAAAGATTTTGTTCAGAAAGCAGTGATCTGCACAGGGTCATAACATCTCTGTATAAATTGTTCTGGGGATAGTCATATGAAGCTTCTCTGTTCAGTCATTTCACTGGTATCATGATTATCACTTATCAGAACTATCCTTAGGGTTTTATAAAAATAAACAATTTACTGTGCATTGAATTGCGTCTTTGTTTTTAAACCACCAAAACTTTATATTCTGTAGAAAAAGCTGAAAGCTACAGTTAACCAGAGCCGAAATTATGTGCCGGCCTACAGGTCCGGCCCTTATGCCCTGATACTTGCACTCTACAGGTATATGCAGGTATATCATAAAATAAACAGCCTTTTTGTGTCAAATTATCTTAAACTTTGTGTAGTCCATGTATCAATATTTCCAAACTATATCTTGTTAATAATGATTCGTTTCTTAACTAGGTTTTAGTGATCTCAGAATTTTTTCAGATTGGCTATTTGACAGATAAAAATTCAACTATTAATTTAATTTATGTCATTCCTTTAAAAATATTGTATATGTTTAATTCTCTCAGAGAAATATTCTCTCATTTATGGTGTGCCTGAATTGTTGAAGTGACTCACCACCACACGCCTAGCACAGTCACTGTATAGTTTACAGGTAGCGGTTTTTATTTCACTCCGAGTGATTAACTATTAAAAGAGATTACTTACATCTTAAACACATGCTTTCATACTTTCTCAGTCAAATCTTGTAGTTACACTGAGAGATAGAGCAGTAGAAATAGTTTAATGAGAGCCAATTCACTCATAAGAGGTGATGTATCCCAGAGACTGCTTGTGCAGCCAACAGAATAAATAATGAGATTCTTTTACACCTTTATATCTTCAAATTTGGCTCTATCACACTTTTTTCTTTCCCCGCATATTAAAAAGCACCTGAAGGAAATCATGTTAGCAAAGATGAACAAGTCAGAGAGACATGAGATGACTGATCAGATGTCAAATAGAAGTAAAAAAAATAGTATAATTGGGGCTCATATTTTTCAAATATGAATTGTTTTATTACAAGATTTTAAAACAGATTTTAAATGGGTTTTATAAGCTAAGTTCAAATTGCTATGGCAACACTAATTATTGAGGTGTCTACTGTATGACTTCAAGTGTAGTAGATTATTTAGCTTTTAGCCATTTTGTTGAAGCATCATTAGTATATATGGCTTTATTATTTTCAGGATGCAGAGTTTAAAGGTTATCTAACTAAATCTGAGCTGTCACATGCAGCTCAACCATTTTCAGACAAGTCATTCACAGTTGTAAGTAATTTCTCTCCTATTGCTAACATTTTTTGTTTTTGCATTCACACTTCATTGTGATTGCACATCAGCCTTTTTTCTTTCTAAAATGAATAGTATATTAGTTATTAGGCTTTAGTTCAGAATGATCAACTGCAGACACGATTTTCTCTTTACGTTTGCTTCAAGAAAGATGTAGAGAGCATAAAAAGCCTCTCTTCATCACCTTTATTGACCTTACAAAGGCCTTTGACCTAGTCAGCAGGGATGGTCTCTTCAAAACACTTTCTAAAGTCTACATACTCTACTGATGATAGTTAAATCTTTTCATTAGGATATGAAGGACACCATTCAACTTGACAGCAGCACATCACAAACCTTCAACATACGCGGTGGTGTCAAGCACGGATGCTTTCTTGCTCCTACTCTGTATTGAATCTTCTTCGCTGTTCTGTTGAAACATGCATTTTGAAATGCAAACAGAGTCTATCTTCATACTAGACCTGATCGTTGGTTATTTAATCTTGCAAGACTAAAGGCAAGGTCCAAAATTAGACATATCACTATTAGAGATCTGTTATTTTCTGATGATGCTGCACTTGTCACATAAAGTCATGAAGAATTCCAGAGCTTGATACATTTTTTTTTCACATGCCTGTAGAGACTTTGGCCTAACAATAAGTTTGCAGAAAACTAATATATTCGGTCAGGACGTTGAAGCAACACCTGACATCTTTATCGACAACTACAAACTTGATGTTGTGCCGCAGTATAGCTAGATGGGGTCTATCATCAACGACAAACTATCTTGAGACACAGAAATTGAAACCCGAAATTGGTAAAGTTGCTACCAGCTTCGCCCATCTTTCTAGGTGTGTCTGGCAGAACAACAAACTGACAGTTAAAACAAAGCAAAGGCTGCAGTATGCAATACCTATACCATTAGTATCCTTCTGTATGGCAATGAATCCTTGGCAATTTATGCAAAGCAGGAGAGAAGATTAAATGCATTCCATATGTGATGGCTGTGCCGTATTCTTAGTATCACCTGGAAGTACAAAGTGATAAATGTGGAGGGTTCATCGCTTGCATAGGTTTCCAGAACAACTACACACCACTCAAACAATGTAGTTTACACTGGCTTGGCTACTTACACTGTATGAAAGATGGGCTCATACCAAAAGATATACTCTATGGACAATTAGCATATGGCAAAAGAACTAAGTGGTGCCTAAAACTCAGATTTATAGACGTGTGTAAACGTGTGTCCAACTCAGACAAGAAGCAGACAGATTCATAGAAAAAGATAATATACAGTGAAAGACAGAAAAAAATAACGTTTCTTGGGGTGCTGCAAAATCCATGGTCAGCTATGACTGACAGGGGCTTCTACTATTCAGATAGTATTAAAATAAATTGTATGGGTTTTTTTAAATCTCTTTACACTATATGCACGGGTGCCTGCTTAGATTTTAAAAATATAAATATATTATTAATATATTTAGTCAATTGCGCACTTTCTCTTATGATATTATGTTCTCAGAGATAAATACTAGTTTGATTGTAAGTACATAACAGACTTAAGTCTGTTCAAAGTCTTTATGAAAGAAAAACATGAAACACAATAATGTCTAATTGTATAGTTAGTGAGTGTCCTTAAAATGACAGGATGGACAGAGAAATCAAATGGACATACCTGGTCAAAGGCTACCTAATAGCTTAGTGTATTATGTGGGCACTTTGTTTACAATTCTTCCATTTGTTGTGGATGATATTTTTAAGCATATTTATTCACTTTACTGTGTTGAATTTTAGCCTGATGCTGGAAGCAGATATACAGCTTGGACTTCTATGGGCACTTTGATCAAGAAAAGCTTTATCTTAAAAACTAACAATCCAGCGAGGTAAGTGTTATCCTAGTTACTTGAACAATTTAATTTGAATCTGTTTCCTCTCATGATTTTATGCCTTCACTCTATTCCACTTCAAAGAATTAAAAAGATAAGACACAAACTATTTTTTTACAAAAAAAAAAAAAAAAAAGATAGAAGACACATTTTTTTAATGTAATATAAAATCAGTCATGACATGGAAGTGAGTCCTGGATAATTGAATAACTCAAGAAAGTCATTGGAAGACCACAGAAGTGTGATTTTATACAAGAATATTGAGAATACCTTAGACAACTAAAAAAATAATGAGTGAGATCTCAAAGACGACAAAGAAAAATAAACGTTTGTTGCCAACATCATTTTTGGCAATGATAAGGGAGCAGATGAAATATATTGTGACAATTGTACAGGAATAAGGGAATAAAAGACAGGGGAAAGCAAAGTTACCAGACACTTTAACAAAGTTACCAGATACTCTAACAAAGTTACCAGACACTTTAATAAAGTTACCAGACACTTTAATAAAGTTACCAGACACTTTAACAAAGTTACTAAACACTTTAACAAAGTTACCAGACACTTTAACAAAGTTACCAAACACTTTAATAAAGTTACCAGACACTTTAACAAAGTTACCAAACACTTTAACAAAGTTACCAAACACTTTAACAAAGTTACCAAACACTTTAACAAAGTTACCAGACACTTTAACAAAGTTACTAAAGACTTTAACAAAGTTACCAGACACTTTAATAAAGTTACCAGACACTTTAACAAAGTTACCAAACACTTTAATAAAGTTACCACACACTTTAACAAAGTTACCAAACACTTTATCAAAGTTACCAAACACTTTAACAAAGTTACCAAACACTTTAACAAAGTTACCAAACAATTTAACAAAGTTACCACACACTTTAACAAAGTTACCAGACACTTTAACAAAGTTACCAAACACTTTAACAAAGTTACCAGAGACTTTAACAAATTTGTTTGGTATGAAGTACAACAAAGTTGGTAAACAATTCTTCAGATAGAAAGTTGTGCAGAGACATGGTCACCTGCTTCAGTTTCACATTACTTCATGATGGTTATGAGGTATGCCTTTATTGTTGTGCTTGTTTCAACAGTAATCAACAGTAATTTGTTATTCTTGTCCTGAATATCTGTTATTCTTTTTCAGGTATACTTTAACTGATGAAGGTTATCATTTAGGACAACGATTAAATGCAGCAGAGTTGCAGGACAACGATGTCATTGACTTTCCTAGCCAAAGAAGCAGATGTGCTGTTTCATCTCATTTAACAGGTTTAGGAACAGTACACAATTTACAAGGGAGAAATGAGAACGGCAATAATTGCAAAATTGATGATCAAGTAAGGTTTAATTCAGAATCATTATATCATTTAGAGGAGCAACAATTCAGCAGTGATAATGAGGATGATTTGAGTAAAGCAATTACAGAAAGTCTTCTGAGTTACTCCAAGGATGAGGCCAAAAAATCTCAGACTTCTGCTCCTTTCATATCAACCAGCGTTGGTGAAAATATTGGCCATACTTTTGCAAAAAAATCTGGACAGACTAGTCAGTACAGTGACATTGAGGAGAAATCTTCATCTAACTTGTCTTCCATAACTCATGAAAATGATGATGCTATATTGATAGTGAGTGATGATGAAGTTGATAATAATCCTAATAGTCTTAATAAGCATGTTATCCCAACCAGGACTTGGGCACAATATCATTCACTGTCTCCTTCACAGTCTTCACCACCCCGGGTAACACATTCTTTGAAAACATCCAATTTAAAACCTTCAGTTTCAACAGAAGCCTTATCCCAGTCATTTTCTTTCACCAAAAGCACAAGCCCAAATTTACACAAATATGTCAGCTCTGATGCAAATACATCACCTCAGTGCATGCAGTACTCAGCGTCAGTCTTTCAACAGAACAAAGACATCATGGAAATTAGTGACTCTAGTGATGATGATGATGGTGCTAGTCATGTTGCACCAAGTAAACATGAAGATGTAGTTAAAAAAATCAATGATGAGAGTGATGATGATGAGCTGCCTGATTTAATTCTGCCTTTGTCTAAACGACTTCTTCAAAAAGGCTTTTCTGAAACAGGTCTCTTGAGAAACTTGACCTCTGCACTTGAACCACAATCTTCAAAATTACAGAACAGTATGACTGATAAAGAGTCTAGCTATCAAGTGGACAACTTTACCAACCTTAAAGCCAAGTCAGTCTGTTCTAGTGATACTATTACAAGTATACCTGCCTCTATCTTACCTGCATCAACAGCATCATATAACAACCATATTTCTAGCTCCTCAGTCTGTGAGCAAAGCTCCTACAGAACTGCTGTAGCTAATAAACAAAACTTCAACAATATTGAAACAAACAGTTTTTTCCAAAAGGATACCAGAAATACAAATACTATTTACAAAACTGGTGAGAAATCCAAACTTTCCCAGATGGGACAAGCTTTGCCTGCATTATGTGTTTCATCTTCTGAAACAACAGCAACTATGGAAAGTCTTTGTCCTGCATTCACTTTCCAACCAGGCTCCTTTGACATCATATTGTGTCTTGACAATAGAGAATTTTATGGCAGGTAATTTTTATTTGCTTTGAATTACAAACTCTGTTTATTTAGTTTGAGTTTGTTTTAACCAAGGTGGTTTTATTTCCAGTTTTGTTTGTTTATTTTAAAATGTTATTATTTGTGGGTACAATATAAACAACTAAAGTTGTGCTAAAGTACTGCTTTAATGGCTGAATGTTAAAAATGTTGACAGAAATTGTTTGACATGTTAGATGGAAAAAGTGGAGAGAATAGCTTCAATCTAAACAATAAAGAAAAAAGTTGGTTATTTCAAAGAAAACAATTCCATAAAGTGAAGTATCAGGGTAGATGGAAGCAGACTCGATAGTATAGATATTTGGGAACTTTGATAATATCTGTTGAGAGATGTGATTCACAAATAGAGTTCATTTGAAGTAAAGGATATCTTGTAACATAATATCATAGGAGAGTGAAGTATTTAAACTTCACTGTACTGGACCATAGCATTTGAAGGTGAGTGAAGGTGCAAGTACTTTTACTCTCTGTTATTACCTGACTAATAATGGGGCCAAGTACCCATTTTTTTCTCCCATCAGAATTGACTTGAGAACATCAGCCTGTAATTCAACCCACATTCACTGTATTGCCTAACAAACCACTGTGATTGATGGTACATCCAAAGAATAGATTTGGTGAAACAAAAATACCATTCAAGAAAATCTCTCTCTCTCTCTCTCTGCGATCAGGACTCAGTCAGAGTAGGATTCCAGACTCCCACATGAAGTCAGCTGTCAGGTTAAGTGTGTTGATCGCCCCCACAGACAGAACATCACATTTAGAGTCCGCCAGATCCACTCTGACTGAACACCCGTTAATATGTTGCACTGTGTTCTGCGCCAGTGGCCCAGTGCATCCGATTTCAGCCAGCATTTTTTCAGGTTTGCTTTCCTTAGCCTTTGATTGTCCCCAATCTTCCTGCAAGGCAGCAGATTGTCTTTTCTGTAGGGGGATTCTGCCCTTAGATGGTCTACCCTCCCAGGTTTACGAGCACCATCTGCCCGAGTCACTAGAGGTGACTAACACAGACATGCACACACAGAGATATGAGATGTGAATAACACAGACAAGTGCACAGCGATACGAGCCATGACTAACACTGACACACATCAAGATATATGACACATGACTAACATAGACATGCATATAAAGCTATGAGATATGACTGACTTAGACATGCACACACAAAGATATGACGCATACCTAACATAGACATACACACAAAGATATAAGATATGACTAACATAGGCATGCACACACAAAGATATGTGATGTGACTTACGTAGCCATGCACACACAAGAATATGAGATGTGACAGACACAGACATGTACGCACAAAGATATGAGATATGACTAACATAAACATGCAAACAAAGATATGAGATATCCCTAACCCAGACATGCACACACAAAGATATGACACATGACTAACACAGATACACACTAAGTTATGATATATTACTAAACTCAGACGCACATAAAGATAAGAGACATGATTAACACGGACACACCAAGATATGAGATATGACTAAGATGACACTCATCTAAATATGAGCCATGGCTAGCACACACACACACACACACACCATACACTTAAGCTAAGATTTGATCCATGGCTAGCACAGAAACACCCCAAGATATGAGCCATGACTAGCACAGAAAAACAGTAAGATATCATCAAGCTAGCACTATGATTCGGGTAAAGAATGCCACTCTAAAGGCTTCCTCTGACAGTGGCGGTGTAGTGTTCCAGTCTAATGATATATCATATCCAAATGTTTCTATGAACACTATTGTAGTCACCACACAAACGCCAATGGCACACATTAAGACTGAGTTCTCACCGATCATTTCGCAGGCCGGCAGTGAACCGACGGTGTGTGAGGCGCAAACATTTGCAGACACCTATTGTCTGGACGGGTATTCTTGGTCGTTTTGTGCAGTGTATAGTGGGTGTAGCAAAAGCTGCGACTTCATCATTGGTACGTGTCACGGCAAATGCTCACATGGGGTCTATGGACACGATTGCTCCAGGTCTTGTCTCAGTGTCTGTCCTTTATGTGGGAAAAATCTGGAAAATGACGACAATGTAAACATCCTGGCTATACCTGTAATGACACTTGTCCCGATGGTAATTTTGGGCTACAGTGCGAACAGACGTGTTCTGATGGCTGTGACATCATATGTGACCCGGAAAGTGCATACTGCACGTGCAAGGAAACGTACAACGGGTCAGACAGCACTCTCAAATGTCCAGACAACTGTTTCAACGACACATCTGAACAGTCAGCCGGGAACAGTGCATGCAAGGGAAAGTTCTACGTGTCAGACTGCATTCTCAAATCTCCGGACAACTGTTTGAACGAAACCTGCGGACAGTTAATCGAAGCCTGCGTCTCGTATGTCAATGATTCACACGTTAAGAAGAGTCTGCAGACTAACCCAAGCATATGGATACCTCAATGTGTTTATGTGCTAGACTTGGCTCATTTCTTGGTGTTTTTCCGTGAAGACATGACTCATTCAAGAAAATGAGAAGTATAAAGTTAAATAAATCTTTGTATTGGAGTATGAAATGCAGTACCTCAGTGATATATAAAGTCTGACTTTATATACAGATGAGAGTCTTGGATCTTTAGTAATGATACAAGAAAAGCAATCATTTGATTTCACAGAGTTTTTATAAAAGATGTTGATAATTCAGTGACATCTAAAATTACTAAGATAATACTTTGAGTGGTCATTGCACATCTTGATTCTGAAAGTACTGCTAGACGTCCTATAGGGCTTGTAGTGTTTTTGCCATCCATCTCTATTCTTGGCGAGATGTTTGATCTCATCTAATGAGTCTATCTATGCTTGCCAGCTTTGCTTATCTTATAAGTGTTTTTTTTATGCATATAGAAAATGTAAAAGCATCAGAAAGAGTGGTTTTATTTTTGGCATGGACAACACAACATTCATTGTGATAACAGCAAATTAAGTTGGAAGAAAGGTTCAGAAGCTGACAAAGAGATCATGATGGCATGATAAAAAAAACAATTCACCAACAGATGATTGAAGGAAGATACAAGGACAGCAACTGTGGCGATCCATGACATCATCTATCACAGCATGGTCCAACCCGCAGTCTGCGAGACTCATTTGGGTGGCCGCTGCCTTCTATGGTATCATTTAAAAGGAGATAACCAATAATATAATTTTAAAATTATATGTCTTCTTCTTTCCTTCCTCATTTGCCTTTCAGCGTTGAGGGGAGATATAATTTGTGGTCCTTTGCTCTTCTGTTTGACTCTGCTGCTTTTATGTTTCCTAGTGTTTCCGATATTCCATCAAACCATCTTTTTCTTGGTCTGCCTTTGGGTCAGGTATTCTCACAACGTCTATTAAAGACTTTTGTTGTGTTTTGATCTTTCTTCCTTGTCACGTGGCCAAACCATTTTATCTGTTTTTTCTTTATATATTCTATGGCAGAGTTTATTCCTAGCTCTTTTCTCAGTTTCTTCATTTCTAATATTATCTCTCAAGCTGTTTCCTGTCATTTTCCTATCTGATGATCTGATCTATTTTCCTATCCTGGCTGTTTCCTATCTAAAACACTTCATCTCAGTAGATGTTTTTTTTCTTATTGTTCTTGCATCTAGGGTCCAGGACTGGCATTGGTAGCACAACATTGGGAGAAGATTGTATTGTAGGGTGCCTGTTTTGCCTTGAGTTATTTCCTTGTTGGATAATAGTGGTGATAGCTGTCCATTGATTTGACTAGCTTTGTTGCATCTTATGTCTATTTTTGCTGTCTGTGAATTGTCATTTGTCACTAGACTTCCTAGGTATTTAAATTCCTCTACTTGTTTTAGTTCCTCTTCTTGTTTTAGTTTGTTTATGTTAATTTTTAGTTAGTTTAAATTATGTGTATTTGGTAGATAAGTCCATCATTTCTGCAGGATCTATAGTTCTCATTAGATGGTAGCATAGAATAGTCTGTATTCATTTAACAGTGCATTCCTTGCTTCGTGAAATGTTACAAGTTATAATTCTTTCTACTAGAGATTAGAAGTGCTTTTGCACCTCATTAAGGAAATAGTTAATTAGATTTGTCCAGTAATTAAATTTGTATGGTGATTGTTTTTTATATATGATAGCTTGTGCTCCCTTGAAGTATGCTCTGTTTGGCCCTTGGGTAACAAAAGGTTGGACCATACTGATCTATCATGTCACATGATGCATTTGTTTCTTCTTCTTGTCTAACAGTTATCTTGAGAGACAAAAAATGTACCCAAATAATTGATTAAATATGTTAAAGACTGAAACATACATGTAGTGTTTATAACAAAAAAATATTTTGTTTTATGATTCAGAAAACTAATAACATCCTATTTATTAGATAACATCCACTCTGACTTCTCCTTATTCATGATTTTGCATGTAATTGCTCATAAATTTTGTAGCTTGAATATTTTCTTAACTTACATATATCGTGACTTTTATTTGACAAGAGAACCAGAAAGTCCAACGTTTTGTCTCGTGCCGGCAATGCCACATATTTTATCATCAGCTACCTCAGTTTCTGTCACATGTGCACTTACATGCTCTTTTGTCTTCAGAACTTATTTATAATGGTTTTGTCAGCCAGTGGCCTGCATGAGTATAGTAATTTAAAAAGATTTTTTAACTGTGCTATAATGTATAGTTCATATTATAAGACCTGTTTTTATCTCTCCTGTTCTTGATTGAATTGTCACCTTAATCTGTTGATATGCATATGTAAAACTGCTGAATATTTTATGTTTTAACTTATGTGAAGTAATAAGTTGTACTACAGTGAACCTATATTTAAACATGTTACCTTCAGCAAAGGCAACAGCAAAACCCTTCTGCCAGAGTTGATGAAGAATGGGATTCAGTGTGACCTACGGCTCTTACATGTTGGAGACTTGCTGTGGATAGCACGTGAAAGAGTAGGCCATCATACTGAGAGGTAGTAGTAGTTTTTTTTTTTTTTTTTCTTTAAGAGGTAAAAACTACCCACAGAAATTATTTACATATAGTCACAAAGAAAAGGTAGATTTCATTTAGTTATAAAGAAAAAGTATTCTATTCTATCCACTGAACCTATTTCATTGAAATACATAACAAACACACAAAAAACACATTTTGAAAACTATCTTGTTTATTCTTGCCATTAAATCCATAAATATATCTATCTATCATCCTTTCGAGCCGAAGACGGCACATAGGGCAGAACAATCTCAAAAACAGAAACCTTGCGTGCCAAAATGGAACATATTGCAGAGATCGCTGCTTCTAAAATCTATGACTGTTTCCATAACAATACTTTTTACAATGACAGCTTGTCAAGCCATCAATCAACTTTCTTAGTCACCTCTTATGACATGCCTGGAAGGTCACAGTGTCACTATTATAAATATATACCATTTTTTAAAAAATATTTTTTTTTTCTTTCTCCTCATAATTAGTTTCAAATTGTATTTTTTTTTTAGGGGGGGGGGGGTGTCCCACTAACAGACTAATAATTTGGCCAAGTGAGTAGGGATTGAAGTGGTGAGGTAAACCCTGTACTTAGAAAGATATAAATGTCACAGTTCACTGTAAACCAAATCACAAAACAATTTACACTCAATTCATGTCCTTTTCAGCACTATATCGCTAGAATAGCATAAATCATTAGAGTAATTACAAACAAATAGATTGCTAATTTCGCTCACATTATAACTGATTTTAAATTGTGGACATGATGTTATAAATCGTACTTTACTTTATTTAATGTTGATGTGTAATTGAAATGTCAATTTCTATCATGTGGATTTACGTAATGTTAGTTGTAATCTTTAATTTATAAGGGGCAAGGAACTGGTGTTGCATTATATTGTTGAAAGGAAAAGGATGGACGATTTGGTCAATAGTATGACAGATGGCCGTTTAAAGGAACAGAAGGTATTTGTTGCTGTTGTATACAATGATTTTTTTGTTTATTTTAGTTGGGGATGTTATGTGCACTTAAGATAAATTAACATTAAAGTAGAATAAAGCAGTGATTCAAATACACATATCCATAACCAACCAACACAATACTTTTCTTAATGAGTACTGAATATTGCCAGCATGGTTTAAGATATTAATTAAATAAACAAATAATGATAAATATTTATATGATTATCTAAAGTATCACAGATGAGGGCAATCTGAAAGTTTCTGAACAGTAAACGTGTAACATAATCACTTAACATATTTGCATCAGTGCTATCATGTGTATCATTTTACATCATGCTTTCTACTTGTGGTAAGCTTCTACAAACCATTTTCCAACTTGTGAATTGACTGCTCTGTAATCCGTATAATGCTTGGCAAATTTTAGAAACTCAAACAACATGATTCCTTTAAATTTTGAGTGAAGCTTAGCAGATCTGCTATTGAAATCATCAAAATTCTTCTTCAGGCCCTTGGCAAACATTCTGTGATTAATTCAAGGGCAAGTAAACCAAACCCAAAAAGAAAACATTTCTACAGAAATGCTAATAATGAAAAAGCTGCTACTAGCCTAACTTCATAAATGCTTTGTCTATTTTCTCTCCATACTTCTCCATACTGGCTGAATCAAAATTGCAGTTTAAACATTTTGCAGTTTCGCATGAAACATTGTGGCCTGAGTGACCTCATCATCCTCATTGAAGAATATGGCTCCATCCAGAACTTTAGCATATCAGAAGATCGAATTAAGCAGTCCATTGTTAACTCACAGGTATGAAACCCTAATTACATTATTCTTGCTGTTAACATTTTTGGCTTCTTGACAAAGCAAGTTTAATCTAAGACTGTCTTCTAGGCTATAATAGACTACAATTACCATTAACAAATTATAGTGGGAACCTATATTTGAATCATGGTCACTTCTGTGGAAACCACAAGGCAGGAACTGGGTCTGAGAAACATGTGGCCCTCAGTAGAACTGCCCGAAAGCTAAGCCAGCTACCCAGTATTGTGAGATCTCATATACAAATAACATTTGAAATTTTTTTTTTAAAGACTATCTCTAGTAACCACAGAATATATCACTTATTATCTGCGGGGCGGGGGATTTGGGGAGGAGGCGCAACTGGGCACTTCAGATATGCTTTAAAAAAAATGTCTTAGCATCAGCTATAAAATGTTTGATCCCAGGAAAAAGTAGTTCATAAGTTGAGATTATTGGGTTATGCAAAGTTAACTTATGTGGGTTTTAAAGGTAGCTCTGGTAAAAGATTTTCTGCTTTCTTCAGTTTACTTATATTTATTTTTAAATTGTGCATATTAAAACATATTTATTTTGTCTATTGTTATTTATTTTTTAATGTCAGAGTCTTTGAATTACAGGGCGACCTAAGCATTAACTACTATTTTCAGTAAGTGGTGTTTTCGTGACTAATCTTAAATAGTTCTGTTCTTGTTTCACAGATCATTGATGGCTTTAGAGTTAAACGGTGTGGAAGTGCTAATGATGTGGTGACTTACTTAGCAACAATGACTCGCTTTCTGAGTCAGTACTATAGTGTGAGTCATATAATTGGAGTTGAAGATTTGTAGAAATAAAATAAAAATATTCGCATCCATAATGATCCAATAGAAACTGTGGCATCATCCCTGTTTCTTTTCTTATATATATGTTGTTTCTTTTCTTATATAAATGTATTGAAATATTTCAATCAGAAATAGAAACCACACACTTGTATCAAATATACAAGGGTCACTCAGTGTTAAACCAGAAAAGTTGCATTCAAAATCACATGCATCACCAATATCATTGTGTGTCTGGTATGCAGAGGTGGTGACCTTGAGCTACTAACTAATAGATGGAATTGGCATACATAGGAATCTGAGAAACTGTTTGATGAGATTGCGGCACCTTGCAACAGTAACCACGCAAGAACAATGAAGTGTTGTGAGATTTTTGTATAGTGAAAGTGTGAAATCTATAGAGGTTTATCATCGGATGAGAATTCAATTTGGTGATAAGTGTATGTCGTAACTGAAAAGTTTATGAACGACATCAGAAATGTGGAAGATTCTTCTCACTCTAGGCTAACATTTACAACAACCATGGAAGACAACATTGTCGCTGTGGAGTATACGATACAGGAAAACCAGAGTGATGCAGCCAAAGAGGTGACATCACTATTGGATATTAGTGTTGGATCAGCTCATCACATCATTCATAATGAGCTGAAGTTGTGAAAAGTGTGTGCAAGCTAGTGACACTTAAAATGAATGAGAGATACGTCAATGCTTGCCAGGAGCTTCTGCATCTGTATGGGACTGGTGGCAAAGTATTTCTGTACAACATATCGTCACTGTAGATGGGAGCTGGGTACACTTCTATGAGCCAAAATGAAAGCAGCAAAGCATGTGGTGATGCCACACCTCATCCTCAAAACTGAAAAATTACAAAGTTGACTTTCTTCTGGGACCACAAGGGCACAGTCTTAGAGCACTACATGCTCAGAGGAAGCGCTGTGGCCAGTGCAACCTAGTCAAACCTTTTATCTCTTGTTAAAAAAAAAAATCTTAAGTTAGCTTATTTCCCAGAAACAACACTGATTGCTGATGGCCGGAGGATTTTTTCTCTATGACAATGCAGAACAACAGCATTGATTCTTGAGAATCTGAGCTTTGAGTACTTCCAACATCCTTCATACTCATCTAACCTTACACATCTGAAAATTCTACATTTTAAGTTCACTGAGGATGTGCTAAAGTGGGATGAATATCTGGGACAACAATGAGGTTAGGTCAGTAGTTCATGAGTGGCTGCAAACTAGTCAAAAAGAGCTCTTTCCCACACATTATCTATAAACTTGTCAAACACTTGGCATAATATTCTATTCTATTCATGAAATCAGTTTCATTGCAGTTGGGGTATCCCCACATCCACTCCACCACTTGTCCCAGCATTTCTAAAAGCATATTCAGACTGATTGTTTCTGTTGGGTGTTGATTATAGATACATCTGCTTTTCTCCACTAAGCAATCTGGATTGACCAGACTCCTTCCCCACCTTTTTACTCCTCAGTCTCTCAATATATACATCGTATATATACATCATACTGGCATAAGTCGAAGAGGAAGACTGTTGAAAAGTAATTTTAAAAAAACAGTAATAATAATAATAACTCAGTACTTTCAATAAATACTGCGTAAACAAACAAATTCTGCTTCTCCATTTAACACACCTTGTATAGAATTTGTTAATAATTAAGTACTGTTGATGTGTGATGTTTCTCCTAGCTTTGTTACTTCTTGTTATCAGTAACTATATAAACCTGTACTTATTTCATAATAAGATAAGAACTGTTATTTATTTGTTAGTATAATTTGCATAGATTATAATATGTATGAATATCAAATTTGAACAAGGGCAAAGAACCCTGTCAGCATGTTAGCTGGAAGCAGTCAGAGACTCATAACTAACTGCTTGAGTTAGGATTGGTGAACGAGAACTATCTAGATATTACTCCGTCCCATTGTGGTGCCCCTAGAAACAAACTAACCAGTGTGGCCAAGTGATTAGGGATCGAGAGGAAAAGCAAACAAGTACTCAAAAATACTGTTCTGAAGTTGGATGTTTTTGGCTGAAAGACTGCGCTGCTGCCTACAGCACATTTACACTGACTTAACGTTCTTTTAAGGGTGGAAGATGAAGAGGAATATTCATTCCTTTGATCATCGGGTGAAAGTAAGAGAAACCTGGCTGGATCAGAATGAGCATCTTAAGTGCATCTTAAATCCAACAAGAAATCCTTGGACTATACCAAATATGATTCAGTTAATGTAGCATGATATTTCTGGCAGTCTGAGCTACTCATCAGTGTTCTAATATTTTATGTTCTATACTCAAATAGAACATGAAAAGCTGACATAAAACAGGAAAGCCAATTGATAATAAAACAAGCCAAAAATGTTCACATCTATGATTCTTGTCTACTCCACTCTATTAGTAAGAAGAGAGCCCCGACACGCCAAGTGGCATATAGGGAATATGGTGTTAGTGACCATAATGTGGTCAGTATTATGCCCGTGCCGCTTTACTTTCCCAGAAAAAAATCTGGTACCCATTTAACTCTTTTAGTGCATGTGAGGATTTATCATCATGATTAACTTGATATGAAATATATGCATTGTTTTAAAATGTATCACCAATATGATTATTTGTTTCTTTATGTTACAACTCTCAGACTAAAACACTTCATGCAGTAACACTTGAACAGCTCAAGCTTCTTAAAGGGCAGCAGAATATACAGAAAAAGGAACATTATCTCATTCCATTTGATGTCTTCAATGAAGCGTCAGTAAAGCATAAGGTATTCATCATGAGCTTTGCATGAACTGATTGTATAGATGCTGATTATTTTAAAGTAAACATCAGTAATGTTGTTATGGATCCAGCTTCCTTTGAGCTGAAGCCCTTCGGCCTAAAACTTCAGCAGATGCTGATTACATAAAGAACAGGTTCAAATCATGGTAGGATCAGACAGATAAGCATTGTCTATCAGAGTTGGAATTAAAACTCTGGCATGAATGCCACATGGAGACTGCACTATTGGACTCTCACACACAAGAAATGGAATACAAATTATAATAATTTTTTTATTATTATAAAACTAAATCACTTTGATTATCAAGCTTTTCCATGGTAATGTGAATGACAAAATTTAGGTGTAAATATTGTGGACGTTACTTGTGCCTAAAGGTCTGGGACAGGTAGTAAG
The DNA here is from genome assembly GCA_032433765.1 of Megaustenia siamemsis. Lineage (NCBI taxonomy): Eukaryota > Metazoa > Mollusca > Gastropoda > Stylommatophora > Ariophantidae > Megaustenia > Megaustenia siamemsis. The sequence continues at coordinate 38,575,594 of JAVIAB010000050.1, read as the reverse complement.
AATGTTGGAGTTAAAATATTAGGTCCAAATAACATATCTTTACTGGGAGGTGAAGGCGTGCGCCAGGATCAGAGATCTGGTCTGGTTCTCACAAAAATAACATGCACAAGAAATTGGTGATGCTGGCTGATGCACTCTCAGTCCTAACAGCTATACTAAAAAAAACCAGGAACAGTGAGCTAGATGACTTAAGAGCAACCCTAGACCAACTGTGCAATAACTTCCAGAGGGTGGTCATCCAGTGGATGCCATCACACTGCAATATACATGGAAATGAACGCACAGACAAATTAGATAAAGAGGGAGGGAGATTACCACAAGAGAACCATTTGGTCAGCTACGATGAAGCCAAATGCATCATCAAAGGCCAGTATAATGAAAAATGGAAACAAGAACACCCAAAGTATAACAAGAGGGATGGATATCTCCAAATATCAAGGAGGGATCAAGTCATCATACTTCGCCTACGCACTGCCCACAACAGAATGAGAAACCACGTGTTCACCAAACTCAAAATAGGAACTACCAGCCTATGCCACGGTACCCTGGATAAACATTACAACAAAACATGTTCTACAGAATTGCCCCCCAGTACACAGACCTTAGAAGAACAATGTGGTCCACACCCACCTCCCTGGAAGAGAAACTATACAGGGCAACCGAATCACTTAAACAGACAGCTGCCTTTATAAGAGAGTCCAGAATCCTAGTCTGAATGAGCCGTGATCACAGAAGAATAAGAAGAACAAGTTTTTAGAGAATTTAAGGTATGCCAATACTCAGCCTTTATTATTATTATGAAAACCTATTGGCCACTGGCCTTTCCAGTAAAAAAAGTCATTTCTCAAACTCCAACCTCAAACACAACATGTGCTGTTATGCTTTGTTTCCCCAACCATACCTCTCATCCACTACCATGCGTTATCAAATCATACTAGTCACGTTAACCCTGTGTGGCAACACAATTTACATACCAACAAGCAAAGTACACACCATTAAAAGTTTGATTTTTTTTTTTTTTTGCTAAGAAAATTTCACAAAATACGTTATAACCAATTTGCAGTCTGAATAAGAACATTATGAAAGATTTGTTTAAAATAAAGGGTAAAAGAAAAAAGTGGTCATAATTTGGCTGTGTAATGGAGAAAAGGTAACAAAAGAATCTCAAAGCAGGCCCTCAAATGGGAGCCAGAGGGTAAAATAAAAAGAGGCCAACCTAGAGAAACACTAAAAAGAACATTAAAATGATAGGCACCAACAGCAGGCATCAGCTCCCTTGTCCAGAATGAACAACTTACTCAAAACATAGCTATGTGGCGAGACCCATTGTAGGTCCTGTGACAGCTGAAAGATTGTCAGACACAAGAGTCCAGAATTTCTGCCCTATGTGCTCTTTTGGCTTGAAAGGACAATGGATAAAAAAAAAAAAATTTGGTATTTTTAAAATTGATGTTATATCAAGATTATCATTATAACCAGTCTCATTATACGTGGATTCAACTAAATTTAACTACACCATAAAGGGCTTCAGTGCCTGGAATATTATGATTTTCTCTTTTTATGGAATGAGATAATAGAGTTCTAGTAAACATTTATTTAGGGGGGAAAAAAACTGCTTATAACTAGTTTTGAATTTTTCAAGCTATATGGCCAAGATGGAGCTCCCTTTTAGCCCACCTATCAGGGTTATATGAAGCCATTGGAGCAGGTGGTGGATGGTGTTGTGGGAGCAGCCGACAAGTTTTGCCGGTTATGGTTCCCACACAGCGATGGCAGGCAGAGGATCATCATGTATAGAGACAATGGCTGCTATCTCCGACTAATACAGTCACTGCCAAGAAGGAAAGGATAGCAAACTACCTTCTTATATTGCCTAGAATAATCATGTCAAACCATATGCTGGAGAAATTAAACATTGATGGCAAGGATCTGCGAATCCTAAAAAACATGTACTGGCAACAAACAGCAGCTATACGAATTAACAACCAAACAGGACAATTTCAATTTATAAAACAAGGAGTTAGACAAGGCTGTGTTCTGCTGCAGGATTTGTTTTCACTTTACAGCGAACATATTAAGAAATCAATAGTAGACAAAAAAGGAATTGAAGTCAACGGTCACAACATAAATAATTTGCGATATGCAGATGACACAGTCTTAATAAAAGAGACAGAATGAAATACAAGAAATGATAGACATAAAAGTAAAAGAAAGCAACAAGAAAGTTCTCAGTCTGAATAGTAAATTTTAGAAAATTTTAGAAAACTGAAGTAATGGTCATATCAAAGAAACAATCATCACCATTATGCAGCATAAAAATCAACAGGACAAATCTGAAACATGTGCTACGCATCAAATACTTGGGCACAATAATAACATCAGATGGGAGATGCACCACAGAAATAAAAAGCAGAATAGCTCAGGCCAAAATAGCATTTCATAAAATGAAAAATATCTTATGCAACAAATCTATGCCAATAGAAATGAGAAAGAGAGTTCATCGGTGCTATATAGAACCAATTCTGACCTATGTAAGTGAATCATGGACAGTAGACAAACAAATGAAAAGACGATTAGAGGCCACAGAGATGGGATTTCTCAGAAGAATGTTGAAAGTTCCCTGGACAGCTAAAAAGACCAATGAGGAAATCCTCAGAGGCAAACACAAAAAGGGAGCTCCTAAAAAACATCGGAAAGAAACAATCAACATTTTTCAAGCACATCATGAGAAGAGGAAAGTTAGAATACTTGGTTACAACTGGCAAAATAAAAGGAAAGAGAGATCACGGACGATAAAGAAAGAAAATACTGGATAGCTTGGTGTCATGGCATGGAAAACAGTCAACAACCGAACTGATATGATGCACTGTAGATAGAAGATTGTGGAAGGGCATGATTGCCTACACCAACAGGTATGACATATGATGATGATATGGCCAAGGTTCTATTGGTTAACCCACTATCTAATTTAGCATTTATTATTGCTGGTTTTTTGTGTTTTTCTTTTTAGTTTAAAGTGCTGAAAGTTGAAAGATTTAGAGTATAACCTACCCAAGTGGAAAGACAGAAAAACACACACTCTCTTCCAGCCGGACAAAGGTGCACAAATTTTAGAGGAGAGGCAATGGCACCCCACACAGCCATACAAACTCTCAACACACAAGAGGTCCCAAATCCAACAATTTTCATTCTTACCGATGCAAAATCAGTCATACAAGTAATGTCAAGCCCAAAACAGGACAGACTCATCCAAGAAATGAACAAAACGTGTTTGTTTTCAGAAAAGACAGAACTAGTTCTGCAGTGGATACCAGCACATTGTGACATCCCTGGAATTGAGAAAGCAGATGAACTCACAAAAGCAGGTGAAGAAGTCTTCAACAATCCAACCAGACCCCAGAGCATCAAAGAAATAAAAACAATCCTGAAGTAAGATAGGACAACAAAATGGAGGAAGTTGCATGGTAAATATGAGCCAAAACATGACAGCCTAAACAAACTTAGCAGACATGAGCAGAAAAAGATATTTAGACTCAGAACAGGTCATTGTGGCCTCAGAGCACACCTACACAAGATAGGATTCAGTGACGTTGTAACATGTGACTGCAGAGCAGTCAAACAAACCCCGGAGCATACACCACATGACTGCAGCACTCTAAACACCATAAGTACACAAATATGGCCCACAGGAACATGACAAGCTATGGGGAACCAGTGCAGACTTCAAACACACCGTCTTTTTCATGACCCAGGTGGTCTAAATGCATAGCAATAGCTGATCACTGAAGAAGAAGAAGAAGAAGAAGAAGAAAGATTCGGACAGAAAATCTTCAGCTTTTGTTGTGGAATTCTTCCAGGATCTGACTGTGAAAGAAATGTTTGCCAAACAGCTGATACAGGTGCCAGGTGTGTCTGCTGACAGGGCTAGAGCCATAATAAACGTTTACCCAACATTCTCACTGTAAGTATAAACTGGTTATTATCGTTTTATAATTTTGTTGTCAGTTATTTAATTTTTCCTACAAAATTCTCATGTAGTAATTTTCCCTAGTACTCACATGGCTCAAGTAATTTTTCTACTTCGTCTCACATGACTCACATTATTTTACTGTTGTCTCACATAATTCAACGTTATTTTACTTCTGTCTCACATGGCTAAATGTTATTTTACTCTGTTTCACATGGCTAAACGTTATTTTACTTCAGTCTCACATGGCTCTTGTTATTTTACTTCGGTCTCACATAGCTTGCATTGTTTTACTTCAGTCTCACAAGATTCACATTATTTTACATTTGTCTCTCATGACTCACATTATTTTACTTTTGTCTCACATAGTTCACGTTATTTTACTTTTGTCTCATATGACATATATATAAGTATAAGAAATCTTTGCCTCTAGTCAGATCTTTCACTGAATGTTGGTTGCACTCATAGCCCATCTGAAAAAATCTCTCTTTCTAACCAGATCTCCCACATCAACTGTTATCATCATATATGTTTCTTAGAAAATGGGGAAAAAAATTATGTTTAAGGAAAATATAATTTATAGTTATCTAAACTATCAACACTGTTATCTATATCAAAATATGGTCTGTCTTTAGTTTGTTGTTAGCTAAACCTTATATTTTTGTGAAATATGTAAAGCAATGAACATTTGAGAGAAGACAGAAAAGAGGTAGACCAAAGTCAACCTGCCGGAGAAAATGAGGGCAAAGATACACAGCATGAATCAGATATGTGGCATTCAGCAAAGAGTGAGAGCAATGTAGCATGCTGGTGATATTTTCTTGTTGCCTTCTAAGCTGTCACAAGATATGTCAATCATTGTCTGCTTTGATGTTTTGCTGTCACAGGACATATCAGTCTTTGCCTGCTTTGATGCTTTGCTGTCAACAAGAAGAAAGTCTGGCTCATTTTAGTATGGTGGTTAAACATTTCAGCTGCATTAAATGTGTTGAATAATCCAAAGAAATTAGGTTAAATACAAAAATAAAAATTTTCAACTCAAATGTTAAGTCGGTCCTATTATATGGCTGTGAAACATGGAGAACAACAAAATTGACAATCACGAAGATACAGACTTTCATTAATGGATGCTTAAGCAGAATAAAAGGATGGAAATGGCAGGACAAAATCTCTAACATAGAATTATGGAAATGTATCAGTCAAATACCAGTGGATAAAGAGATACATCGAAGATGGTGGCGCTGGATAGGACAAACACTACGGAAGCCAACTGAGAGTATTACACAACAGGCCCTTTTTTGGAATCCCCAGGGGAAAAGACAAAGAGAAAGACCAAGGAATTCTTGGAAAAGAAGCAGAGATGAAGATGATGGGGAAGACATGGAATGATCTTAATAGAATGGCAAGAAACAGAATGACTTGGAAAGTGTTTGTTGAAGACCTATGCTTCATTGGGAGCTAAAAAGGTAGAAGAAGAGAGAAGAAATGTGTTGATAGCATTGGTGAAATGTATTTGTTCTTTTCCACACTTGAAGGCAGGAGAACAAGACTTCACAACATGTTGCCACCCGTGACTCCAAAAACTTCAGGGCAATGTTGGCCATGATTTTACTGACAGATCAGGCAGAAGAGTTCCACACAACAATATATAAAGGTTCAATGCATAATACAGTGCATTCTGTGATCAAATCTCAGCCTATCACTTCAGTAAGTCTCTTTGAGAAGCTGCCGATGTGAACTCTAATTTATAATAGTTCTACTATCCTTGTCTGACGATCTGTAATTGCATCTCATTTTATTGCACTCTTAATCTGTGACTAACAACACCTCTCTGGCTATTGTAGCTCTACTACTTCTATCTTACCTAGCCAATTAAGTGTCTGAATTGAAAAGCACTCAGTTTGTGTGTACTACAACTCTCATTACAGTAGCTGGGACTACAGATAGCCTACTAGTCAGTTGAGAAGCGAAACGGAAAAAGAGGCAAATGATTCCAGTTGTTTGATATTAATAGGAATCATGGACTTTCTAGAAAATTCTAAACCTAATATGCATCAATTAGAGCCTAGGTCATGTGCCAACACTATATCAAAAGTCAGCTGTCTCTGGCTCTTCTTCTTCTTCTGTGCGTGTACTGTTAGACATCCATATTATAAAGCTTGAAGAAAGCATTCATCAGCTTAAGGCTGGTGACATTTCCATACAACTTGTCCCAGTGTGGTACTGGTGATGACCACAAAAGCCTTCTCTGTTCATCATATGTTGGGCATGATTGTAGCAGATGTTTAGCAATCATTTTGCCTGTGTCACAGAGACGTTCATCATAGGATGTAAGATGTTGAATGGTGGTACTTCAGTCTGCTGTGGCCTTCGGAGTCTAAAAATTACTTGTTCTTTTCTTTTGAGCGTCCTTGACTCAATGTCCGCTGTTTTGTTTGGTGCAAGTTCAAGCTTAATCATTACATCAAATAGGCATCTGTAAATGCTCTCCTTTGCTATTCATGAGCCTGTGTTATAAACATCTACAGCCTTCATAAAATAGAAATTTTAATAGTTTAACTGTTCTTGATGGCTGCATTCCACTCTATTCCATTACATGATTAGGTCTTCTTAGTTTGTTCATTCGTTCACCTATTTGTCTCTATTTGTCTCTGTTCTTCCAAATCTGTTTACAGTCAGTTTCAGAAATATGTGTTGTGTTCCTAAATTGAGCTATTTGCAGGTCATCATCATTGCACTCCGAATATGTCCATAGGTGCTCAGATCCTCTCCTTTAGTAAGCCCCACAGATTCCAGCTACTGACGAGTCCAGTTCTGTGTTGGTTGATAAGTCCTCTTATACACCCACTAAGTTTCTCATTTCTGGCTGTTCCCATCTTAACTCCCATCTCTTTCATTCGAAGGAATGACAGGGACTCATGGTTGTCAAAGTCCTGTGCTCTTCCCACATCTCAGAGGGCATTGATGACGTCCGCCCGATCCATTGGTTGACCGTCTTCAATAACAGCACTGCTAGCCAACCTGTCCGCTCTTTCATTTCCCTGCATGTCCAGGGACATAATCAAAGGTGACTCTATGCATTTTTGACTTCTGTAATGACTCTACCCATTGCCTGCATACAGAGCCTACCTCCACTTTTCTTATCATGTTTCTAAATGAATGAATATGCTTTGTTCTCTTTATCCAGTTTAATGGCAGCATATAATAACTGTGAAAATGATAAAGACAGACAAAGATTGCTCTCAGGGATCAAGTGTGGAAAAAAAGATAGGTTTGTTACCTTCTGATTTCTGAATAATTATATTATTGATTAATTTGATTTCAGCAGTTACTGTTAAAATAAGTCCCTCTAAGATGGGATTTGCTGATTTAGAAAATCTAGTGTTGCACTGACATAAGGTGGAAAACCCCCAACTCATCCAGCTCGAACTGGGAAATAATGTAAATCATTTCAACCTGGCACATTAATGGGTAATAGGTATTTAGTGTGCTGTGTAGTCTAGAGGTAATACTTCGGCCTCTGGACAGGAAAGTCTCTGGTTCGAATCCAAAAGTGGAAATATTTTTCAAAAATAAAAAAAATTGAATCTGTGGTTTCTTCGTGGTTTTATTCTCCCCTGATCTTTGGATAGTGAGATCTGATATCAAGCCCTCTCAGACAACTGCAAATAACAGGGGGTCTCATGTGCACTTGTGCACATTTAAGAAACCTTGGCAGTTAAACAATTTTTTAAGTAGCCATAAAATGGGCACTTTCAGGGGCAAAATTTTCTGCAAAAAACCTGCATAAGTCGGTGGATCCTAGGCTATGCTTCGTGCAGGCTGGTCAGGGTTCTGCTCGGAGATTCTCAATATTTTGAGGGGAAAATCTGAACACCTATGGATTAGTCCAATGTGCAGTGATGATGATCCAAACATAACATATCATTAATGGGTTTCAAAGTTTGTAGCTGTGATTTCATGGCATAACATCACCAGCAACATTTATAGAAGATAACATTTCTTTAAACGGTGTCCTGGGAAAAGTTTGTCCAATACAACAGAGGGGATCTGGTGCTCAGATCCCCTCCTCATCAAGTCCCCGCAGTGTCCAGCAACTGACGACTTCAGTTCTGCGTTGGTTGATTAGTCTTCTTATACGGCCACTAAGTTTCTCATTTCTGGCTGTGCCCATTCCATAAATCAACGATGGCCCATTCTTGATAAGCTTCTGTGCTACACCGATATAATGATTTTGATGTTATTATTTGTGCCCCAGTAATTGACGCGTTGCACTTGTTTCAGATTTGGCCAATTTATTTGTATGCTGCATGATGGTCTTGATTGTTTCTTCGATATGAAGAATCAATATCATTTTTATCGTTATAGGAAGATAAATGACAGGAAATTTATTTTTTTTAACATAATACACTGTATAAATTTAAAATGTCACAGAACAGCATCATATGAAACCAAATGGATCTGGAAATTTACAAAATGTGGAAATTAAAGAATAAATGATTGAGAACAATAGAGTAGAATTCTGTGCTTTTGGTAGAACAAAATTTGGAAGAGAAATAAAACAGAACAAAATTAATTGCTCAAAATAAGATCTTGTTTCATTTTAGGTAATTTTTTTGGTGCATTTGAGGAGGAGCTTTTGAGTTTGTCAAATCCTTGAGAGCTGTTCCAAAAGCTTAAAGGTTTCCCCAGCCATAATTTAATACAAGTAGCATCATATAGATATATATACAGAATAAAATGTTTTATGTAATTTGTACACATGGGATAGGCCTATATATAAAATAATACATATCTTACAGATTTACGGTATAAGTATAAAAGTATGTATTATCATATCTTATATGATTATTTTAAACTGGGGCTTTAATAAAATTGCATTTATTTTTAGTGATAGGAAATGTTCTAAAGTTTTCTCATTATGTTTATAACACATGAAAAGTGGTGATTTAGAGTGGTATTCACTTTAAATACGTACATATATATCTGTGATGTAATTCTTATAATTGTATTTAAGTAGTTTAAAAGAAAAGTAGATCTACTTAAAAATTATACAAATGACATTTGTATTAGGAATCAAAATGTATTCTACACAATACATGCAGTTTATACCCAAAAAAAGAAATGGAAATTGTTTATTATCATAGACATGACATTATCTACAACATTCCTGTTAAAACTCAATATGTTATGTTGCTTGGACAACATGTTTAATAAGTTCCAACTTGTAGATCTTTGTCTCTGTGGTCATTATTCAGAACATGTAGAACATGTTCTCCAGTCTTGCAACCTGTACAATTCAGTTGTAGACAAATTATGACCTTCTGAGATGGCTGTGACAGACAAGATCGTGAGCTAATTGCAGTGTCTCAAATCCCCAAACAGAAGTGAAAAGAGAAGAGACAAATTTAATATTTTTTGTTTTGAAAATTTGAAATAAATTAAATCAATTCTGATTTAAAAAGTAGCTGATTAACCAAGTTCGTTTTACACTCATAGACAAATATCGCTGCAGTCAGAGGTGAGGTCATTATTAAGTTAAGGTCATTATATCAGTAATAGACAACAATGAGTTCAGCTAGAAATAGAGCTTATGCTTCCTTTTTGAATACTAAACTTCATAACTAATACAGTAGTACAGCTGTATGTTTACAAAATATAGCACCAAATGCTTTGACAATGTAGCCTACTTCTGGGATATAGATAATGCACTTAAACAGGAATTAGAAAAACTCAACAGCCAAACTAAAACACAGTTGATAAATAATTCATGTTTTTATTGTTTATATCCCAGCAATGGACGTGTTTTGAGCTGTAGCATTGGAACATTTTGTGCCAGCTTTTATCACTATAAAACTGTAACCACTCATTTGCACTACTTTTATATCTGCTCCCTTTCACCACATTTAACCTCAGCCACACATGTATATACCTATCCTTCTTATACTGTAAACATTTTATTTTGCAGGAATTTGGGCATTGCACTCAGCCAAATGTTGTGTATGCTGTATACTCAAAAAGGCAGTCTCTCCTGATGAGCACCATCATATATGTTATTATATTGATGTTTTTATTGTCTTTGTGCAGGATGTTAATTTATTATGTTTTGGTATACAGACCAGTACACTTAATGTTTTGCAGAATAAAATTTATTTATAACTGGTGGTTGCAGGTGACTGGGTGGTCTAGAGATAAGATGTTGGCCTCTGGACAGTAAGGTCACATTTCAATTCCATTTTCTCCTCAAATCTTATATATCTTTATGGCTTTACATAACCCTGGTCTCTAGATAGTGTAATCTAGCTAGTAAGATCAATATCTAGACCTCTCTGGTTATAACTAAAAACAAGAGATCCTGTGTGCACTGTCACACATTAAAAGAACTCATGGCAATTAAAAATAGAAAAGAGTAAATCAAAATGGTGCTGCCCAGGCAAAATTATCAAGCAAATATCCCTATGCTGAAGATGGATATGTCGGAACCAGGAGGCACATATATTGCGGTTTTGCAGTAAATTAACAGCACAATACATCCACCACATCCGCACGTTTGCTCTTTAAAACATCTACCTTAGTTTTATGCAATTGTGACATCAAATATGGAATTCCCTCCTGCGAAGTCTGACCAGAATGTTTGTCTAGCCTGCCGCTGTCAGAATAATGACACAGTGACTATATATTTTATATTACGACACACTTAATTCACTACATAATTGTTATTTTAACAAATAATAAAATTAACTTAAACAACAGACAGGATACTGTTGGCTCCGTTATATAAGCAATAATTGTTTTTATAGCTGCAAAGCGGCGGGAAAAGTTCTGAATGTAGGTTAGAAACACCAGAATTTTTGTCAGAGGAATGACCTCATTTGTGTCATATTAAGGACCTACTTTGTGTCAACATAGGTCATTTCAGCTAAAAAAAAATGGTGTCCTAAACAGGCATGCAACGCCCACTTAACACGTGAACGATGAAGAAGACTGATGGTTATAAATACATTTTATGTCATTTGCAGTCATAATGTTCTGCCTGGTTACTTTCTCCTTTGCCTGAAAGAACCATTACCAAATGCAACTCAGTTGTATATCAATACTAGCATGTCTTCACAATTCTAGTTATGCTTTTATTGTAATATTTATTGTCCACGTAGTAAAATTGTGACAGTAAATGATTATTTCATATAATTGAATATTTTACACAAAAGAGAGATTGTCAGTTTCATTTGTTTGTACCATGTTCTGTTTACATGTATTCAGAATGTTGTATATACTACTTACTTGTATACACATGAATCAGAGCTTAATTCATACATTTTTTTATGATTAACTGTACGGTGACAGGTGATAATATAGTAAAGAGCGAATTGAAAACAGTGTGTTGTGACATCTTTACATGAGAGAGCAAAACAAAAAAACAATAATGTTTTATGCCTCCCATATGGCCTTCCTCAAAATGTGAGGCCGGAACGCCACCATTTTTTAAAATATTTTGTTCGCTCATGTAAAGCTGTCATATTACACTGTTTGCTGCTCACCAGCTTTGCAGCAGCTCAGTAATTCTTTACCTATTCCCATAACAAAATAGTAGATAGAAGAAAAGATTCAAAAGCACCCTAAAGATGCCATTAAAGTACAACTTGATCAATCCTAGTGAATAAAAGATTGTTGTTGATCACTCAAAATGGTAATACATAAATGATGAGGGTGGTTTAAGACATCAGCTAAACAACAATTTTAAAATGCAGTACAGAAGTGACTGCTCTGAAAGTGAAACACAAGAATAAAATTATTATCTTCACACTGGTCTGTGATTATGACATCCAGGTGACCACTAGTATTCATACCTGGACTTTCATTAACCATTTTCAGTAACTAACAAATAATTAGGTTCTGAAGCAACTTGGCATGATAAAATAATTATAATTTAATACAATCCAAGCAAGACAGACTTATATTTGGAGAAAGTAAAAGACTTAACATTGTTCTGAAAGACATCTTAGAAAAAAAGTGAATGAGTAAAGAAACAAAGGTAGATAGAGATTCAGATAGACTAACAATATCAAGAAATGGACCACCAAGGCTAGAGACAAAGTAGAATGGTGTTGCATGGTAGCCAACCCATGTGGCAGAGGCAGCACACATAGAGAGAATGATAATAGTGTGGTCTTTATTGACAGAGAGATTAACTAAAACATACTGTCTGATCTCTATTTCAGTGGGGAAAAAACAGTGAAATATAATTTGCATTATACCAGAAAGTGGTCCAACATAAGATACTCTCTACTGTCCTAACTCTCCCTACTGTTCTAACTTTTAAACCCTTTAACTGTATGGCACTCAAGTTGTACTGTGTTTTGCACCTTAAATTTGTTCACACACTGTTTGGTTTGCCCTTGATTTTCCTTTTTTCTTGATTTTTTTAAATTTGCTTTGCCCTTTTTACAAGACAGCAGTTGTTTTTAGTCCATGTTGCCTTTCCTAGGAATGTTTTAGCAAGTCTACCCTTCCCGAATGTATCAAGTTTCTTTTTTCTCTGTGGTGGACTTCCTGCATTGATATTTATGCTCTTCCTGCATTGATTTGTGGTTGGTCATTCACCTCAGCTTTTTCTTAACCCTGGACAAACTCATGGCACATTTGTAACAGAGTAAGCTAATGAAAGCATGGTGGCAGGTAACTTAGTCGTTACCCGATTCTTTAACAGACAATAGCAGTAACATATGGTAGCGACCATCAGTGTTAGGACATAAATTAAAAGTATGGAAATTCCAGCCAGAATAACAAGTTAAGGGAATAAAAGTTTATAGTAGGGATATGGACACCCACCGAGGAAATATACTCGGACATAACAAGGACACCCACCTAGATAAGGCAGGAAGGTCCAGAATTACTGGACACGATAATGAGTTAAAGAATGGAAATTTCCACTTCAACCAAGTTTGTGGACGTGAGAGTAGGTACATGACAATAGCATGCATTGACCCCCATGACTTTGGCCATCTGATAAATAAGTTGTCATCCAACTACGAGGAAAGGTCATTGTCATAAGGTAATCATTAATTTGAATAGGGTATTGAGATTTCATGAAAACAAAGTGTTATCGTCAAATCTGGGGAATGGTTCAAGTTTCAGACACAGAGTGATGAGAGTTGACCGACTCCAAGTGATCAGAAAGATTGCAATTTGTCACTTTGTGAAAATTTAATTGGCTACTAATTTTCACGCGAAGAATTGTGGCTGAGTATATAACCTTCAACACAATAGAAGCAGGGCACTTTAGATTAGACACAGAGAGAGAGCGAAATCAGAATCTAGACTAAGTAAGCTTAGTCCGATTTTGGCCGAACTGCCGAAGACAGTAGAAGTTAAGTTGAGCTAGATAAGTTGAGCCAGTTAGGAGGTTAACTAATGAAGATTCCTTCAAGTTGTAGTTTTATGTCAGTTGAGAAGTTATTAAGTAAGTTGATAGAGAGTAGTACGGAGAGCAATGAACATATAAACTTAAGTTGTGAAGTGTTTGAGAGTTTCAAGAACTGTGCTTCGATATATTCTATAAGAACTCGTAAGTAAACAAGTAGAGAGAATGATTGATCTTAAAATATACCCTTATGAACTAATTCAATAAATATTCTATAACACACCCTGTAACTGATGTATGTGATTGTAATACTAAGTAGGAAAACTAAACTTAGAGCATTCAACTCAAACATATCAACCGTTACCTCTGCATGTGCAAGCTAGAGAATAGCAAAAATGATTGAGAAAAAACTTTAGAAGACAAATGTCTTAGAAGGATACTGTGGACAATGGAATGAATTCAAGACCAATATAGAGGTAAGAGAAGTGGTCATGCAACCAACCATCTCGTCTACAATTAGAAACAGATGAATATATGTCGGGCATGTTTTGAGAAGAGACAACAAAAGAATTTCAAAACAGGTTCTTATATGGGGAACATCAGAAGAAGAGGAAGACCTATAGAAACACCGATAAGAGAAGCAAAGGTAGCAGGCATAGACCATTGACAATTGGATTAAAGATCAACAGATCTCTGGAAAAACAAATGTCAAGAGAAAGACTAGATAGATATACAGTTAATTTAGTAGGCACCATTCCAATTGTTACTTATTGCTAAAGAAACAGTAAGTGTTATATGTTGTCACAGATTCATTATCAGGTTACAATGCAGAGAGGTTGTTCTTTCCATTAGTGCTTCCAGAATGGTAAAAATCTTACTTTTGGTGAGAATGAAGCAATGTCAAGTACAAAACAGGACAGACTCATCCAAGAAATAAAGAACAACATATGTTCGCTTTCAGAAAAGACAACTATTCCTGCAGTGGATACCAGCACATTGTGACATCCCTGGAAATAAGAAAGCAGATGAACTCACGAAAGCAGGTGGAAGCCTTCAACATTCCACCCAACTCCAGAGCCCCAAAGAAATCAAAACAATCCTGAAGCAAGGTAGGGAAACATGGAGGGAGTTGCATGAAAAATATGACAACCTAAACAAACCTAGCAGACCAAGATATTCAGACACAGAACAGGTCATTGTGGCCTCAGAGAACATCTACACAAGTTCTGTGACGTTGCAACATGTGACTACGGAGCAGTCAAACAAACTCCAAAGCATACGCTACAGGACCGCATCAATCTAAACACCCTAAGAGCACAAATATGGCCCACAGAAACAACCTTACATGACAAGTTATGGGGAACCGGTGATGACCTTGTTTGTGACCCAAGCTGGTCTAAATGCATAGCAGTAGCTGAAGAAGAAGAAGGTGAGAGCGAAAAGTTTATGTAAGGAGCATTGAATTCTACAAAGGGAGGTTACCTGTTTCGTTAATTCCTGACAGATGAAAATGCCTCTATGGCAGCTAATAAACATTATCAACAGTATCCCCATTTATTCAACTGAATTTTAACCGGCTTCTCCTACATGAACCTAGTTCTCACGTCGAGAGATTCTCTACAAATAAAAACCAAGTACCCTTATTTTCATCCAGCTGGTTGGTCCTCCTCTACGTTTTTCAACCTTTACAATAAGTCAGTTACCGAAAGACAGGCATCTAGCAACCGACCGCGAAGAGCAAGATGACATGACCAATGTGATGAATTAATAGAGATGAAATTAGTCAAGGTTTTTTTATTGTTTCGCTATTTTTAAAATAAAATCACTGAACTGTAATAACTCATTTCCAACTTGTAATTTCCATTTGATAATAATATATTCGACAATTCTAAATATATCAAAGCTTCAATTCTGCTAAATCATTGTAGGTTATAGAACACTGTAAGAGTGACAAGAAGTCCAAAAGAACTTGCTAAAGAAGAAAAGCAAATAACAGGAACTGAATATAAATATTGGGTCGGACCAAAAAAAATATCTGATGTTCGTTGTAAGTCCATATTAGCAAAGTGCTGACGTTGTATGGTGCGACCACACCAATCTATAGTAGTAATAAGGCCCGCGAGCTGAAAGGAATCACCTAAAGTTCGTGACGTTTCCAGCAGGGGCGGTTGTGGGTAAAATGAAGTCAGCCGTCTATAGCTGAAGTCGTCACAAACCTTGGGTGACTCCGGGATCTCACTCAACCCAAAGGCCTTAGTAAAACTATAAATGGTTGTGCTGCGGCTCTTACCATCTCAGCTACAATGGAGCACTGTGCATCGGGTGTTTGCTCTTGAGACACTCTTTAAAAGTGACATATCTGTAGTGACTATTCAGCGGGGATGTCGACAAACATTTCAAGATTGGTCGACATGGCCAAGTTCACAGGCTCAACATAGTTTTGTTACATGTGCCAAACTTCCGATCTACGGGGTCGGTTTTGACGCGAAAGCGGACCAGCAGACAACGAAGATCCCATATCACATAAACAAATTAGTAACAACTCCCATCAGATAATGTCACACAAGAGGCAAGCATATAAATTGTAAGAGATCTAAGGGAAATAATTTCCAATATTTTTGATGCCAATTGCGGTCTAAATATAACATGGAAGACTGTCTGAGGTTGAACAAATCGTGCCTTACCAATAATCATGCAAACACCCCTCCCCCTTTTTCCCTTCCCCCCCCCCTTCTTCCCCAACCAAAAAAAAAAACAAACGAAAAGAGTGAAACTCCTCGGTGGCTATCGACCCTTCACGCAATTAATTGCCGTCTTACTGACATATCCGTGAGGTGTATTTTGCATCAGGATTTGCACAAGTCGTATAAAATGACTGTACAGCAGCTCATGTGTGGGTCATGAGACGTACTTTCGCAGAAACTCTACTCTTTTTGTGGTGTGATGTCATAAATTTCTTTATGAGCAACGAAACATACTTCCTGGTTGTATTGAACAAACATAGCATTAGGTGCTGGTAACACATGACAGCTACTTGGACGACCTCTTCACAGTGATAGGATGCTTGCTACACATTTCTTATCATCATGCACACTTGTACCTATATAGCAGTAGTAGCCTCCGTCAGTCATAGTTGATTATGGATTTTTCAGCGCCCCTAGAAATGTTATTTTTTCTTTCGTCGTGTATTCTCTTTCTCTATGGATCTGTCTGCTTCTTGTTTGAGGTGAACCTTTAGAGTGTGTTTCCAGAGATTGCGGTCTGCAGCTTTGTCTTCCCATGCTGCAGGGTTTATGTTCAGTCTTCATGTCGCGTTTACACACATCTACAAATCGAAGTTTTGGGCACCCCCTGGTTTTTTTACCATCTGCCACTTGTCCGTAGAGTATATCTTTCGGTATGCGGCCATCTTTCATACGGTGTACATGGCCAAGCTAGCGTAACCTACACGTACCTATATACGTGTATATATTTGTCTGTATGTGTAAATGCGGACACGTACGTATGTGTTTCGTACACATATTTTTTTCGATGTGCACACGCATGATTTTTAAAAAAAAGTTCGTTTCATGAGCTGCTCTACAGTCATCGTTTTATACGACTTGCGCAAATCCTGATGCAAAATGCGCCTCACTGATCTGTCAATAAGACGGTGATTTGTATGTATGTGTAAATAATACATATATATTTGTCTGCATGTGTAAATGCGGGTACGTACGCATATATTTCGTAAACATCTTTTTCGGTGTGCACACCCATAGTTGCAGATATACATAGATTTATATGTTCACTGTTTTCCACATGGATTTACTTATTGGGAATCAACTCACAGAAACATTTCCAGTAATAGTAAAGGCTGGCATCTTGTACCCACTTCCACATATTTTTAAAACCCTTCCCTTATTACATTTTTTTACACCTGGTCCCGCCCGTTGGCCAGACATATCAATTTCAATTCAGTCGTTGCCTGACCAAGCTCTGTGGCTGACCAAGCTCTGGACCTCAGGGGAGTGACTTCTTTTCCTTTTTGATTGAGAGTCTAGAATATTATCGCCATGTTGTTAGATTTCTGTGTATATCCTTACATATTTGTATGTTTTTGTTTGTTCTTCCTGCTGAAGGCCTTTTGGTTGAAACGTCACTCTACTTTTGTTTTGTTTCTCACCTACGTAAAGCTGTTACTATATCATTTTTTCCTTTTTTTTTTAAATTTTCAATATTATCAGCAGCTTCGCATTTTCTATACATCCTGATGCATCTTTATGTCTTTACCCATTCTTTACGGTGAACTAGTGGCTGTGTGTGTAAATTCTGGATCGTTGCCCCGCTCCCCATCCCTAATTTTGGGGAGACAGCGCACTGTTATTGTGGAACGATGCCTATCGATGTTGCTTCAAATTCCGGACACAAGAACTTTGTAGACATCGCATTCCCATACGCCGAACGTGGTTCCGAAAGGATAGAGCAAAATCTCACGGAGTGAGAATTCCATAGCAGTTAGAAGCAGCACATTTCTTGGGCCTGTCATTTCTCGCCGTGGCGTCACTTTGGGAGTACCTCAAAAACAAAGTGTACATTGACAAACCACGAACAGCCGTCGAACTAAATGTAATGATTTGTGACGAAATTAATGCCACTCCCCCAACAATGACCCCGAGAGCTATGTTTAGCGTCACTGACACACTCTAGAAGTGCATCCGTTTGAGCTATCTTCATTTTAACTACATTTTAATGATAAATATTTATCGCTAACATCTCTTCTTTCATGCCTGCAAATGATATAGGCTCGTGTATTTAGGGGTACATTATAACATTCTCTGCACGGCTGCTTGTTTTATTTAAAAAGTGTGTTTTTTTTTGGGTGTATAGTTGTATTCCTAGAATAGGTCATAATATAAATAATCTAAGGTATGCTGATGATACAGTCTTAATCGCTAAGAGTGAAAATGAGTTACAAAAAGTGTTAGACATTATAGTGAAAGAAAGCAAAAATAAAGGACTCAGCCTTAATAGCAAGCAGGCAGAAGTAATGGTAACAACAAAGAAAAAGACATCACCTCAGTGCAAAATAAAGACAAGTGGAACAATATTAAAACAGGTTAATGAATTTAAATATTTGGGAACTTTGTTAACCTCAGACGGAAGATGTACAACAGAGGTGAGATGCCGAATGGCTCAGGCAAAAGCAGCTTTCTAAAAAATGAGGAAAATACTGTGCGACCCATTTTTGACAATAGAAACAAGAAAAAGAGTGCTTAAATATTACGTAGAGCCAGTCTTAACATGTGGATGTGAATCATGGACAATAGGACAACAGACAAGAAAATCACTGGAATCTATAGAAATGTGGTTTTACAGAAGCATGTTGAGAATACCATGGACAGCTAAGAAGAGTAATGAAAACATTCTGAAAGAGGCCAAAGCAAAAAGAGAGCTAATTTCCAATATTAGGAAGAAATAATAATTATTTTTTGGCCATGTAATGAGAAGAGAACAACTGGAATATATTGTAACAACTGGGAAAATTGAGGGACGAAGAGAAAGAGGGAAGAAAAGAGAAAAGATACCAGACAGCTTAAGGGAATGGTTTGGCAGAAGGTCAACAACAGAAATGATAAATAACTGTGATGATCGAAAGTTGTGGAGAGACATGATCACCTATGCCAGCCGGCCCGGTACTTGATGATGATGAACCATTCTGGTCATGCGAGAAGGGACTGAAATTGGCAGTGACCCAATGTTACAAAAATCCCTCCCTACGTCACGCGTGTTGGGCCGAAAATATAAATCATGTCATCATCATCATCATGTGCCGTCTCCGTAACGAAGGTTGGCTACCACGGACCGCCATTCTGCTCTGTCTCTTGCTTTAATGGTGCAGGTTGTCATAGGCTGATTTGTCCATCTTTTGATGTTACTCGTCCATGTTAGTCTTGGTCTGCCTCTGCCTCTTTTACCTTGTATTTTCCCCTCCAAGATTACTTTCAGTAGGCTGTTGTGCCTTGGCTGCTCCAACTTTCCTCTTCTTATGATGTGCCCCAAAAAATGTTGATTGCTTCTTTCTAATGTTTTTTAAGAGCTCCCTTTTTGTGTTGGCCTCTTTGAGAACTTTCTCATTGGTCCTTTCAGCTGTCCAGGGAATTTTCAACATTCTTCTGAGAAATCCCATCTCTGTGGCCTCTAATCGTCTTTTAATTTGTTTGTCTATTGTCCATGATTCGCTTCCATAGGTCAGAATTGGTTCTATATAGAATCGATTAACTCTCTTTCTCATTTCTATTGACATAGATTTGTTGCATAAGATATTTTTCATTTTCTGAAATGCTATTTTGGCCTGAGCTATTCTGCTTTTTATTTCTGTGTTGCATCTTCCATCTGATGTTATCACTGTGCCCCACTACAGGTTCCAAAACTATTGTTATTCGATTCCGTTCCCCTTTAAGAGAGTTTTTTTTTTTTTCAAATAAGTTGGGGGCAGGTTAGTTTATTACAATTTCTTGTCTTATAAAGTATAATTTGCACACAGGTGTTGTTTTCGACAAGTTCGATTCTTGCTGTGGATCAAAGGGTGCTTTTTCCTTAATGTCGGGCGGGGATATGACATAAAAATCATGTACATCACGTTTACGACATGGTGTAAATAACCAGCTGGTGTGCGACTCTAGTTGACGAGTATTACTAGACATTGTGGTGACGATGTTGCATAATCACGTCAGCCGGTATAGCACTTCAGGAAATGGTATACCAAATAGACACATCACTGGTTCCTGAAAATAAAAAAAAAAATTAATTGTTGGTGAAATTGACAAATAGCATAAAATGAGCAAGAAAACTGAAAAATACTACTTATTACATTAATAAAACAAGGATACTTTTGTAATCTTTTCTTTTTGTTTCTTTAGAGACGGTGAACCATATTGAAAACAGTTGTAACTAAACACCGTATAAGGCAAGCTGCCACGCCTACAATCTAAAAATACCTAGATGGCGCAAGCACCTTGAATAAACACTATGATTTTTAATATTTCTATATAATTTTTATTTTTCATACATTTTCTGTCACTTTTTAATCATTTAAAATATAATCATTATCCATATACCTAAAAATATTACACAATTTTTCATTGTTTATAAACATTATGCGAAACCACGTGAGCAAAGGCACATGTCGAGGTTTGTGTTGTGAGGACGTGACTGGCAGACGATAAGGTTGGGTCGTTGGTTTGGGGGAAACTCAATATTTTATATTTTTGTAACTGTTTCCAACATGAGTATGAGTGATGAAGACAGAGAAATTGACATCGAAAGTGATGCTGTAAGTGAAAATACTTGTTGGTATATATATTTCATTAGTTTTTAGATATCAATCATTTACTTTTATATAACAAACATGTTAATTTTATCGCGGGTACACGGCACGGGGAAGAATCTTGCTGATGTATGTATCATGTTGAATATTATTATAAATTGTGAAAGTTCCACTAAATCATCAACTGCAAATAAATGACTAGTATAGCCTGGTCTTCGCTGTACTCATTTTGTTTATGTTCAGTTTGCTGAAATAGAACAATTTTTAAAATAAATTACTTTGTAACAATAGTAACAGTAACACCTAAACATCATTACATTTTAAAATTTACAATATTGAATATTACATTACATTATTTTAAATTTTATTTCTCTGAGTAGTTAGAGTGCAAATTAATCATTTATTATATATTTAATGATAAACTTTGCACCACATACCATGATATGATACACATTTCTGATAATTTAATTGTTAAGTTACCACTTAACCGTACAAAGGTTAAGTAGTAACTTTAATAAGTATAAAAAGTACTCTTACTCTTGGACAACCCCATGCCCATCCATTATTCATAATTTCATACTGATAATCAACTTAGTTGCTCCATTTTAGTTTTAGTCCATTGAGTCATGGAACATACAGTAAAATTAGAATAGACACTACTTAACTTAATGGCGAAACTAATGAAAACATTAATACATTTATATGATTATGATATACACCAGATTAGTAGCTATGTGAGTGTATGTAGTGTTATTATAATTATGGTGGAATCCCCAAAATGTTATTGATTATGATAAGACTAATTGATGATTATGATATATCATTGCATTATTTAAGAAAATATTGACAATAATCAATGTGTATTTAAATATTTCTACAGGATGATGAGGATAGCCCTCATACCTTTAACTCTGTGAGTTTGTCTTCATATTACTGATAGCATTTTATTTAGTATATACTTTATTTTAGATAAAACTATAGTTACAGATTCCAATGGTGTTATTTATATGCTCTGATTTTTATGTGCATAGTTTACCTTTTCTCTGATGTCTGCCATCACAGTTTTTAGTTCAATTTTGGAACATAAGTGTTAACATTTTTAAAATGATCTATATTAATTTTCTTAGCTTGTCACGAAGAGATTCAGATTGGACACTCCAAAAAATGAGTCTGCTTCAAAACTAACAAATTTATTGAAAAAGTTTTATTATTTTGATTGACATTGTTACCATTGTAATATGCTGATAATTTATTTTATTTCAAACTGTTATCTTGGATCATTTTACATGAAGATTTTGTTTTACAGGATGACAAAAGAGCACACCATAATGCGTTGGAGAGGAAGCGTAGAGACCACATAAAAGATAGCTTTCACAGTTTGAGGGACTGTGTTCCCCAAGATGATCATAAGGTTATTATCTGTACATCATCTCTGTCTTTGAAACAATGAACTTGCATTATATTATTTTTGCACACAACTTTAGTTATATATTTTTAAAATCTCAATATTAAATAAAGAAAAGATAGAAGAAAAAGAAAAGAAGGAAAAGTTACCAGACAGCTCAAGAATGGAGTGGTAGATAAATTAAGTTTTTTAAAATGAATTTATAGATAATTGTAGATATAGAAAGTTGTGGACACATGTGATCACCTTTGCTAGCAGGCATTATATTATATAGATATGTTATATAACTAAAACAGGATAAATAAGCTGCTTAATTCTAAGAAAGATTTCACTAATTGATGCAGTAAGTTTATTGTGTGCCTGAATTAAGTTTTTCACACTTGTCTTGTTACCATCCTCATTGCCATACTTAAAGAAACCATCCTAATTGCCATACTTAAAGAAACCATCCTCATTGCCATACTTAAAGAAATCATCCTCATTGCCATACTTAAAGAAATCATCCTCATTGCCATACTTAAAGAAATCATCCTCATTGCCATACTTAAAGAAATCATCCTCATTGCCATACTTAAAGAAATCATCCTCATTGCCATACTTAAAGAAATCATCCTCATTGCCATACTTAAAGAAATCATCCTCATTGCCATACTTAAAGAAATCATCCTCATAGGCATACTTAAAGAACCCATCCTCATAGCCATTCTTAAAGAACCCATCCTCATAGCCATTCTTAAAGAACCCATCCTCATAGCCATTCTTAAAGAACCCATCCTCATAGGCATATTTAAAGAAACCATCCTCATTGCCATATTTAAAGAAACCATCCTCATTGCCATACTTAAAGAAACCATCCTCATAGGCATACTTAAAGAAATCATCCTCATAGGCATACTTAAAGAAACCATCCTCATAGGCATACTTAAAGAAACCATCCTCATTGCCATACTTAAAGAAATCACCCTCATAGGCATATTTAAAGAAACCATCCTCATTGCCATACTTAAAGAAATCACCCTCATAGGCATATTTAAAGAAACCACCCTCATTGCCATACTTAAAGAAATCACCCTCATAGGCATATTTAAAGAAACCACCCTCATTGCCATACTTAAAGAAATCACCCTCATAGGCATATTTAAAGAAACCACCCTCATTGCCATACTTAAAGAAATCATCCTCATAGGCATATTTAAAGAAACCACCCTCATTGCCTTACTTAAAGAAATCATCCTCATAGGCATATTTAAAGAAACCACCCTCATTGCCATACTTAAAGAAATCATCCTCATAGGCATATTTAAAGAAACCACCCTCATTGCCTTACTTAAAGAAATCATCCTCATAGGCATATTTAAAGAAACCACCCTCATTGCCATACTTAAAGAAATCATCCTCATAGGCATATTTAAAGAAACCACCCTCATTGCCTTACTTAAAGAAACCATCCTCATAGGCATATTTAAAGAAACCACCCTCATTGCCATACTTAAAGAAATCATCCTCATAGGCATACTTAAAGAAACCATCCTCATTGCCTTACTTTAAAAAGTGATGTGGAGATGTGAAAAACCGTCATTTGATAATAATTTAATAATCAATCTATCTATTGACCTTTCGAGCCGTACCCAGCCCATAGGGCGTAGACCAAGATACTCCTTTTATCTGAATTTTTGTTCTAGCAGTTTTTAATTCCTTTAAAGATATTTTATCAAATCTCGCCTTTAGTCTCTGTTCTGTGCAAGCAGCTCTATCTCATTAAGGGAGCCGATTCCTGCTGCTCTTGCTTCTCTCATCAATGTTCTTCTCAGTGCCTCTCTGGGTCTTCCTCTTTTTCTCTTACCTGTTGTTTCCCACATGAGAGCTTGCTTTGCTATTCGGTTATTATCTCTTCTCATCACATGTCCAACATAATATATAATCAATAGTAAAAAAAATTAAAGTACCCCTGTCACGCCAAGTGGCGTATAGGGAAATATGGTGTTAGTGACCCTATATTTCACAGACCTTCAGCACATGATTTTTGGGGTAATGTGGTTGGTATCACGCCCGTGCTGCTTTACTTTCCCAGAAAAAAATCAGGTACCCATTTAAGGCTGCTGTATTGACCACATTTTCACTCTACGACTTATATTGGAGGAACACATTGAAAAGCAAAAACCTTTTGTACTTAACTTCATCGACTTCAAAAAGCATTTGATAGTATTCATAGAGATTCTTTGTGGAAAATTCTGAAGCAATATGGTTTACCATCAAAAATCATAAATATTATCAAAGACATGTATGATGGTTACACATGTGCAGTTCGAACAGAGGAAGGACTGAGCGAATGTTTCCCAATAGAAACTGGGGTTAAACAAGGATGTATTTTATCGCCCTTGTTATTTGGAATTGTTATGGACTTCATAATGAAGAAATGCTGCACTGGTAATAAAGGCATCGAATGGATACAAGGAGACCATTTGGAGGACCTCGACTTTGCTGATGACATAGTTCTCATCAGCAGTCAGATAAAAACGATGCAGGAAAACACAAATGAACTATCATCAATAGCCAGCAAAATTGGGCTTGAGATCAATCATGAAAAGACTAAAGTCATGAAAAGTTTAATTCCAACAGGTGACAAAATATACATGGAAAAAAAACCAGTAGAAGAGATCGATCACTTTATCTATCTTGGAAGTCACATTGATCGAGAAGGGGATACGAGCAAAGAAATTAAAATCAGAATAGCTAAAGCAGCAATGTCTTTCAGAAGCCTTGAAAAGTTGTGGAAATCAAAACTTATCAGCACAAACACAAAACTTAGGCTATTCAAATCAAATGTACTATCAACCCTTACGTATGCGTGTGAAAGCTGGAAAACAACAAGAGATATAGAAACAAAGTTGAACGCATTCGAAAATAAATGTCTAAGGAAAATACTTGGTATAGCATGGAACGAATTCAAAACAAATGAAGAAATTAGAGAAATCGCCAATCAACCACTAATATCTTCAGTAATAAAGAAAAGACGATGGTCATACGTTGGACATGTGATGAGAAGAGATAATAACCGAATAGCAAAGCAAGCCCTCATATGGGAAACAACAGGTAAAAGAAAAAGAGGAAGACCCAGGGAGACACTGAGAAGAACATTGATGAGAGAGGCAAGAGCAGCAGGAGTCGGCTCCCTCAATGAGATAGAACTGCTTGCACAGAACAGAGACAGATGGCGAGATTTGATAAAATATCTTTAAAAGAAAACTGCTAGAACAAAAAATCCATATAGGAGAAGGTGTATCTTGGTCTACGCCCTATGGGCCGGTTACGGCTCGAAAGGTCAATAGATAGATAGATAGATTTAAGGCTGGGTGAACCCGGAAGCCATCGGTTGGGATCGAACCCTACCCCTTGTCCTTTGTAGTCCAGTTCACTAACCACTGAGCTATCGCGGCTCCCCACAATAATCAATACTTGAACAATAATGTAAGATTATATGAAGACATATTTGTAAGCATTATTTAAACGTTTTATCATGCTGTTATAGACTGACTTTTTTAAGCAATAATTTTTATTTTTTTTTTTTAATTTTTTCTATAATAATTTTTTACATTTTATTTGCAGACCAACTCATCCAGCAAGGTAAGGATAATTACTTTCAGTTACTGATGCAGTTTTAAAAAAAAAATTGGTCATTTAAAAATAAACTGAATGTTTATTTGCTTTAAATCTTGATGCTATTACTTCAAATAGCACACAGAAAGTCACTAAATTCTTACCTTGTGTATTATTGTTTCAGTTCTCTTAATGTCTTCATTTTAACTTTGCTAACATTAATTTTTTTTTCTGTTTCTTATAAGGACTTTTTATTTTTACTTTGAGTGTTTCAGAAATAGTGCCAAATTATGCTGTCCAATAGTATAATTCACTGAATTGTGTTCTTTAAAAGTGATTTGTGTGCGTCATGTGCCTTTTATTACTTGATGCTCTTTCTCTCACTAATACCTGGACTCTTATTACCTCAATCACATTATGTGTAGATTAGTTACTATGTCAGTAATATGTTGAAATAAAAGCTAAACTGGCATACTGTTGATCATAAATTCAGAAACAACATTGAACATTCTAGAATAATTTTTCAATACTGTAGAATCTACTTATAACAAGAATCCTGATATAACTGTAATTTTAAGAATCCCTGAGTTTTTTGTTTCTTTATCTTATATTGTTACAAATCTTTTATAACACTATTAGCCAGCCTTGAAATCAGTTGCAGTACATTTTTTGAAATTTACCAAACGAAAAGAAACTTATCTATGTGTACTTTCTTGTTCATATGTAAATTGTGAAGCCATGTTGGATAGGCATGATAAATAAGGCTTACTTGCACACACAGTGGATGAAACAGGTATGGGTTTGGGGAAACAAAGCATTAAAAAAAAAAAAAGTAAAGTACCCCTGTCACGCCAAGTGGCGTATAGAGAATATGGTGTTAGTGACCATAAATTTTACAGACCTTCGGCACTTGATTTTTGGGATAATGTCGTTGGTATAATGCCCCTGCCGCTTCACTTTCCCAGAAAAAAATCCTGTACCCATTTAAGGCTGGGTGAACCCGGAAGCCGTCGGTTGGAATCGAACCCTACCCCTTGTCCTTAAAACAAAGCATACTGCACAGTATAAGTTGTGGCTGCAGTTAGAGAAATTACTATGCTTTTTAACCACTAATATCTTCAGTAATAAAGAATAGACGATGGTCATATGTTGGACATGTGATGAGAAGAGATAATAACCGAATAGCAAAGCAAGCCGTCATGAGGGAAACAACAGGTAGGAGTAAAAAGGGAAGACCCAGAGAGACACTGAGAAGAACATTGATGAGAGAGGCAAGAGCAGCAGGAATCGGTTCCCTCAATAAGATAAAGCTGCTTGCACAGAACAGAGACAAATGGCGAGATTTGATAAAATATCTTTAATAGAATTGAAAACTGCTAGAACAAAATAATTTAGATAAGAGAAGGAGCATCTTGGTCTACGCCCTATGGGCCGGCTACGGCTCGAAAGGTCAATAGATAGATAGATGGCCAATCATCACAGAGGTTGAGTATTGTTGAACATTATCACACTTGTTCAAATTTATTCGCAAGTCATTAAATTTGTTATTGCAATGGCTTTCAGTCCTGGCAAGAAACACAGGTGCAGATCACTTGAAATGAAAGCGATGCTGTTAGAGAAAGTGAACAATCAAAAGCAGAAATATGCAGGGCACATGATAATTCCTCAAGCACACTACATACGATACTGAAGGACAGAAATAACATTATGTTAGCATTTACAAGCGATGGTTTTGGGCAGAATAGGAAGAAAACTAGGAAGATGAAGACATTGACTGAGCTTTGCATACATGGTTCCAGCAAGGTTGGAGCAAAATACCTCAATTTCAGGACAAATCCTCATCAGTAAGCAGGAGAACTGGCTGAGAGTCTAAGTCATACCAACTATGTGAAAATAAAGTGAACTATAGGAAATTCTCAAGCAATTTGAACCTAAGAATATATACAACGTGGATGAGATAAGTCTCTTTTATAAGTTTGTCCCAAACTGCTCAAGATTCTAAAAGATAAGAATTTCTATTATTTTTGTTGCCAACATGCACCCTGCTCGCAATAGGAAAATTTGAGAAGCCACGTTGTTTTAAAAATAGGAGGCAAAGGCGCACCTCACAGTATCAGAGCTGAAAGTTGTCAGCGACCCACAGCTGACGGCTTGTGTCAGAATCAATGAACCAGAACCATCCAGACCCTGCTCCATGGTGCCTCTAGTAACAAACTAACCTGTCTAGTCTGGCCAGGCAAGTAGGGATCGAAGAGGGAAGACAACCCGGTACTCAAAAATGTGCTGAAGTTGGATGTGTTGGGCCGAAATCACAGTTATACTGCAAACCAGAATACAACGCAGACACACCCATTTAACGTCATTTTAAGGGCGAATGATGAAGAGGAATTGTTAAAATGTTTGTTTTGTTTGTGTATGCCGTTTTAAAATATAAATACATTATTGATAGAGTACAAATTTAACAAAATAAATCGTGGATGACAGGGTCAATATTTGAATAAAGGGTACGCAATTTGGATAGGAAATTATTGTTGAAGAAGTATCGCACTTATTATTGACAATTGCCCGGCCTATCCACATTTAGCATGTTTAAGAGCTATTTCTTTGTTTACATAGTACATTATTAAACTTAAGTTGAATATAACTAGATGTTATAACATTTTGATGATCCCTATGATCTTGTTATAACCTGATTCTGCTGTACTAAAATAACAAACTCATGTTTGTTAAGTCAAGTGTTGCAGTATAATTTCAGTGTCATAATAAATCTTATTGTTGCACAGTGTTATGTGCTGATAATTATTACTGGCTTGTTCTTGCTAATCATTATGCAGCAGCTAGAGAAAAATTTTAAAATCTTGGTTTGCATTATCGCAGATGTTTTGAAATGTTCACATTTAATTTAAATGGAGAGACTTTACACTTTGCAGACATCGAGAGCACAGATCCTGAGACAGGCTGCTGAATATATCATTCAGATGAGGGACAAAACTATGCAGAATGACAGGCACATCAACATTCTCAAGCAGCAAAACGAGGAATTGCAAGCTCAGAGTAAGTCAAGTTTTTGGTTGTGTGACTGCTGCTTTGTGATCAGTAATGTCACTGTCATAGAGATATTGTGATATAATGGTGTCTTTTGTTCCTGGTAGAGCAGCTACATTGTTACAGTATAACTGAAGGGTAGTAGCCACTATCATTCATGGTTGACTATACATTTTGCAGAACCCCAAGGAAATGTTATGAATCTCTACTTCTTGCTTGAGTTGGAGCATTAGAATGTTTTCAAAGATTGCAGTCTGCAGCTAAGTCTTTACAGACTGCAGGGTTTAATGTCCAGAGTTTTCATGTCACGTTTCGACACTTTTAAATCAGGGGTTTTGGGCACTCACTAGTTCTTTTGCCATCGGCTAGTTGTCCATTAAGTATATCTTTTGGTATGTGGTCATCTTACATAACAGTGTGCGAAAGGTATCATGCTTAAAAAAAGTGATACTTCTTTTATAAAACCTTACCAGTAATCCCCTAACACAATTGTGCTTTGTCATATCGCATTGTGTAGAAAACTCTTCAGCTTCTAGCATTGCATATATTGCCATGGTCTTAGACCTGCTCTAATAAAGAACTAAATGTCGACCAGGAAACAGCCTTCAACTTAATAGAAAAAAACATGGTTGGTGCTTAAGTGGAAATGGAAATAAAGAGAGAATGGAAAACTGCCCCTTAGAAACTCAGTAATGAAAACGAATATTATCACACTTCATTACCTTAACTGTGATTATTATGAAAAAATCCAGATGAACTTTTGAAATATTAACTCTTAAACTCTGGAAAAGTCGTCTGTTTCTGGAATATAGCTTGACATTTTCGCCTGCATACACCTCTAGGGATCAAAATTAATCAGTTCAAAAGAAAGCATTTGTTAGTTCAAAGTTGGTGACATCACCAAACAGCTTGTCCTGATACGGTAGTGTACTGTTGATGGCCACAGCCGTTCTCGGTTCATCATATGTTGGGCATGATTGTAGTAGACGTTCAGCAGTCACTTTGTCTGTGAGGCAGTTACGTTCATGAAAGCTTTAAATGATAATCGGGGGGGGGGGGGGGGGAATTTATGCTTCAGTTTTTAGTCAAAAACATAATTGGGAGCGATATTGATGATTTTGAGAAACTCAGTGAGAATCAAACATGTTTGTTGCGACAAAGGTGGATTTAAAAAAAAAACATGTTGATTTCAATAACAATAGCAGTATATTTATCTGCTCACTTATAAACCTTTGTTGTTGAAATATGTGTGCATATGTATGTATATGTTGTCATCATCAAGTACCATGCCTGCTGGCATAGGTGACCAAGTCTCTCCACAACTTTTGATCCTAACAGCTATTTACTTGATGTTATCTGCTATATATCAATAAAAAAAAAGTAACTTTAAAAAAGTCAGAAATTAAAAAAAAAATGTTAATTAAATTAAATATTTCTTTTTTTCTTTTAATAGTCAAAGCACTACAGAAATCTCAAGCAGGAGGAAAAGCTGTGCTAAGCTCCAACTTTCTGAATGATGATAGAGGAGATGACGATGACTATGAAAGTTTTGAAGAAGAAGCAGTTGTTGTTGAATCTACAGCATCCAAACGTAAAAAGATTAAAATGTCAAATAGCTGAGAAAAGAACATTGTTAGTTGGTATTTGAAGCTGAGACTTGTTTATTTCTGTTTTTTTTTTTCCCTGAAATAAAAACAACTAGGTAATCTGTGCTGAATATCAATTGTAACTTATAAGAGTCCAGTGTATTATTTGATTAAAGTAAAAGATAACAGTTGAAAGAATAAAATATAAGAAAACAGTTTTATTACTTAGAACTTAATATTTTTTTGAACAGCAGATATTTTATGTGCATTTTTATGTCAGAAGCCAGCTAAGGCTTGTGACTCTGCACATATGGAATAGACATTGTAGGATCTAGTACTGGTTGATTACTGTTAACTTGTTATTTTTTGTGTGCTTTCTGTGGGATTTTAGAAGTAAATCAAAAATAAATATGACTGAAATTAACAGTGGCAAACTATCATAGACATCACTAGTTTCAGATATCCATATTTGAATAGCATCATCTAAATGAAGTGAAAGTAGCATGTCAGGAATAAATGGTAGCTTATAAAAGCAACATCATCTGAGTAAAATGTGCAACTTATAAAGATGGGATATAGAAAAAATACAATAAAAAGCTTGTAGAAAAATATCAGGAAATTTTTTTCATACATTTGATTCTTAAATACCCAATAATCTTTCTGTATAATATTCTCTTTGTTTGACTGACACAAGATACTGAAACATAGAAGTAGATCATCTATGCAGAGGTGGAAAACTATCTAAAAGTTGTAATTTCATTAGGTAGAAAGAGATTGGTAGAGAAATTTGAATATACATTGAAGTGCCACGACTTTTTAATTTAGGGTTTCTCTGCTAGAACAAAGGTGAGAATCATCACAGAACAGTGTAACTTACAAGGCAATGACCTCAAGTATAAGAATGGAGATTTGTGCCATTACTGCTACTTTCTGGTGGGTTTCAAAGACACAGGTCAGGTTGGAGTTAATGGCAAGGAAAGATATAAGCTGACCGTAAGAATGGCACCCTGAAGATGTCAGAGATAACGACAGTACTGTTGGTAGTGAAGGTCTGAGACAGTAGCAGTTTTGAACACAATTTTGAAAAAGTTTGAATGATAATCTATAAGGTATCTATATCTAGATATGAGTTCAACAATCAATCTGCTCAGAATTCCATACCCATTATTTGCTGAAAGCAAATGACCACCTATGGGTTTTCTGTAATACTTTGATAGGTTTAACAAAAATGAAGGATGAACTAGAGACATGCGTGTTATTCACTCCTATATATATTTTGAGAGACTTTGAGTCTAAAAGATGAAAGAAAAATGAGCCTGGTTGATCTGGAGTGCTTAGTAGGAAAAGCAGATGCATCTACAATCAACACCTTACTGAAACAATCAGTCTCCATAGACTTTAAGAAATGATGGGATGGTTGGTAGACCGGGTTTGAGGATGCCCAGACCGCAATGAAACTGATTCCATGAATAGAAAAGATTCTTGAGTGCGTGGTAATATCATTGATTTGAGATGTAAGTTCTATACAACTTTCCACACTAAATCTTCAGAAATTCTGTTGTGTCTTCTCATTTACAAACATGGTTTGTTTGTATAATGCCACCAGAAATTCATAAATATGAAATTGTGACAAGTTTTTCCTACTTTCCATGATTCAGAGTCATTAATTTGTAAAAACTCCTACTTCATTATGGGAAATATTGTAGGTTTGTTTGTCTTCACTTCTACAGTCACTTAACCCAGATTTATGTTTCTCACTTTTTTTAAGCACACAATGACATCTTCAGTTTTTATTTCTGTTCACTTTCACATTTATTAATTTCCCCCATGCTATTTATCAGTCTAAAATATAAGATCATACACACCCCACCTGCTTATAAAAGATGGACCCTAAATTAAGGAGTAGGTAAATCATACAAAGCTCCAGGGTTCTAAAAATGGGTACCAGAAGTTTTTCAGGGAAGTAAAGGCCGCCAGGTGTGATATCGACCTCATTGCAAAAAAAAGTACCATGGTCTTAGAAAAATATGGTCACTACAGCATATTCCCCATATGTTTGCTTGCGTTCACCTCATGACTAAAGCAGTACACCTCTTCATTATGTCCTTAAAAGGACATTAATTGAGCGTGTCTCTGAGTTGTGTTGTGGTTTGCAGTATAACTGTGATATTTGTGCCTTTTGGCCCAACATCCAACTTCAGCCTGATTTCTCATATACCAAGCAAGAAGTGAAAAAAAACCTATACTTTCTTTGAAGGTAAATCATAGATAATTGGGTTGCGGATACAGTGCAGACTAACAATTTAGTAACATTAATCATGGAGCAGAGAGAATGGGTATCTGATCGGTGTCTCCAAGATTCACTACTGCTTTTTCATCCATTGCCACAGAGAACATATTCTGACTGCTTAATTCCCTCATCTACAAACATTCTAATGACACCGATGCTCTGATTTACACAGATGGTTCTAGAGTGTGCTATCAACAGAGAGCTTGGGTGTTTACTGCATTCACAAGACAACTCATGTCTTTGTTAAGGTTAAAATGTCCATCCGCAGATAATAGCTGAAGACAATACAGTGATCAAAGATCTGCAATGTTATCTTCCTGTTCATCTCAGGTCACATTGTGTTGAGGGTGATAGAAGAACAGATTATCGGTTCAGTGATCATATTAGATAGACAGCCAATAATTCTTTTTTTTTTCGTTCGCCGGCTTTCACCTCTGGCGAAGTCCCTACAGACTAGGAACTGAATTTTGCGTGTTAATCCATTTTTTCCCTGGCAGCTGTGTACACAGGGGTCCCTCGCCACAAAGGCAAATAACTCAGTCTTCAGAGGCACTCATATTTTTTCTGTCCATGAGTAATTGACGTTTCAAGCCAGGGGTTGCTGCAAAAAAAACACCCAAAAAATCCCAACTAGTTCAGCCATGATTTGAACTCACAACCTCTGTCTCAAGTGTCTTGCCTCGAAACCAACCAGTCCCCCAGCCAATAGATATGACAGCTATCATTAACAACCTCAGAAAGATGGGTTGAATTAATAACTTAGTGAACCTACATCACTATCTGGACTTCAAGAAATGTGAATGAAAATTGGTATTGCCAGAATACATTCATCCTGGACAGTTAAGAGGAAAATGTCAACTAACATCAGAATTGGCAGTTAGTTGCAGCAGTGTGCGTAACATTTTTAAAAGTAGATTGGATCACCCATGGACATGTTGGCAGCACAGTGATGATTATCCTAACGTAACAAAACATGGGCCCTATATACATAAGTTTGTAAAATCATGACAAATAACACTGGTATCAATTATCTATTTACATCGGCAAAGAGAAAGAAATGGGCATGTCACAAGATCCAATGGCATGACTAAAGTCACTTTACTGGAAACTTAAACATGTGACAGATGATAGGAAAACCGGACAGGGAAAATATTAAACAAATCTACAAACCGTACAGGAGATAAAATTGGAGAAAGATTGTGAGCCTGACTTGAAGTCTTTCAGCTAGTTGGTCTTTACAGCCCTCACTCCATGTTTAGAAAGACTACAGATTATTATGTTGGCACCTCAAAGGCTTCCTAGAGAACTTAGGGATCAAGCAGACCATCTGTTCATTCCCTGTCTTTAGTGTAGACACTAATCCCAGTGTCACCTATCTTGAAGGCGTGAATTATCTAACTTGTTACATGTGAATATGTTAAGACATTCTCATAACATGGAAAATAACCAAGTTATTCTTGAACACTTATCCCAGAATTCAAAGAGAAAATGTAGCTAATTGCAAATCTTGGGAGAAACTACAACTCTCCCTACGACAAAAGAAGTCAACAGAATAATCAAGATTTAAGTTATTCCACTATTACAATTATTCACTACTAATAAATCACTTGTGTTCTCTTTTACCATTTCCCTGAACTTTGATACTTCTGCACATTACATTTTTTTTTTTTTTTAAAGAAACAGGTTTTGAAGAAATTGTTTTTTTTAAAATTGGTACAGGATTTTGTGCAGTGTCTTGCTCAAACAAATTTGTCCATATTTTCATCAAAATGTCCATTTATTCTGTTATTTGCCACTGTCGAGCTGCTGTTTCTACAATTATTTGTGATATTTATGGGTTATTCAGCAAGAATTTTTTTTTTTAACTATTAGAGATAGTAGACAACTAATTTAGATCAGAAAAATAATGTAAAGAAAAGCTTTTTACAGAAAATATCATTCTACAGTTTTGCTGCAGGAATTGTTGATCGTCTTCAGTGTTATTTAGTTAACAAATTCAGATCTAAGTGCTGTGACTGTACCCATTTTATAGGTCATTTAGAACAATTATAAGGACCATTCTCATTTGTGATATGATTTCCAATACAGATAAGCTGCATTGTAAAAACCTCATAGTTCAAGAGAGCAACACACATATACTTTTTTTTTAATGGGTCAAAACTGTGCATAAATATGTTATAGTAACTTTGTGCAGGTGTATTAAGCTGTTTTTTTGTTGTTTTTGTTTTGGTTTAATGATGCAGCCTGTCTGTATGTGTGTTCTAGAAGTCAAAATGTTTATCCATAAACTGAGAAATGGCAAAGAAGCAGTGCATCTGAGAACTTTTTCATCTTTGCACTGAACTTTTCACTTACTAAATTATTTTTGTTTTATAAGCCACAAAATAAAACACGCCTTAAAACTTGAAGTTTGACTTACATCAACGCATCTTCAATTTTATTTTAGGTTTGTTAATTTGTATATTGTTTTTTTAAATATATATATATAAAGTTAAGATGAGTTTAAAAAAAAAGGTGTATTGTATTATTTTTATTGTGTACTGTAGGAATGTATTTTTACATTTTCTGTGTATACACATTGTCAATTCACATTTAATACAATTAAATTAATTGAGAAGATAATGAGAGCAGATATTTGGTTTCAATATAAATGTAATAGTGGGAAGTATTATTTTTGGTGCAACTGTTATGTATGTATCCAGTCATTTCAGTTATTTGTTTCTATGAACAAACTTAGTTATTGTGAACATTTTTCTTATATCTACTTTTGATATTATTTCTCTATCCTACTGTACTTGAATTAACCTATGCCTACCAGGTGATCATATATTTCATATTATATTACAGCAGATCTATTTTTCAGGTTACTGAATTTGTAAATTGTGTATATTACTTGACATTCTACACTGTTACTTGTTTGACTGCAAACATCCATTGAACTTTTAAATGATGCTGACATTTTCTTAACAATAATCATAAAGAGAAAGTTTCATCAGGAAAATATAAACTATTGTATTCAAGTTTGAATATTATTTGTAAAGAAGTACAGTAAACCATGACAAAGATGTATCACAAGGAAATAAGAACTGCTAAAAATGATGCATTCACATATTTACCATTTGATGCAGAATTTGGTTACAAAACTGTTAGCTTAGACCAGCATTTTTCAACATTATGATGTGAAGAAGTTGGCAGACATGTGGTTTTAGAACAAAGGTGAATAGTAGAAGTCAAGAATATATTTGTACATAATTTTTTAAATATTTGTGAATATACGTTTTTTAATAACATTTTCTAATGAAGACACTAATAAGAGTGTTAAAAAAAAAAGATATGAACTATTTTATCCCTTGGATAACATAATTTTAGCTACAGAACTTTTAAACAGTATACAATTTTAAAAACTAGTGACAAACATCAAGGACCATGATATGTGATCTGGTTCTCTACAACTGTTAATCAGTCTCTTGTTGATTTCCTCCCCAACCTTTCCCTTAGATTATCTTAAATCTTTTCTGGTTTCTTCAATCCAATTTTCCCAGCTGTCATTTACATGGCCAAGAAATTATTATTTTTCTCTGATATTTGAAATGAGTTTTCTGTCTTCTTTGACCTCTTTTTAGAACATGTTCATTACATTTTTTTTTTTAGCTGCCCCGTGATATTCTTCTGTAAAACCACATTTCTGTGTCCTCCAGTAAATTTCTTGTCCATGATTCACATCCATACAAGACTGGCTTCAAATAATACTGAAGCGACAAATACTACTATGAAAGTTTACTGCACAATTCTTGAAAGCAAAAACTAAAATATTTTCTTTAGAAAAAAAAAAATCTCTTTTGTTTAGTCAATTATTTGTATTTTAATTTCTCTTGTACATATGATCATGCTGTACATTTTCCACTGTAGACTGTTTCCTCCAGGGTTAAAACAGACTAAGGAGAGTTGCTAAATAAAAGTATTTCTAAATTGTAAAAAATGCTAGCTTAAAGAGGGTTTTAACCCTAGATTATGATTTCGCAGAAAAAATTACCACTTCTTAATACTTAAAAAAAATTTTAACAGTTCCCCACAAGCAACCATTCTCCTCTCCTTATTCCTTCCAAATGATCACTTTCGGCACCTCCGGTGTTTGCTTTCTTTCCTTTGGTTTTTTTTTCTTTCATTCACATAATAAAGTACTCTGGTATCGTAAACAGACATGCTTTTTTTTAAATCAATCAATTTTCAAGAAAGTTTTTTTTCTTCTCACGGGGAGAATGGAGAGAGAGATCTTAGCTCATACGACATCAAAACATCCTTTGTAGCACTGGAAAATCAGCGAACAATGCATTAAGAGCACCAAACATACAGGCTAAAATTCGGGCTGACAGTAGTTGTGTGAATTCACAAAGTTAAGGTGGCAGCATTTGGTCAAGTTTCAGGTTAAAAATTGATTGTAAATCAGAAAATGATTATCACAACCGATCCCTGTTTCTCATCTTGTGTAAACACATTGGTGTGTAGCAAAAGCTCAAAGAAAGTTTGAAACTCAAAATATTACATTTAAGTGGTGGTAATAATTCTTACTAAGGAATCATGACTGTGTCACAGGTACTTGATTTGTAATCTAGGGTTAAAATGTATGTTAACTATAAGAACAGTTAGTTTAAGATAGACAACTTCTGCCATAATCACTTTAAAAAATATCTTGTGATTTGCTACCAGAAAACAATTTTAAAATTACATTATTTCATTACTATCATATTTAGATATGCAATGTTATTATAATAATGGTTATTTCTTCCTGCTAGGAAAATAATTAGAGCACTATATGGGGTATTGTTGTGTGTAATTTATGTCATTTACAATGTTATATGTCTGTATACCTGGATTGGTGAATCCAACTTTAGTCATTCATATGGCCATTTTTTTTTTTTTTAAACTTCAGTTGGTGATTGACACTGAAACAGCATGAGTTGAAAGTTGAACATTTATTCTCAGCACTCAGTTACATAGTCTTAAGTCTCATAGTGGACATGGTTTTATTTTGTACTCCAACTATTAGAGGATTGTGTATATAAATAACACATGTGATACGAGTCACATGCTTGGCAGCTTTTTGTGCATTCATTAATTCAAGTGGGAGAGAGGATATGCAATCTATTGCTGTACATGTCAGGTGACTGACAAATGTCAGGCATTGAAGCGATTGAAAATAATCTGAGACACTGATAGGAAAGAATGTTTAGTTTAATTTTGATAAGTGCAGATGATTGTGGTTGTTTGTAAATCTGAGCAGCATTTGCAGTACTAACTAAACCTACCGACAGTCACAAGAATATCAAATGTTTTGGGAACTTTTAATATTCACCTTCATGGTATTATATGGCACAAAAGCCAAAAGTTGGATTTTCTTAGGAAAATCAAGAAACAAAATTCAGAAATTTAAATTCCAGGAAAACATCTTTATATAAATTGTAATTTAAAAGTAGAGAACAATTTACATCATCTAATGATGATTGATTCACCAAAGTGCAGGCAGACCAATCATCTTCTGTAACATCCAACAGTGAAACATTCTGATTGGATGGCTTATTTCTAAAATTAAAAAAAAATGTCAGCTCTATACATGACTTTGCTATTGAACAGTAAAAATATATGAATGCATTTTTGTTGGTGCATGAGTTTGTGTTTATTGTGTATTAGAAAGAGTGCAGCCATATGTTGATCTATAATAGGATATATCTGTGCCCATGTGTGTTTATAGATATTCAACACATTTTTGTTGGTGCGGAAGTTTGGGTTTATTGTTTATTAGAAAAAGTGCAGCTGATCTATAATAGAATGTGATATGTATGCCCATGGGTGTTTATAGATTTTCAACACCACTTTTTTTTTTTTGGGGGGGGGGGTGTGTAATGGTTTTTGGCCAGTGCCACTCTGGTACTTATTTAAGGCAGGGTGTATCTGGAAGCTGTCAATCAGGATCAAACCCAATCTTTTTGTTCTCAGTAATTCTGTTCACTGAACTTCTGTGGACCCCTTAATTATATATTATTTTGATTAAGTTTTGACCCAGCACCTCTGGTATCAAATTGTCAGCCTAGCCAGAATAACAGTGATAATAATATAACAATATATAATACAAAATAAAACAATAGGACAACAAACAAGAAAATCACTGGAGGCTGTAGAAATGTGGTTCTACAGAAGAATGTTGAAAATACCATGAACAGCTAAGAAGAGTAATGAAAATGTTCTGAAAGAGGTCAAAGCAAAGAGAGAGTTAATTCCCAATATTAGAAGAAACAATCATAATTTTTTGGCCCTATGATGAGACGGGAACAACTGGAA
Organism: Megaustenia siamemsis; assembly: GCA_032433765.1. Lineage (NCBI taxonomy): Eukaryota > Metazoa > Mollusca > Gastropoda > Stylommatophora > Ariophantidae > Megaustenia > Megaustenia siamemsis. The sequence goes on along the minus strand of JAVIAB010000050.1, from coordinate 38,536,698 downwards.
TGTGTTGTGACAGCTGGGAAAATTGAGGGAAGAAGAGATAGGTGGGAAGCAAGAGAAAAGATACCAGACAGAGATAGAGGGAAGCAAAATGAAAAGATACCAGACAGCTTAAGAGAATGGCTTGGCAGGTCAACAATAGAAATGATAAATAACTAGCCAAGATTGAAAGTTGTGTAGAGACATGATCACCTATGCCAGCAGGCATGATGCTTGGTGATGTATAGAGAGAGATAAAGTTCAAAAGCAAACCAGTAATTGATTAGGAAATAAGAACTTCAAAGAATTTATTTGGTGTACTCCACAGAAGAATTAATGTGAACTCTACAACTGAAAGCTCCATTGGCTCAACTCAAAAATTGGCAGCTGAAGACTGTTTTGTAGACTCAACATCTTCTTATGTCATCTTTTCTGCCCTTGCTATGCGTGGTGGTGGTTTCTCTTCTAGAGGTGAAGTCTATCTACAACTTGTGAGAGAATCCTGCCAATAATTTTATAGCTTTGTCCCACCATCTGTTAAAAGCAGTAAAAAAATGTGTTGCTTTTGAAGTCTAGGTTTAATGGATAAAGCATCATTAGCAACCATTTGGTAACCAAGTTGAAACTATAATCATGGCTGAACAGCAAAACTGTATTTTACACTTACCATCTCAGAATCTCTTATCTGTTGTAACCCAAATTTAAATCCACACGAGTTGCTTTGCTGGACAGATCAAAAGAATCATTTCTTTGTGACATTCTTTGTAAAAGCCTTTCAAACCTCCAATTGAAAGTATTAAAACTTGTTGCAATTTCTAAAGCAGGCGCAACCATTGTACTGCCATCTAACAGGAACTATAGATCCTGCAGAGATTTGATTTAACACCATTATATCCACAATGTTGGACTTCCGGTGTGTGACTGTACTGGCAACACGATGCAATTTTCTATGGGAGTCAAATTTAAGTTATAAGTGAATCTCAATGCCCGTAGTAAAAGGAATTCAAGCGTTCTTGTGTTATTTCGAAATGCTATCACATACCAGCTTTCACCATTGCTAAGACATCCAAACATTTCTATGCCAGCTAAACAACAAATAATAAATAGCATTTTCATACCAACTTTGTGCTATGAAAGTCAAACATGGACCGAAGAGAGTCATGGATCACTGAGATAAGTCTTGTGGCCAGCAGGCCAAGGGTTGATGTAATTAATCTAAGTTGTTGGGTCATGAGAACTAGGCCATCAACATAGGGAAACTGAAATGTCCATTCATATAATGTTACAATTAAAGACTGAACCATAAGTTCCTAGAAAATTGGTGGTGTACTGTTTGATAGCAAGTAAAAGTCCATGCTTGGACTCTTATTTACATTAAACAAATTATTTAACATTTCTCATTATGAGGGGATGATTGCTAGTATAATGTGTCAAGTTATGGCAGTACACTCAATAGAGAAAGGGTAGTATCTGAGTGAGCTTAGAGGAGGGATGAAGTGAAAGGTCAGAGAACCTAGGAACAGAGTCTTGGCTGAGACCCCTTACTCAGAAAAATATATAAACAAGATTCAGGAATAAATTATGAAGTCTAGATCAGATACAAATATTTTTTACAAAATGCCCACGCATAATCAAGTCATTAATATCTGTCTGCTCACAGGGCAGAAGCATATATGCACATGTACCGAGCACAGTAGTGAAAAAAGTAGAACTTGACATCTTGAACTGACTACTGCCTGTTTTATATGAACATCTAAAGCCGAATGAAGTAGAAAAGAAAAATCAATGTTGATAATATAAAATACATAAATTGCTATTCAATTTACTATTTTAAAAAATAATAATTCAGAAGTACAAAGTATGCAGTACAAACTATACAAATTTCCTTCTGAGGGAAAAACTATCTTAATGACTCTGTATCTAAATCTTTCCTCCTATTGTCTTTTTGAATGGTCACACATGCCTTGTGATGTATAGGTAGTATGGTGTTAGAATATCTGAGAGAAATTGTTTAGATATCCGTCAACCTCATTCCCTTGTGACTGGCTCTTATTATTAATTTTGTTCCATAGTGGAATCTCTGGTTCAGTACTTCTATTCAGACTTTCCTACTACTGAGACCAGATGAAGCTCTGATCTTTCTTGTTCAAGGTTCATGATGATAAGGGTCCATTCTTAAATTTCATATTTTCTTAACATAGATATCTTCCACTCTACTCATATATTACTCTTCTTGCTCTGTCTCTCTCACTTTATCTAATAATGCAATAAATAAATGTTTCAAAACACACATTACATTTACTTGCTGACATTCCTACTCAAGAACATTAAGTAAACATTGGTACTGATCTTGCCACATTTTATAAATCATCATCGTGTCATATTCAACAGTTATTAATTTTATCCTCAATTTAACTCCCAATATAACTCTCTGCAGTTCTCAAATCTAAGTAAACATTATATATCTCTTACACTCATATAAGAATAATTCATGTTCTAATGAACATTCTAGACTATTTACTATATAACTCTCCAGTCTGTGAAACTAATACATGTACCAGGTTAGCACACTCTTGAGTTGTTTCCAGCACAAAATTCCTAATCAGCTTCGATGGGTTATCACAGCTGTTGGTCACTCGGCTTCCCATCTACAACCAGTCCTAACATCTCGGTTGCCTTTCTCGTCTGCTCAACCCAACTATTCTTAACAAGCCTATTTGTCTTGTCAGTTCACCAGGGTGGGCTCTTCCCCATGAGTTCACAGTTCATTGATTTCCATCCTTTTTCCTGTGGCCTACATTTGCTGATCTCTTGTTCTCAACAAGATAAGACCACTACTATATACCTTACTCATTATTCTCCCCATGCCCCTTGACTCACTGGCTTCCCTACATGATTCGTTTACATATTACATCTCACCATGCTACATCAGTACTCTTATTTCTTTAAGAATATATCATTTATGGGCAATGGTGTTAGTATCACACTAGGCTATCTACTTTTCCAGGGAAAATCTTTGTAGTCATTTAAGAGGTTGGGTGACCTCTAAAGCCATGTTAGTCTGGCTAAGGATAACCCACATGTCAAAGGAATGGTTGAATGCAGTGACACAAAGGGCAAAAGTTGGAAATGCATTTAAAGTGTAAAAAGAGTGAAATACATTCAATTAAAGCAGAATAAAAACAATCAGTACACGAACACTTCAATGGTTGTGGCACAGGAGATAAGGGAATGCCTGGGCTGTTATGATGCCAGTCCATACTAAAGACTAGTTGGGAACAAAAATTGCCATATTTCAGAAATGAACTTGGACCCACCTGAAGAGCAGATGATTGCACTAACCAGTTCATTACTATGACTTCTAGACATAGTGGTCTAAACACTATTATACATGCTTCATAGGACATGAGTACAGTGGATAAAGAAGACACCTGAAGTGCAGGCCTTGGATGGTTGTAACTGTTACACATGCAGTATGGGACTTAAGTACAGTGGATAAGGAAGACACTCAAAGAGCAAACCTTGGATGGTCTCATCTGTTACACATTGTAGTATGGGGCAAATTCCTCTAATGTTGCACATTAACACCTGTAATAAAAAATTGTTGCAGATGGAAGATGATTTCAACGAGATCTGAAATCTAGGTGCTGGGTAATAATTCCATTATAAGAACGTATATTCCAAAATTATGCCTCATTTCATTACAAAATGGAGACAAGCATAATCTTCTCTGCAAAAGGCAGCATACAGAAATTCTTTCACTTAGGTGAGAAGGGATGGTGTTATTCCTTGCTTGGTGGTAGTAGACCCAGATTTCATCTCCAGTAACAAATGTTGCTTGAACGGTCCCCTTTCTGCTTCAAAGAGCTGCAGAAACTTTTCAAGGACGTCAACATTTCAATTCTGGAGTCAGCTGTCATGGCATCCTCTTTGTCAAATCTCTCTCTCTGCGATCAAGACTCAATCAGAGTAGGATTCCAGACTCTCTCATGAAGTCAGCTGTCTAAGTGAATCCATTGCCCCATATAGTTTCTCTTCCAGGGAGGTGGGCTTGGACCACATTGCTCTTCTCAGGTCTGTGTACTGGGGGGCAATCCTGTAGAACATGTTTTGTAGTCATATTGTCCAGTGTACAGTGGCATAGGCTGGTTGTACCTATTTTGAATTTGGTGAACATGTAATTTCTCATTCTATTGTAGCCAGTGCGTAGGTGAAGTATGATGACTTGATCCCTCCTTGATGGTTGGTGGTATCCGTTACTCTCGTTATGCTTTGGATGTTCTCGTTTCCATTTTTCATGGAACTGACCTTTGAGGATCGATTTGACTTCATCAAAACTGAGTGGATGGTTCTCTTGAATCTCCCTCCCTCTTTAGCTAATTAGTATGCGCGTTCGTTACCATGTATATTACAGTATGATGGTATCCACTGAATGACTACTCTCTGGAAGTTATTGCATAGCTGGTCCAGGGTTGTTCTCAAGTCATCTAGTTCATTGTTCTTGGAGCTTTTTAGAGCTGATAGTACTGACAGTGCATCAGTCAGAATCACCAATTTATTGTGCATGTTATTTTTGTGTTGAGTATCCAGTGTTGCAGCATCTCTGATGGCCTCAGTTTCTACTTTAAAGTTGTTTGAGAATTTTCCAGTAGCTATTGACTTGGTGATCTCTTCCAGGTTATTCAGCGTCAAGAACACACCTCCCTCTCCATTTCTGGTGGCATTTGTAGCAGAGCCATCTGTGTATATGTGGGACCAAGAGTCCTGTGGGTAGGTATCGTGTATGTGTTTTTTTGCTATGTGTTTTCTTTCTGTGTCTGATTGGGTGCCCTTTTTCATGATTCCTGTTATATTTTCCTTAAGTTCTGGTATTTTATGTTTTCCATGAGGAGGCATATCAGATGGGCCCAAGGGTTTCGATATTGTTTGGGAAAGTACTGGGTCTCCAGTAGTTAGTTCATTGGCAATTGCAGCGAAGTTGCTCCTCTTTAGTCGTACAATTCCTGAACCAGTTATTCTTTGGTGCATGGGGTGACTAAGGAGCCTTCTGTCTGCCCCCCAGTTCGTTCCTGCTAATTTCTTCATAAAATTTGTTCGTTTTCTGGCTTTTTTCCTTGCTCTGTCTATCTGATTTTTCCAAGTCATTCTGCGATTCATGGTGACGCCAAGATATGTTGGGTTTTGGTCAATAGGGAGTGTATGGTCTTTTATCTTCAAGTTTGCAGAGCGTGTGTTTCTTGATAGGCTGAAAATTGTATATGTAGTTTTTTTTTTCGTTGATTGGTAAGAACCAGGTGTTCATCCATATTTTAATTAAGTTCATCTAGGGCATCTTGCATCCTGGGTCCAGCCACCGACAAACTTTCCTCGTGAGCCCATAACGCCAGATCATCTGCGTATATTGCTGAGTGTATTCTGGGTGGAATGTCCATTATGATGTCATTTATGAAAATTAAAAAGAGTGTTGGGGACAAGACTTCGCCTTGTGGGACACCTTGTTCGATAGAGACCTTCTTACTTAGGTGACCTTGAACTTGTACTCTGGCCGTTCTATCCTGAAGGTATTGAGAGACCCAATTGAATAAACGACCATGGATGCCAAGTCTGAAAAGCTTGTTCTTTAAACCTTCTCTCCATACCCTATCAAAAGCCTTCTCCATGTCGACCCACACTGCCAGTGTGTGTTTCTTTTCTTGTAGAGCATCCTCTATTTCCTGTGCAATGTAGGTGACCAGGTCTTCAGTTGATCTGTGATGATGGAAGCCACTTTGTTGTGGTACGATTTGTTGTTTTGTTTCCAAATGCCACATAAGTCTTCTGTTAACCAGCCTTTCCATGAGTTTACTCAGGCAGCTCAGTAGGCTAATTGGTCTATAGCTACTTGGGTCTAGTGGGTCTTTTCCACACTTGAGGATGGGCACCATAATAGCTTCTTTCCAGATTGTTCTGACCCCTGTGTTAACTCCTCTGGTTCTGTGGACATTTACGCACTTTTTTGCATGATTTTCGACGTTCACGACAGCCACACTTGGTTGCGATTTTATTTTGGATTTTACAGGATAGTTTTATTTATTTTTGTTGTTTTCTTTAACACATTTCGATTGTTTTTGTTTTGGTTGTTTCGTTATCAGTTTTGTGTGTGTGTATTTTTGTTTGTTCCTGATGAAGGCCTATTGAGCCAAAACGTTGTTTAGTCTGTGTCGTCCACTTGTCACGTAAAGCTTCTTACATACCATTTTTTTATTTTTCCTGCCGGCACATGACCTCTCTTCCAGCTAGCATTTATTATCCTTAGAAGTTGGCTCTTGGCTTTCTGTCTCAGATTTAGAAGCATTTCGTTGGAGATTCCATCTTTACCTGGGGAACTTTTGAGCTTCAATTCTTTGCAAGCAACATCGTCTATCTCCTCCTCTGCTAGTCTGATTGTTAGAGCTTGCTTTTTGTGTTATATGCCCTCCGCATTCCAGTGTATTATATTCAGCTGTTTCTTGAAGCCTTTCTGGTCAGCGGTAGTTTCTATCATAATTATAGTCTGTTAGATCCAGTCTGATTGATTACTTGTTAAAACATTGCACTGTGTTCTGCGCCAGTGGCCCAGTGCATCCGATTTCAGCCAGCATTTTATTCAGGTTTGCTTTCCTTAGCCTTTGATTGTCCCCAATCTTCCTACAAGGCAGCAGATTGTCTTTTCTGTATGGGGATTCTGCCCTTAGATGGTCAGCCCTCCCAGGCTTACAAGCACCATCTGCCCAAGCTTGATGTAGTAATTAGTTGGTGATTAGACCATCACCATCACAAATCAAACAACAGACTATAAGACCCTCCTAACTATCATGAACTTCCGGGAGTCTCACCGATGCTGACAAGTCATGTTATTGAGTTATTTGCGAGTCATCATCATTGCACTCCGAACATGTCCATAGGTGCTCAGATCCCCTCCTCAGCAATTCCCTCAGTGTCCAGCGACTGACGACTCCAGTTCTATGTTGGTTGATAAGTCTTCTTACACGGCCACTAAGTGCCTCATTTCTGGCCGTGCCCACCTTAATTTCCATCATCCGAAGAAGTGATGTGGAACTGTGTTTGTCGAAGTCATGTGCTCTTCCCACATATCGGAGGGCATTGATGATGTCCGCCCGATCCATTGGTTGCCCGTCCTCAACGACAGCACAGCTAGTCAACCTGTCCGCCCTTTCATTTCTCCGTACTCCCGCATGTCCAGGGACATAGACAAAGGTGACCTTACGTATTTTGGATTTGTGCAACGACTCTACCCATTGCATGTGTACAGAGCCTACCTCCACTTTTTTTATCATGCTCATCGAATCACTCAGTATACATGTGTGGGTGTAGTCTTGTGACTCTAACCATTTGAATGCCTTGGTCACTGCCATCGCCTCCATTGTCATGCTACTCGTGGTTATTACGTATGCACCACTGTCTTCCTTGACTATTCTGCCTGCCGAGAGTGCTGTAAATGCCCATGCACTTCTTTGGTGTCGTCTTACAGATCCGTCTGTATAGATGACTGCATCTTTCTCATCGGTGTTATCGCAGATGAGACCGTTGACCTCAGCATTAACCATGACCGGGTTCTGCTCCCTACTTTTCCTGTCGAGTGTGACAATACACGAGAAAGTCCCCTTGAATGACGTAGGCACCGGTATCCACTCCTCACCAACGCTGATATTGGTAAGCCCACAGACCTGTTTGATGACATCTTCTGCTCGGCCCACCCATGATTTGCCTCTTTTTAGCCAGTCATCTTTCTCTGTGTTGAGCACGTGGTGCAATGGATGCTCTTTATCTGTACTAATCTTCAGGTATGCTCGTGCTCTCCAGATCTTGATTCTGTCATCCATGGTTGGAAAGTCTAGAAGATACCTCATTGCTACACAGGGAGTGTCCCTCGTACATCCCAGGATAATGCGCATTGCTTCATTTTGTATTTTCTCCAGCCTATCAATTTGAGTCGTACTGACAGTAAGAATTGCCAGGGCATATTCGATAGGTGCGAGGACTAATCCCTGGAACAGAAGAGTAAGTAGCCTATGCTCGATGTTGGCAGCTGCCATGACCTTCAAGGCGGCTAATCCTTTGCGGGATTTTGTTATCACATGGTCGACGTGGTCCCGAAAACACAGTCTGCGATCAAACTTAACTCCAAGGTATGTCATCAACTTGTCCCTGGTCACCTCATCAGCTCCCATTCGTACTACCGGTGTGGTCGTATGAACGATATGATTGTTAAGGGAGAACCATGAAACTGATGCTTCATTAGGATTAACCACGGCACCTGATACCCCACACCAGGAAGAAATGCGATTGATTTCGTCTTGCATTGTGGAAGCGATTCCCCGTCTGTCTCTTCCCTGTCGATATACCAGAATATCATAAGTAAAAGTCATAGTTCTTCCCCTCCCATCCAGCTGCTGTTCCGTGATCGTTATTGTGTACACGTTAAATAGAACTGGTGACAATGGTGAGCCTTGTGGCAGCCCTGGGCAAATGGGTCTTGGCTCGGAAGACCAACTTCCACATCTGAGTATCACCTTCCTCTGAAACAGCGCCACAGCGATCCATCTAATGAGGAAGGGGTGCACCGCCAGTTTGAGGAGCATATGCATGAGATATTCAAATGGTACCCTGTTGTATGCATCCTCCAGATCTATAGCAGCAGCACATGTCTCCTCTCGTCTGTGGAAGCCTTCGAAGACGTCATAGGCAAATACTGCCGCATTGAGCCATGTCTCTTTGTTATATCTATAACCTCCGAGTTAACAGACAAGTCATTTACGAAACCCCACTCCGTCTTTCATTGATTAGAGTACGACCGTTCTAGGGCTATGCAACTAACTTGATGACGTAGCTCACACAACAATGGCTGCCCTCACAATATCCCAGTTACTATAGTAAAAGCAGCCAACAGCACACGAAAAGCTGATGCACAATTTCCAAAGTGAAAACTGCTACTGACTAGACTGAGCAGAGCTTAGCAAGGAGTTGTACAATGCAAGAACTTGGCGTCATACAATTACATCGACGGTTTTGGAACATCACACGATGTGTTGACGTAATTCGCATATATCGCTAGGCAGGGGAAGGTCGTATTCACAAACTTTTGACTTGACAATGAAGAACAATGAGGTGAGTACAACCTGTTATCATCGGCGAACTTTGCTAACTGGATCAGTTGATTAGCTCAGACGCAGAAAATTACACCATAGAACAGAAGCTAATCAGTTCCCTAATGCAACTTCTGCAGTGGTCCAGCGAACGTGACCTCATTCCACCATGTTTGGAAATGGAAGTCACTTTGTTAAATTAGAGCAGACATTGAACAACATAGTCAGGATTAATCTTTTTAACTGACAACATTGCATTCATTGTCACTCTTGACTCTCCATCAGTAAGCCTTCAATTGCTGCAAATTGACTGGCATTACAACATAAATAATAAAGTATCTGTAAAAAAAAAAGATCACACTGTATTTTAACTTTTCACTTCACTTGTACATTGCAGCAGTAAGAGACATTATTCACCATACCACAACTTCATTTATCAAATAAATACAATAGTTTTCACCACTGAACCTAAAAATATAAAATAAAATACTGCTCCCCTCTAGTGAATATCTCAAGTGAGGCAGCCATCTTTACACAGTTATTATGATGGTTTGTTGTTTATCTGTACTGCACTGTCACCCATAAGACATTGCTAATATCATTGGTAACAATAGTGTCAATTACCAAAATGATGACAGGCACAGTGTTTAGAATTTTTTTCACCAAAAGTTTTAAATATGATCAACCCACACATGTAGGGTCCTTTTCATCTTGTCATACAGTTTAGTGGAGGCTATTGTGTTTTTTTTTAGGGTTTGTATTTGTTGAACAGTTTCTCTCGTGGCTGATTCTACCAATGTTTGACAAACACACTCAGCATAGAATGAACAAGTCAGGCTCACCGATCCATAGGGTCTATAAAGGCTGTTCTAATTTACCCTTCTTTCAGTGTGTTAACAAGTCCAGGGCATACGGTCCTTACGTTCCATGTGCCAAGTTTACACATTGGTGCATTCTTTCTCATTTTACTATGCCTACTCAGCCTGGGCACAGAATATGGAGATAGTGCTTTGCCCAGTCGCATTATCCCCCTCTCGACTTCATTTCAAGAATTTCTTAAAAAATGATGAGGTCCATACGTTCGGGATTGAAAGAAGGTGCAGAGGATGCCAGAAAGACAGTTAGCGCAGTCTACTGCCTTAGGGTCCCTCCCTCTGTGTGTACTCCCATATCCTTCGATTCTAACTAGAATCTAGTCCACAAGGTAGTGGAGGGTTTTGAGATCAAAGCTTCCCTTCTTCTAGATGTGTTGCCAGCCGAGGTTTAGGAGTCCCGTCTAGCCGGAGCAATATCTAAAAATACACCTTTGTCAGGCAAAGCTGCCCAGACGCCAGAGTAAACACTTTAACCCACATAAATCATCATAAAATACTATGCATGCTGGCGTAGGTGATCATGTCTCTCCACAACTTTAGATCTTGACAGTTATTTATCATTTCTGTTGTTGACTTTCTGCCAAGCCATTCTCTTAAGCTGTCTGGTATCATTCTCTTTGCTTCCCTACATCTCTTTGTCCCTCAACTTTCCCAGTTGTCACAGTATATTCCGGTAGTTCCATTCTCATTACAAGGCCAAAAAATGATAATTGTTTCTTCCTAGTTTTATAAATTAGCTCTCTTTGTTTTGACCTCTTTCAGAATGTTTTCATTACTCTTCTTAACTGTCCTTGGTACTCTCAACATTCTTCAGTAAATTATAATATATGCAATATAATATATATGACAATAAATAACTACTACCAGACACAGTAAACATACCAGACACAGTAAACATAAATAAGTCACTTATAGTATCAGATAATACTTAAAAACATATTCAATTAAAAAAGAAGGTCTAGATACTATATTACAAGGAAAACTATTAAAGCTTGGGATAGATATAAACCTGATTATAGTTTAAGCAGTAAAACGTGTGAAGAAAGCAGACAAAAATATGCAGATCAGTGCATGTTTAGTATTAATTATGTTGCAAAAACACTAAGTAAGATAGGGCTGAACTGACACTGAGTACAAAAAAGTCAACCACATAAAATATTTACCTGTAAACCAGAAATAAAAAAATTTAGGGCTAAGTTGCAGACTGTCCTGTTAGTATCTTCACTCTAATAGGCTGAAATAACAATTTTAAAGTATATCTATTTGTATTGGATTTGTAATCTGTATAAGAATATGTCAGAAAGTGGTTTAATAGTTAGATGAAGTTTTCCATGTTTAGTTTCTATGACATTTAAAAGGGCTAGGGAAAAGAGACTAGCTAATGTAATTTGTATTCTGTCAATCATAGATGGTGTGGCTAATGATTTTGTGCAAACACCTTGAATGCTCATTAAGGAAGTTTAACTATTACCAAGGGATGTTCTAGCACTTTATCTTGTAAGTTTATTGCTCAGTGACCTATCTGATTCTTTATCACTCATCATCATCAAGTAACGTTTCTTGCACAGGTGATCATGTCTCTCCACAACTTTCTGTTAATGCATTTATTTATGAATTCATCTGTTGACTCTCTGCCAAGCCATTCCCTTAAACAGTCTGTATCTTTTCTCAGTTTCCCTACATCTCTTCTTTCCTCCATTTTTCCAGTTATTCCCCTATCATTACATGGCCAAAAACTGATGCTTATTTTCTCCTGGTGTTTAAGTAAGTTTTCTTTTTGACTTTAACAACCTCATCATTCATTTTAGCTGTCTATAATATTCTCAATATTATGAAACTCATATTCTACCCTGCAAATGGCTGCATATGGAGTTATTGTGGCTTAGGTGAAGGAATTTCTTGTTCACTGTCCAAATGTGCAGGATTCACTACCATATATCAGGAATGGTTCTATTTAACGCTGAGGAATGGCTCTATATAAGGCTGGGGAATGGTTCTATATAAGACTGTGGAATGGTTCTATATAAGACTGTGGAATGGTTCTATATAAGACTGTGGAATGATTCTATATAAGACTGTGGAATGGCTCTATATAAGACTGTGGAATGATTCTATATAAGACTGTGGAATGATTCTATATAAGACTGTGGAATGGTTCTATATAAGACTGTGGAATGATTCTATATAAGACTGTGGAATGGCTCTATATAAGACTGTGGAATGGCTCTATGTAAGACTGTGGAACTTTCTTATCCAATGCCAGCAACTGCATATTATCAGTTGTAACAGGAAAACTGCAACACTGAATAGGATGGTCTAATGGAGACATATATTAATGATTATTTTTAAGATGTTTTAATTCCTTCCACTGTAATACACATGTAGGATTAGATCGCAGATAGACCTGGCAACTGACCCTGGACCCATCTACAATCTTTGAAGTATATTTTTCAACCAAAACCCTGAAAACAGACTTCATAAAAGAATCTGGAATCCCAGTCTGAATGAGAAGAAAAGAATAAATATGTATAGAAAAAAAAAAATAAGATGGAGGCTGAAAAGGAACATGGATGAGCTGATAAATTGACAAGGCAAATAAATGCAATTGAGATGCCAGAATATATTTCAAGGAAAACTGTCTCTAATATTTAGAATTGAAAAATAATTATAATGATATTGTGTTTGACGCTGATGACCAGTGTGTATTTAACATGACAGGGTCAAGGCAAAGAAATGCACCTAAATGCTTCAAAATACGAAGCTGCAGTGAAGCTAATAGTGAGGAGAAATGACAAATATATATATGGAAATAAAAAAAGAAAAAAACGGTATAGTTAAAGTGGACGACACAAATCAGAAGTTTCGCCACAATCGGCCTTCAACAGGAACAAACATACAACACACGCACAAATATGCACTTAAAATGTACTAAAGTAAACAGGTAGGATGTGATTTGCAAATATAGAGTAGCAGCATTTTGTACTAGTAGAGTCTGAATGAGTCATGATCGCAGAAGAAAAAGAAGTACTGACAGAAAATTGTTTGCAAATATGCTGGTTAGATGTTAACTGTAATAATAATTTCACTGCGAGTACTGGCACTTTTATTTTTCTAGAAATAAAGCACCATTTATATAATTAATGGGCAACAATAATATTTACTAACAAATACCAACAGAGAATAAAAAGTACGCAAATTATTACAGATGTTAGAAATGTTACATACATGACTGCATAACGGACATTCACCAAAGATTGTGTTGAAGCTCTGCCGACTTGTCAAATTTCGGAGCCACTTGAAAGATGATAAAATAAGATGAAATGAAAATTCAATGGATGCACTTTACTTGCTTAGTCAAGCTCTAGTTTAATATAACATTATCCACATCAACAAATGTATAAACATTTTATTTTAACAATAAATCTACTAAATGATAGAAAGAAAGAAAAAAAAACAATCTACTAAAACCTATTAAAGACTTGCCAATTTTTCCTTGATATAGTTTAGTTTATTTCATTCGACAGATCATCATCTTCAATGCACAATGGACAGTTCTGTAGTGCTCAGATCCAATACATTCCCCAGTAAGATGTATGCTTGCCACACACACCAGAGTAAGCAATGAAGATGGCTTCAGTTCAGATGTATAACTCTGTAGAACTTGAACCTGACCTCTTTAGTCACCTCTTATAACACACCTGGCAGGTGACAGTGGCTCTATTCTTTTCTTCCCTCACCATGGTCTGGGCCCAGATACTTTTTCTCTTATCTAAATTTTTATTCTAGCAGCTTTCAATCCTTGTAAAGATCTTTTATCAAATCTCACCATTTGTCTCTGTTCTGTGCAAGCAACTCTATCTCATTGAGGGAGCCGATTCCTGCTGCTCTTGCTTCTCTCATCAATGTTCTTCTCAGTGTCTCTGGGTTGGCCTCTTTTCCTTTTACCTGTTGTTTCCCACATGAGGGCTTGCTTTGCTATTCGGTTATTATCTCTCCTCATCACATGTCCAACATATGATCAGCATCTTTTCTTGATTACTGAATATGCTTGCGTTCGCCCGATGACTAAAGTATTCTAGAGTATTCGTAGACTACAGAATTCCTCTTCGTCATCCATCCTTAAAAGGACGTTAAGTGGACGTGTCTGCGTTGTGTTATAGTTTGCAGTATAACTGTTATATTTGCGCCTTTCGGCCCAAAACATCTGACTTCGGCACAACATTTTTGAGTACCAGGTTGTCTTTCCTCTTCGATCCCTGCTCGCTTGGCCAGACTAGACAGACTAGTCTGTTACTGGAGGCACCATGGAGAGGTGGAGCAAGGTCTGGATGGTTTTGGTTCACCGATCCTGGCGCAAGCCATCAGCTGTGGGTCGCTGACAACTTCCAGCTCTGGTGCTGGGAGGCCGATTACTGAATATGATAGTGGTTGTTTGGCGATTTCTCTAAATTCTTCATTTGTTTTGAATTCACTCCACACTACACCAAGTATTTTCCTTAGACATTTATTTTCGAATGCACTCATCTTTGTTTCTATGTCGCTTGTTGTTTTCCAGCTCTTACATGCATACATAAGGGTTGATAGTACGTTTGATTTGAATAGTCTAAGTTCTGTGTTTGTGTTGATGAGTTTTGATTTCCACAACTTTGCAAGAATTCTGGAAGACATTGCTGCTTTAGCTATTCTGATTCTAATTTATTTACTTGTATCCCTTTCCCGATCAATGTGACTTACAAGATAGATAAAGTGATCTATCTCTTCCACTGGTTTATTTTCCATATATATTCTTCAATCTGTTGGAATTAAGCTTTTCTTGACTTTAGTCTTTTCATGATTGATCTCAAGCCCAATTTTGCTGGCTATTGATGATAGTTCAATTGTATTTTCCCTGCATCGTTTTTATCTGACTGCTGATGAGAACTATGTCATCAGCAAAGTCAAGGTCCTCCAAATAGTCTCCTTGTATTCATGCAAAGCCTTTGTTACCAGTGCAGCATTTCTTCATTACGAAGTCCATAACAACTCCAAATAACAAGGGACATAAAATACATTCTTGTTTAACCCCAGTTTCTATTGGGAAAACATTCACTCAGTCCTTCCTCTGTACGAACTGCACATGTGTAGCCATCATACATGTCTGATAATAACTACCCCTATCAGTTATTACTAGAATTCTTAATCTCTAGTTAACTTCCTACCTCATACAAACAAGATCTGTGAAAAGGTTTAGCACAACGTTTATCCTCACACACAACCTCAGGAGATTCATCATTCAAGCGGTAGCAGTAACAAATTCCACAATCAGCACTTAATTCCTGGAAAGTTGGCAAAAATAGTAAGAAAGTTTATCCTCAGAACTAATTCTATTTTAAAGTTTTCTATGGTAAGCAATTTATAATGTACCTAAATGAAATAAAACACTTTCCATTATAAACCAGGAACATCCTGAGGATGGAGGCTGAAAAAGGACATGGAAAAGTTGGTAAATTGACAAGGTAAATAAATGCAATGGAGATGTCAGAATATATTTAAAAGAAAATTGTGTCCAATATTTAGATTTGAAAAATAATGATATTGTGTTTGACGCTGATGACCAGTGTGTATTTAACATGAGTTGAAATATCTAATCTGGAGTACACTGTAAAAATATCAACCAGCTTTATGAAAAAAAAAAGATATGGTGTAGAGAATGTCTATAGCAAACTATTTAATAAGATAATTGCAATAAAATTAATGTCTTATTTGGAAACTCAGTACATTCTCCACAGATACTCTTGGTAGCTGCAATTCGATGATGGTGACTTGTTAACAATTAAATATTTGCAAGCATTTATGAGGATTTTCAAACACAGCAAGAGACCATGATAGTGACTTTGGACCAAGAAGAAAGTTGATCTGAAAACTCAGACACATTCTTTGTTGGCATATAGAGTTAATCCTTAATTAAATGGATTGCTGAAGCCATAACTAAGAAGAAAGTAGATCTAGGATGGGAATCAAGAAGATTTGAGTTACATCTTCTATGTCTTGGTTGTCCACAAGGTTTCCCACTTTTACATTTGCTCTCTAACACATACACAGATAAAGGCATAAATACCCAACCCCCAAGGTCCTTGAATGACATTAACCTTGGTAGATGACATGTCACAATCTGGGCATGGGTCTTCGCTGACTGAATACACTACAAGAGTAAAGTTGATGAGGCAAAAGAATCAGGAATGATCAACGGCTTAGGAAAAGAATGCAGCTACACAAGAGACTTATTAGAGACACACAAAAATATAAACATGAAATTGTATTTGTGTTAGTTTTACTAAGTGAGAACAAAACAAAATAACTAAATGGTTCAGCAGGCTTTCATCAGTTATGGTTATGGAAGGCCCCGGTATCACTACAAACAAATTAAAATCCATAACTGCTCAACCGCCCGTGCCAGTGGAATCATCCTAATTAATGTCTCATATCCCAAACAAAGAAAGGTAGCTGCAGTCCCCATCATAGCAGTCTCAGCACATGCCAAGAGACATAAGGTGAATCTGCACAGAAAGTGAACACAGCCATCTGTTCTCCATCATACGATATCACTCATTGTAAGCAATCTGAATATCAAAACACAATCAAAACAGATGAAACGCAAAGCTCACGGTGTGCACAGAGCACTAAACTCAGTAGCTCCGGCAGCAAGCTGGACTTGGAATATGAGGAAACTGCAACAAGGAACACTTTTCAGACTGAGCCTCAATTTTTTTCTTGCCACCTATCCGCCATATTGACTGGCTTTCATCAGTATAAAAGGACAACAAACACGTAAAAGATAACTACACAATCACATAGGTTTGCTTAGCTCAGAATGACAAGGTCCCTGTGGTAAGGTCACCTTGAAGTTCAAAGTACAGGAGTGATCAAAAGACAGAAAAATGGACATGCACAAGCCACCACTAATCATGTATACACAGATAGGACAAGGAGGGTAGCAGTTCTACAGTAGGAACAAAGAGATGGACTCAAAAATGTTACACAAACGAATCAGGAGAATATAACAAGAGAAAGGGGGAACAATACTGGTAGGATTGGTTGGAGGAAACCGAAGGAGAGGCACACAAGAGAATAGTGTGATTGGCCACTGCAGAAGAGATGGAGCTTAATAATGTGTTATTCCAAAGAAAAACCATAGAGAGCAATTCAAATGAAACAACAGACAGAAGCTTTATCTATTCTATTCTTGCCTCTTTTTAATTCTCCATTGAGACATAGATCATTTACAAGAGACCTCCAAGAATTACAAGAGACAAAATTTATACAGGAAACGACATTGCAGATATAGACAATACTTCAGGCGAATGATAGATAGATAGATAGACAAGAGATCTCCAATGTTTTATTGCATTTTACTCTGATTTGTTTTCCAGTGTAATTTATCTATGTGATCTCAGTCTCAGGGCTTTATCTACATGTGTTCCTTGTTTCCAATTTCCCTGTGTGTTCCAGATGACAGCTTGTCTGGTAATGTTTGTTCTTATTTTGTGGGGTGTCCCACATCTAACCCCGCAATATTTGTATTATCATTCTTTTTTTGCAATATTTGTATTATCATTCTTCAACTTAAGTTTAATCAGGCCCCCTGAAAGTTATATTAAAAGTGAAAAGCAAGGTAAATGAGGAAAAGGCAAACAAAATCCAAAGTGAACTAACAAAATAAAGAGATAGATAAAAGAACCTGTGAAAGATGCATTGTCAAGGCAACAGACAGAGTGAAATTGCGACCGATGACAGCCAGCCTTTGATGTGGAGACAGCACAATGTGATGATGATGTGTGTAAGTCAATAATATTCTACTTCAGAAGAGGGGATAATGATAAAGAAGAAGCAGAATTTTTCACATGTTTTGATAAGACTTCACCATGCTGTATGACACGTGGAACATGATGATATTGTCCATCAGCCATTTTTGGACAATGTGGTCAGCACTACACCAGTATCACATTTCTTTCCCAGAAAAATATATCTGGTACCCATTTTATACTGGATGAACCATTGATCTTGATCAATCCTGGCCCTTTGTTCTCATTAGATCAGTCCACTAGTTACTGTTTCATTAGAAATGATCACTTTATTGTGTTCACATTCTCTAATTTTTATTATAGGATTGCAGTGATCAGAACAGCTACTGGAGAGACAGTCAGACACATCACCAATGCCAGTGTAGTAGATTATAATGCGTGGCAACTGCATAAAGAAACAGGAGACAAAGAATCTATTACAAACAATATGAAGATAATACTAGCAAGAACAAACATTGTTGATTTAAAAACAAATAACACAAAATCCAACCTCTTTACTTGAGTCTGTATGAGTTGGAAAGTCCATGTCCAAAACTTCTTGTAAATTATTTAGTAATGATCTATCAACATCCCTGTAAATATTGACAGAATTAATCAACAAAATAGAAATATACATGTTAGTGATCGGTTTACAACACAGAGCTGTAACATAAATAAAAACCACCTGTATATTAATAAATATAAATTAACATTGTGTTTGTCACTTGTCTTTGATAATCTCAAATTCATAATATTCTGTTTTTATTTGTTATCCAATGTAGGCGCATAAATAGTCCAGATTTAACAATCACATCACCTCATGTAAGTAAAATCCATTGGGTCACATGTACACTCTCACATCTGATGAATATTTATTGTGCACAGTAGCTAGTAAAGAACTTTCCAAGTTATTTCAAACCATAATGTAAACTAACAGATCTAGAGAAGCAGATATTTTCAGTAAGTATTGCAAAGGCTAAAAGTAGTCAGTGACTCATAGTTGACTGCTTGCATCAGGATCAGTAAACCAAAACTGATAAAAAGTCTTACTCTATCTCCAATTAGTGGCTCTGGAAACTGACTAACAAATCTGATCAAGTTTGTAGAATTGAAGAGGGAAGGCAACCAATACTCAAAAATGCCTTGCTGAATTTGAATCTGTTGGATTGACAGATCAGATACTGTAGTCTCAACAAACCACAATACATTGCAGCATGTCCCTGTATGTGTAGGGGTTGAAGAGAAATAGTCACGTGTCCTATGTGTAGTCTGTGATCTGTTATGCCAAGGTGCATATCTTTCTCAGTTATTCTTTAGAGGGATTATCTAATTAAACAGTACATCATGCTTGTTTCTCTCCTCCTTTACTGGTGTGTGTATATTTTCCCTTTTTTCTTCTTTGACCAGAGAACTAACAAATAATTTAGTGTTCAATACATGAACACCGAACCAATAACAATATCTTTTCATACTGCTCAGCGAACACTGCAGAGACATGGTAAGAGTTTGATTTGTACAGATTATGATGGTCCCCTACAAGATGAGCTGACTTCTGATGTCTTTGTCAAATAAATATATGCTGATCATGATCAAATGCCACAGGTTTGACGAGCTTCTCCTTAACCATCCTGTTTTTGTGCAAACTGTTTACCAGGAAGTCCAGGTGAGATCTTGATCGGATCACTAACCCTGCCATGGTGATTACTAGCTTCAACTCTTCATCATATATGCGGGCTATTGGAAAGTTTCTGGGCTGTAGTTACTGTGACATAATCTCATGACATATTCATGCAAAAATATGAAGGTCGCATTGATTGCATGTCAAGTATCATGCTGTCTACAGCTGGTCAAGCTCAACGTGCTATTTTTCCAACTTTGTGTATGGGCCGCTCTGCAGTCAGCATAAATTGAATGCATAAAGGTTGACTAATTTGAGCAACATGGTTTACATAAACTTTGTGGGATGCTTGACAAATCTGTAACCGAGACCCTCAAAATGTTTCTTTGGGACTTTGTCAAACATTCTTTAAGTCAAACACAGGTCTTTGATTGGTACATGTGTTTGAAGTGTCTGTTCAAGATGACGAATGCTTAGAACAGCCTAAAGCCAGAAAATGTGGGAAAAAGTTAATTAACTTATCCATCAAGACTGTCACTGAAAAATCCATCAGCTCTTTTACATTTTTTGAATCAATTATAGAGTCTGTGAGGAGATCCTAACAGAGCGCCCGAACATGCATCACACTGCTGCGAAGTTCATCCCCAGGCTTAACACTCAATAAAAAATGGAGACATCTTGATAAATGCCTTGAGATGCATGAGATGGCTAATGACAATGAAACTTTCAGCTCTAGGATCATTATAGAGGATGAAATTCATTCTCATTGCTGTGCAGAGATCTGTAGTCACCAGGACCAAAGATGGTGCTGTGGCAGGTCCAGAGAACTAAACAAAAAATGCATACTTGCATGGGTTTTTTTTTTTTATGTCAAGAGCACTGTTCACCTAGAATGTGTTCCTTCTAAAGGGCATTGTTCACCTAGAATGTGTTCCTTCTGGCACTACGGTGAATTCTACTGCAATGTTCTGAGGCATTTAAGAGAAGAGGGTGTGCAATGAAAAAGACAGGAAATGTGGTGCAAATGTAATTGACTGATGCATCAAAGCAATGTACCAGTTCACTCATCAAAGAATATTTTTTTAATAGAAAACAACTTGTCGGTGGTCTTGCACTTTCTGTATTGACTTGACTAAGCAGCTCCCCCCCCCAAAAAAAAACACCATTATTACAGAAACCTGAAGGGGTGCCGGTTCGACACAGTATATGCCGTCACATTGGAATCACAAGCAACTTTGGTCAGCCTTGAGGAAAAAGATTTCCACTGTGCATTAAAAGATGCTGGAATCACTGAGTCCTAAGGGAACTGTTTCAAAGATGATGATGGGGGGTGTGTGATGTCCGCACTTGACATTACCAAAAGGTATTTGAAGCGTTCATAGCCTCTCATTTGCCAGGCTCAGTGGATGTCGGATGACAAAACTCTCTGTTTTGACAAAATCCTCTCTGGTTTTGATGGACTAAATTCAACTCCACTGGGCCACTGTGCCCAAGGCCACACCTACACGTGGTCCCTCTGTTATCGCAAAGTTGGTCTTGGGCGCGACCGAGTTCCCAGTGGTATAACTGGGTCGGGAGGAGGTGAGCCCCTATAGATGCAGGGCTAGAGCCAACCAACATGTGGTATAAGCCATTGCCCTCATCTAATCACCCTCACTCTCCCTTGAGTGAGTGTCTTGTCTTCTATCTTATTACTAGTTCTATAGGAACCTACTGTGGACAGGGTGAGAGCTTCAGCGAAACCGCCTCAAGACCATCTACTGACATACTTGAAGACAAATGACTCTAGTACTGACAAGGAGTCCATCATGTTCCCTTCAACAGTCCTGTAGTACATCGCACAGACACAAGTGACCCAGGACGTGACGATCCTCTGTCGATACATTTGGCCCCCATGAGATATGCCTGAATGAACGGAGTAAGTGCCAGTGACAGTAGGTGGCGGGGAATGGGCTGTTGTGAATCCTGCTTGAATACAGGGCCTAGAAAGTGAACAAATGGATGGATGATATGTCAGCAGAGACAGAGACACAATACATGCCATGGATGGAATTGAGGAGAGGATTTGCAAAACCTTCACCCTGGGGTAGGAAGATAGCCCACAGGTCCCCCAGTTTTAACAATGCCATGTACAACAAGAATATAAATCAATACGAGCTCGGACGCCGCCTCGGTCAACAAGGTCCGCGCCAGACAGTGAGCGACCAGGCTGGACTGTGCGATAAATTAGCTACTGGAAGAAACACAAACAACTCATATAATAACCAGAAACCTCGGATCCAACAAAGTTCGATATATAAATATTTTAATGGAAGAAAGAGCATGAAGATTGGTCAGAGAGAAAAAACAAATAAATTAAACATACTACAACTTAATATTTCAGGCCTCAAAAACAAGAAAACAGAACTAACCAAAATCATGTACAAATACCAGATCCATATTGTCCTACTGCAGGAAACACTACACAAGAACATAGACACACATATAACAGGTTACACCAGCTATCCATGTAAGTGCACCAACAACTGCAGGGGTATAATCACCAACATCAAAAACAATATACAGGGAGATGTAGTTCCACTAAATAATGCAGAACTAACAGATGTTCAGAAAGCCACAATTTGGTTTGCATCCAGCAAATATAATATTTATAATGTTTACAACCCACCAGGCACAAATTGTAACATAACAGAACTTGATCAAGTCAACTACCATAGAACTATCTTGGCTGGAGATTTTAATGGACATTCAACACAATGGGGATATTCTAACTCAAATCTCACAGGAAAATACATAGAAGATCTTTGCCAATCAACTAATCTTACAATCATGCAGGACACAGAATCAACACCAACTCTCCTACATAGAGCTCATCTCTCCCTTAGTAGACCTGATCTGACCATTTGCTCTGCTGATCTCATAAGCTACTGCCACATTGAAGTTATTGATGACATAGGCAGTGATCACAGACCCATAGTCACCATAGTAGACACAAAAACAACAAAAATCCAAACAAAACAGAGAACGAGATGGAATTTCAAGAAAGCTGACTGGAAGCTATATCAAGAAAAATCCGACCAACTCCTGAACAATCTGACAGACAACAGCGTAGAAAAATTAAACGAGATGTTCACACAAATAATACTCAACACTGCAGAACAAACTATACCTAAAGGATGTAGAACACAATATCGACCATTTTGGAACACAGAACTGGAGACAGCAGTATCAGAAAGAAAGAAAGCCAGAACAATACTTGAGCAGAACCCAACTTTGAATAATAAAATAAGCTATAACAAGGCTAGTGCTAAGGTCAAACTAGTTACTAAAAAAGCAAAGAAAGAGAAATGGCAAGAAACATGCAGTAAACTCGATTTGCGACATGAAGGAAATAAAGCCTGGAGACTTATGCAACATCTGTCTGGTGATAAAAGAGAACCAAATCCTAAACCAATCAAATTTAATAATGAAATCATCAACTCTAAAAAAAATATAGTTAAAAAATTTAATAGTTACTTTGCTTCAGTCAACAGAGCGAACAAACTTACAGATAGCGATAAAATTCAGCTACATAATTTAAAATTAATTGAAAGAGCCCCAATAACAAATGCTGCAATATTTGAAGAAGATTTTAACATGAGGGAACTAGAAAAGGCATTAAGAAAATTAAAATGTAGAAAATCTCCAGGCCCTGACAAGGTACACAATGAGATGATAAAGCATCTCGGCAAGTCAGGGAAAGAAACATTACTCAGACTGATCAACAAGTCATGGAAAGAAAGCAAAATTCCCAAGATATGGAGAAATGCCTATATAGTGCCATTGCTCAAAAAGAACAAGCCTCCAGATGACCCCGGAAGCTATCGACCCCTATCCTTAACATCATGCATAGGTAAAATAGCTGAGAGTATGGTCAATAGCAGACTATACTGGTATCTGGAAGCCTCTAATACTCTGTGCTACGAACAAGCTGGTTTCAGAGCAGGCAATAACATAGAAGACCAAATCCTCAGGTTAATACAACAGGTCCAAGATGGATTTCAGAAGAGACAACATACTCTAGCCATCCTAGTAGACCTGCAGCAGGCTTATGATAGAGTCTGGCGTAAGGGGCTTTTATTGAAGATGAGAGATGCCGGAATACATGGGAAACTGTACAAATGGGTCAAATATTTCCTAGTTGACAGAACAATACAAACTAAATTAAATGAATCCATTTCAGACAAAGAGGTGCTAGAAGAAGGATTACCACAGGGATCACCACTCAGTTGTACCCTTTTTTTGATATATATCAATGATCTGACCAAAACCTTGATAAATAAAAAAGCTCTATATGCGGACGATCTGGTCATGTGGAGTACTAACGAAAATATTAGAACAGCTGAAGCACAACTAAACAAAGACCTGAGACACCTAGAAGAATACTGTAATACCTGGAAAATAAAAATAAATGTACAGAAAACAGTATATACAGTATTTACTAGAAGTAACAAAATAGCTAAGGCAAACATCAAACTCAATCTCCAACACAATAGTCTTCAAAAAAGAGGTACACCCTACATACTTAGGAATACAACTAGACCGACAACTGAACCTGAAGAAACACGTAGAGAATCTCGCTAAGAAAGCAACACAAAGACTTCAACTAATGAAAAGGCTTTCCAGCACCTTATGGGGAGCAGATAAAGAAACACTTAGAAATCTCTATCTGGGATATGTTCGCTCTGTTTTGGATCATGGTAGCTCGCTCCTAGTGACATGCAGCAAAACAACTAACATGGCACTGGACAAGATACAAAATAATGCATTACGACTCATCAGCGGTGCAATGAGGTCCACTCCAGTTGCAGCCTGCGAAATCCACTGCAATGTGGAACCTTTAGAGTTGAGGAGAAACAAAGCCGCTATGGTTCTCTATGAAAGACAAAAAAGAATGGAGAAGGACCACCCTAACAGAAAATTAGTAGATACATGGACTCCAAAACAAAGAATTAAACAGGTGTCAGTATTACAACATGTTAGAAATATACAAAAGAAATTCCATCTACCTGAAAAACGACTACAAACATCAAGAGTCATCAAAGAAATGCCACCAAGTACGAATTATAAAAAACCTGAAATAAATGTAGAGATATGTAACAGAACAGGTAAAAAAGCAGACCCAGTATCAGTAACACTAGCAGCAAGGAAAACAATAGATACTTATCCAGATGACTGGATACATATATACACAGATGGTGCAGCCACTAACGCTACTTCAAAAGCTGGATATGGAATACTAATACATTATCCAGATGGAACAGCAGAAGAAATTTGTGGCCCTTGTGGTGAAGTCTGTAACAATTATGAAGCAGAAATAACAGCTATTGAAACAGCAATTTATCATTTAAATATGATTTTCGATACCACACCATCAAAGAAAAACACAGTTATATTTACGGATTCCAAATCGGCTCTGCAAGCACTGGAAAACAACACGAACAAAACAGAACTCACACAGCTTATCATAGACACAGACAAACTCATTGAAACACATAACATAAGATTGGTAATGCAATGGATCCCAGGACACTCAAATATACCAGGAAATGATAAGGCAGATACATTAGCTAAGAGAGGATCCAAACAGACACAGATACATACATCCATCACACTGGACACAGCCAAACAAGTCATAAAATCCAACAGTAAGGAGGAGTGGCTGAATGGATGGGCCTTAGGGAAAACAGGGAGAGAGCTTTTTAAATATATGGCAAGACCAAATCCACAAGACAACATCAACAACCTAACAAGAAGAGACCAAACCACCATCTTCAGACTGAGAACAGGACATGTTATGCTAAATAACCACATTAATAGAATACAACAAAACCATACCCCAGTATGTCCACTCTGTAATCACCCACAAGAAACTGTAGAACACCACCTGTTTCAATGTCCAGAGCTCACTGACATTAGAACAACAATACTTCCTCAAAGACCCTCCAAATGGAATACTCTGTACGGAACAACAGCAGAACTTAAAAATACCTGCAGATATTATTACATGGCATTGGGCCAAAGGGCATCAGCTCAAAGGTTACTGGATCCATAACAACAACAACAACAAAGATGATGATAGCTAAATAAGGTAAGCTTGCAATTTTTCTAGGCATTGTGTGGGAACTTTCTGATAGCCCCTTATATATATTTATATGAACATTGAAATCAGAACAGAAGGAAATGCATTAAAATATTATAGTAATATACGAAATAACGAAGCAAGCCCTCATGTGGGAAACAACAGGCAAGATGAAAAGAGGCCTACCAAGAGAGACACTGAGAAAAACATTGATCACAGAGGCAAGAGCAGCAGGAAATGGCTCCCTCTTCTTCTACCTTTTAGCTCCCAGTGGAGCATAGGTCTTCAACAAACACTTTCCAAGTCGTTCTGTTTTTTGCAATTCTTTTAAGATCATTCCATGTCTTCCCCATCATCTTCATCTCTGCTTCGATCTGTCTTCTCCAAGAATTCCTTGGTCTTCCTCTTTGTCTTTTCCCCTGGGGATTCCAAAAAAGGGCCTGTTGTGTAATACTCTCAGTTGGCTTCCGTAGTGTGTGTCCTATCCATCGCCATCGTCTTCGCTGTATCTCTTTATCCACTGGTATTTGACCGGTACATTTCCATAATTCCACGTTAGTGACTTTGTCCTGCCATTTCCATCCCTTTATTCTGCGCAAGCATCCATTAATGAAAGTCTGTACCTTCGTGATTGTCAATTTTGTTATTCTCCATGTTTCACAGTCATATAATAGGACCGACATAACATTTGAGTTGAAAATTTTTATTTTTGTATTTAGCCTAATTTCTTTGGATTTCCATGTTTCCCAGTGCAATGAAAGCTCCTCTTGCCTTTGATATCCTTATTTTGGTATCATTTTCTGTTCCTCCCTCTTTATCTATATTACTGCCCAGATATATGTAAGATTGTACGTCTAGTAGAGGTATTTCTCCTAGTTTTATTTGGTTATTGCCAACTGCATTAATTCTCATAATGTTGGTCTTATCTCTATTAATCTTTAGTCCTAGCTGTTGTGATCTCTCATCTAATATACTCATTTTATCCTGCATCTGTTGATGGCTGTGTGATAGGAGAGCTATGTCATCAGCAAAGTCTAAATCATCAAGTTGTTTGGTCAGTGACCACTGGATCCCATTTCTGTTATTTTGAGTTATTTTCATAATCCAATCTATGGCCAGTAGAAAGAGAAATGGAGACAGAAGGCATCCTTGCCTTACTCCCGTTCTTATTTCAAATGCTTCTGTAAGTTGTCCTTCATGCACCACACTACATTTTGTTCCTTCATACATTGTTTTTATCAGGTTAATAAACTTTATGGGGATTCCGTAATGACTCAGCAACTTCCAAAGCATTCTTCTGTCTAAACTATCAAATGTCTTTTCGTAATCTATGAATCCAATATAAAGTGGGGATTTTCGTTCTAAACTTTGTTCAACTATTATACGTAGAGTAGTTATTTGATCAGCACATGATCTGTTCTTCCTAAAACCTGCTTGTTCATCTCTCAAGTGTTTCTCTATAGCCTCTTTTAGTCTCTCCAGAATGATTCTGCCTAATATTTTTTCTGGCACTGATAGTAGCATAATTCCCCTATAATTTGTGCACTCCTGTAAACTTCCTTTCTTTGGTAGTTTGATCATATAACCTTCTCTCCAGTCTTTAGGTATTTCTTCCCTCTCCCAAATTTTATCCAATAGCTCATGTAACATCTTGGTAGAGGTGTTAATATCTGCTTTGATGGCTTCCGAAGGAATTTCATCTGGTCCTGTGGCTTTACCATCTTTTAATAATGGCTCCCTCAATGAGATAGATTTGCTTGCACAGAACAGAGACAAATGGCGAGATTTGATAAAAGATCTTTACAAGGATTGAAAACAACTAGAATAAAAATTTAGATAAGAGAATGAGTATCTGGATCTATGCGCTATGGGCCAGCTACGACTCAAAAGGTCAATAGATAGATAAATATAGTTATATACACATCTATGCTATAATTAACATGCTTGCTGTCTCAATCAATGGGTATTGAGAGTATGTTTGTAATCTGTACCTATTACTGTGATTTCTTGAAACAAGCTAAGAAAATGTACTGGCGGTATTAAAATAATAACAATTAAATAACATGACATTAATGTATATGTACTTGATAATATCATTCACAAATGTTTTAAATATCCTACCATCTATGGAGGTTTATGTTGAGCTTTTCTCGCAGTTCTGCAGTAGCTGTCAAACACAAAAAGTAAAGAAAGATGATTAAATGTCAGAAGTGCTTTTTATATCTTATATACTGATCCATGTAGTAAGACAAAAACACAATTTAGAAAGAGAGAGAGATTAAAGAAAAAATTTAATCAATAACACCAAAGTAGGCATAAAATTGAGTTATTTGCGGATCATCATCATTGCACTCCAAATATGTCCATAGGTGCTCAGATCCCCTCCTCAGTAAGTCTTGTAGTGTCTAGTGAATGCCGACTCCAGTTCTGTGTTGGTTGATAAGTCTTCTTATATGCTCACTATGTTTCTCGTTTCGGGCTGTGCTCATCTTATCTCCCATCTCTTTTATCCGAAGGAGTGATGTGGACTCATGGTTGTCGTTGATGATGTCCGCCCGATCCATTGGTTGACCATCTTCAATGACAACACAGCTAGCTTATCTGTCTGCTCATTTATTTCCCCATGCTCCCGCGTGTCCAGGGATGTAGGCAAAGGTGACCCTAAAAATATTTTACTTCTGCAATGACTATACCCATTGCCTGCGTACAGAGCCTGCCGCCCCTTTTCTTATCATGCTCATCGAATCACTTAGTATGCAGGCGTGGGTGTAGTCTTGTGACTCGAACTAGATGAATGCCCTGGTCACTGCCATCACCTCCATTGTCATGCTACTCACTGTCATAACGTATGCACTACGGTCTTAACAGGTATAAAATTGAGTTATTTGCAGGTCATCATCATTGCACTCCGAACATGTCCATAGGTGCTCAGATCCCCTCCTCAGTAATTCCCGCAGTGTCCAGCGACTCCAGTTCTGTGTTGGTTGATAAGTCTTCTTACACGGCCACTAAGTTTCTCATTTCTGGCTGTGCCCATCTTAACTCCCATTTCCATCATCCGAAAAAGTGACATTGATCTGTGTTCGTCGAAGTCCTGTGCTCTTCCCACATCTCAGAGGGCATTGATGATGTCCACCCGATCCATTGGTTGCCCGTCCTCAACGACAGCACAGCTGTCCGCTCTTTCATTTCCCCGTACTTCTGCATGTCCAGGGACATAGACAAAGGTGACCTTACGTATTTTGGATTTCTGCAATGACTCTACCCATTGCATGCGTACTGAGCCCACCTCCACTTTTTTATCATGCTCATTGAATCACTCAGTATACATGCGTGGGTGTAGTCTTGTGACTCTAACCATTTGAATGCCCTGGTCACTGCCATCTTCCATTGTCATGCTACTTGTGGTCATGACATATGCACCACTGTCTTCGTAGACTATTCTGCCTGCCGAGCGTGCTGTAAATGCCCATGCACTTCTTTGGTGTCGTCTTACAGATCCGTCTGTATAGATGACTGCATCTTTCTCATCGATGTTATCGCAGATGAGACCGTTGACCTCAGCATTAACCACGACCGGGTTCTGTTCCCTACTTTTCCTGTCGAGAGTGACAATACAAGAGAAAGTCCCCTTGAACGACGTAGACACCGGTATCCACTCCTCACCAACATGAGGTATAAAATAAACTGTTGTAGGGGAAGGTTGATATACGATGTTATTGCCAGTATTTTTAAATAACCAATGAGACATGGATGATGTGGATGGTTTAATTTAGAACAGGTCATCCTTATTACACATTGGACAAGTCTATAAGTGCTCAGATTTCCTCCAAAGTATAGCCCTCAATGTGCAATGATTAACGACACCAGTAGTGTGCTGGTTGACAATTCTCTTGTCTGGCATCCCTCACCCTAATATGATATACATACAGTCTTTTCATGATTATGGATTCAGAGTAATTTTTTACGTCAGTTTTTTCATGCAGTGTCATGAGGGCTTTTAGAATGTCAATGTGGCCCTTTGTCCTTCCACCCTCAGCCAAACTGGCATGCCTGTCAGCATGCTCATTACCTCTATCACCCGCATGTCCTGGCAAAAAACATATCCACACCAAAGAGCTAAATCCAGACCCTTCTGATCAGCTGCTAATGCACTAACGACAGCAATATAGTTGTCTTAGAAATAATAACCACCATGAAGATTCACATATTTCATTATTTCTATTTCTTCATTAAAACATTAGACATCACATTTGGTAAGAATTAGAAACCACCTATATAATTCAGTAAGTGGCTTTCTGAAGAATTAGAAGCTACCCAGTACCTATACAGTACTGGCATGATGGTGAAAGAAAAAAAATGGTATAGTTACAGCTTTACATTTTACAGAGGTGATGGACAAAACAAAATCAAACAATGTTCAGCTCAGTGAGTCTTCAGCAGGAATAATGGACAACACATACCAGTATTAAAACATAGGACAAAATACAAACATTGAGTTGTAGTGGTATTGTACTACATAGGGGTAAAGACATAAAAATGCATACACGTGAAGAAATTTTACAGCAGCTCCACATTTGTTTGCACTTGTATGCATTTGTATACCTTTATACCCTATACAATTAACAATACAAAGCTTTCTGAAAGAATTTGAAGCTTTCTGAAAGAATTAGAAGCTGCTTATACAATTAAAAGTAAAATATTTTCTGAAGAATTAGAAATCACCTATAAAATTAACAGTAAAATAGTTTCTGAAGAATTAGAAATCACCTATGCAATTAATATAAAATATTTTCTGTAGAATTAAAAACATCAATACAATTAACTTAATTAATCCTTTTAATCTATCTATCTTTCGTTCGCCCGAAGTATTGTCTATATCTGCAATGTCATTTCCTGTATAAATTTTACTGTCTTTTGTAATTCTTGCAGAGGTCCATATAGTTTTGTCTGTAGTGTTGTATCTATGGGCCAATGGATTTTCCTCAGTCTACTATATTCAGTGCAGTCTTGAAGTAAGCGTTCAGCAGTCTGGGGCACCTGTCAACATGTACAAGTAGTTGAGGTGCCGATCTTGAATTTTGTATACATGTGACTATGGAGTCGGTTGTGCCCTGTTCTGAGGCGTATAATGATAACTTGTTCATATCATCCTTTTAATTAATTACATTTAATCCTTGAAAAAAAAATCTCAAAGACATATATGATGGATACACATGTGCAGTTCGTAGAGAGGAAGGACTGAGCAAATGTTTTCCGGTAGAAACAGGGGTTAAACAAGGATGTATTTTATTGCCCTTGTTGTTTGGAATTGTTATGGACTTCATAATGAAGAAATGCCGCACTGGTAACAAAGGCTTTGAATGGATACAAGGAGACTATTTGGAGGACCTCGACTTTGCTGATGACATAGTTGTCATCAGCAGTCAGATAAAAACGATGCAGGAAAATACAAATGAACTATCATCAACAGCCAGCAAAATTGGGCTTGAGATCAATCATGAAAAGACTAAAGTCATGAAAAGCTTAATTCCAACAGATGATAGAATATAGATGGAAATAAACCACTTTATCTATCTTGGAAGTCACATTGATCGGGAAGGGGATACAAGTAAAGAAATTAGAATCAGAATAGCTAAAGCAGCAATGTCTTCCAGAAGCCTTGAAAAGTTGTGGAAATCAAAACTCATAAGTACAAACACAAAACTTAGACTATTCAAATCAAATGTACTATCTACCCTTACGTATGCGTGTGAAAGCTGGAAAACAAGAGACATAGAAACAAAGATGAACGCATTCGAAAATAAATGTCTAAGGAAAATACTTGGTATAGCGTGGAACGAATTCAAAACAAACGAGGAAATTAGAGAAATCGCCAATCAACCATTAATATATTCAGTAATAAAGAAAAGACGATGGTCATTTGTTGAACATGTGATGAGAAGAGATAATAACCGAATAGCAAAGGGAATTTTTCCCTCATGTGGGAAACAACAGGTAAGAGGAGGCCAACCCAGAGAGACACTGAGAAGAACATTGATCAGAGAGGCAAGAGCAGCAGGAATCGGCTCCCTCAATGAGATAGAGTTGCTTGCACAGAAAAGAGACAAATGGCGAGATTTGATAAAATATCTTTACAAGGATTGAAAACTGCTAGAATAAAAATTTAGATAAGAGAAAGAGTATCTGGGTCTATGCCCTATGGGCCGGCTACGGTTCAAAAGGTCAATAGATAGATAGATACAATTAACAGTAAAATGTTTTCTGAAGAATTAGAAGTCACCTATACAATTAAGAAGAAAAGAGGGAGACCCAGAGAGACACTGAGAAGAACATTGATGAGAGAGGCAAGAGCAGCAGGAATCAGCTCCCTCAATGAGATAGAGCTGCTTGCACAGAACAGAGACAAATGGCAGGATTTGATAAAATATCTTTAAAGGAATTGAAAACTGCTAGAACAAAAAATTCAAATAAGAGAAGGAGTTGGTTGGTCTAGGCCCTATGGGCCGGCGATGGCTCAAAAGGTCGATAGATACAATTAACAGTAAAATGTTTTCTAAAGAATTAGAAGTCACCTATAGAAAACAGCATGAGGCTTTCTAAGACAACGCTGAAAGACAAGATCTTTGGTTCTTTGGAGGAGTTGTGAACTGCAAAGAAGTATATTGTTGAAATTGGCATTTATACAAGAACAGCAAAGAAAACAGTCAAATTCTTGTTGATCAACAGTTTAGAATAAAACATGAATTTTATTTATTAATTTTTTTTTTGGCAGTTCTCTTCACAGAATACTCTCAAAGTGATAAATAGTAAACAAGTTGATCAACAATAAATTCTGATATAGCATCATGGGGAGGGAAAAAGGGTTGGGGGGGGGGGGGTGTAACAAAGAGATAAGAAATTTAAAAAAAACTATGGCACTGGATGGATAAGACACACTGCAGAAACCAAGTGAGAGTCCATTTTTGGAATCCTCAAAGGGGAAGGCCAAAATATACTTGGAGAAGACAGATGGAAGGAGAGATGAAGTGAATGGGGAAGACATGGAATGATCTTAAGAGAATGGTAAGAAATAGGACAGATTGGAAAGTGTTTGGTGACTACGCTCCACAAGGAGTTGAAAGTAAGAAAGATCATTGGGGTGAGCACTAGTTAGCATATTCAAGTAGAAATGTATTTCAAAGCATGTGAACTTAAAATTTATCAGATTAAAAAGTATATTTTAAACTAGGAGACTCTACATGATGCACTTTTGCACAAACAAAAGCTGAAAAATTATAATAAAATTTAGAATAGACATGGAAGATTTTGCTAGAGATTGAGATTCTTTAAGTCGGGGTGTGGTGAATGCAACATTATGCAAAGGACATGTGACCTGATGATGGGTAGAAACTCCCCAGTTAGGCCGACAGACAAGAAGATATAAAATCTGTACTCTTATATACACACTAATGGTTACCTATTTCAGATCCTAACAAACGGCACTCTGGTAAGGTAGTTGGCTGCTGGCTGTTGACTGTGATATGCAGCGATATATTTGGTCCTGCTCTCAGATTAATTTACATTATATTATACAAGGGTGTAAAACTTACATAAAGCTATAACATAAGTGTTTCTTCTTCCTTCCTCTTACATAAAGCTATAACATAAGTGTTTCTTCTTCTTCTTCCTTCCTCTTGCATAAAGCTATAACATAAGTGTTTCTTCTTCTTTCTTCCTTCCTCATTTGCCCTTCAGCGTCGAGGGGAGATATAATTTGTGGTCTTTTGCTCTTCTGTTTGCCTCTGCAGCTGTTATGTTTCCTAGTGCTTCTAATATTCCATCCATCTATCTTTTTCGTGGCCGACCATTGGGTCTGGTATTGCATAAGTGTTTAAAAAACATAAATGTGTATATAACTCATTTTTGTCTCTCAATCTACACTTGCTTATTTGGCTAATCTTTATATTGAGATTGTTCTTTTATCTATCTATCTATTGACCTTTCAAGCCATGGCCTGCCCATGGGGCATAGACCCAGATACTCTTTCTCTTTTTCTAAATTTTCTTTCTAGCAGTCTCAATCCTTGCAAAAATCAAATCCAACCATTTGTCTCTGTTCTGTGCAAGCATCTCAATTTCATTGAGGGAACCGATTCCAGCTGCCTTTGCCTCTCTGATCAATGTTCTTCTCAGTGTCTCTCTGTTCTTAGATTGTTCTTATTGTGCTTATATTTGCGTTCATAATATTCCTAATGGTGTCTAAGTGTAAGGCAGTAAAACTAAAACAAACTGCAACTTTATAAATTTGCAACATAAGCTAGAATCAATGCACATGCCTTCTTTGAGCAAAGCATGTCCTGGCATCAGAGGCTGCATTCTAGTTACACTTCACTCAACATTTAGTACAGTTGTTAAGGTTCAAGCTAAGGTGTTACAGGGAAATACCAAAATGGCAGCTTATTTATATTCGAGCTATGGACAAAGCAATGTTTACATTGAACAACACGATAAATGTTATTGCTGCGAGTTGGCAGATTTTTGAAAATGTTTTCAAGGGTTTGAACATAAATGTTTGTTCACAGTTCGTTAACCTTCGCTGTAGATAAGGTCGTTAATTGGATGGCTTCGTTTCAGACATTTTTGACGTTGGTAGCTAAGGCCCTAACTTGTGCAAGCGGATGACATTGGCAAGGATCATTTTGAATCTATGAAGTGGGCTCATTGTGTGTTTAACTCAAACGCATATGTGCTTTTTAACCAAAGACCTTTTTTTTGGGGACTCATGCAGATATCCCCGATGGAAGAATAAATTGTACTATTAGTCCCATAAATGATTCGCTTCCAGAGGTTTATGATGTAAACAAAGCAGTTTTGTCATTGCAAGTGAATAATGTCCACACCTATAATTGGTCAGGATTGTGTAGCAGCAGCAGCTTTATAGCGAACACAGAAAACATCACAGGATTGTGCTGTTCTGAAACAGCATTGCCATGCTACCCTAGAATTGCCTTTAATGGGATTACTGTGACCACAAACCACTCTCCATGTGTGTGCCACATATTTACACCCCAGAAAGAAATACTGAATATAACAACACCATGTGCCGTCTGTGATATCAATGACCACAGACCAGGAGCCTCCAGTATGATTGATACAACTGTTGCACCAAGCACTTCATCAGCAGAGCCATATCTATGGAATGTTAATCTGACATTGTTCTTGAATGATGTCCAAGTTAATGAGACATCAGAATCGTGTGGCAGCAGCTACAAGAAGGGAGCGGAGAACATCAAGTTTTGTGCTATAAAGGAGACTTGCCTTGCTATCCCAGAATTGCCTTAAATGGAATCACTGTAGTTGAAAACTTCTCCTCTTGTGTAAACTACACATTCACATCTAAGAGTGAATCAGTGAAGGTCACAAAATCATATTCTCTCTGTGGTTTTACTAACTACAGGTCATGTGGCTTCTGTTGGATTGAAAATGACAAATTACCACCACTGTGTGTCTATATGTTTGGAATTGGAGTCATCAATGACGGCCTAACATCATCAAGTGCTATGACGATCATCATTTTCGGGAGGACGTGAACTCCCATGGTATATGGTGGATAGGCGGCAGGAACCATTGAAGGCTATGTCTGAAAAGTGTTCCTTCTTGCAGTTTCCTCATATTCCAAGTCCGGCTTGTTGCAGGAGCTACTGAGTTAAGTGCTCTGTGCACACCGTGAGCTGTGTGTCTCATCCGTTTTGATCCTGCTTCGATATCCCGCTTGTTTACGATGAATGATGATATCGTATGACAGGGAACAGTTGGCTGTGTTCACTTTCTGCGCGGTTTCGCCTTATGTCTTTTGGCGTGTGCTGAGACTGCTACGATGGGGACTACAGTTACCTTTCTTTGTTTGGGAGATGAGTTGGTAATTCGGATGATTCCACTGGCACTGGCGGTTGAGCAATTATGGATTTTAATTCGTTTGCTGTGATGCCGAGGCCTTCCATAACCAATAACCAATAACCAATAATTAAATCTACACCCAAGAATACTAATGTTATTTGAAGCAAAACAACCTAATGGCTAGTATTAGAACAACTTTTAAATAAGTGGGTTCTAGATCAAATCATTCACAACATTCCTTGAAGCTATATGTGCTATTCAAGACAAATTCTAAAGTCTATTTCCTTGGAGCTACAGGTGCTGTTCAGGACAAATTCTGAAGTCTATTTCCTTGGATCTACAGGTGCTGTTCAGGACAAATTCTGAAGTCTATTTCCTTGAAGCTACAGGTGCTGTTCAGGACAAATTCTGAAGTCTATTTCCTTGAAGCTACAGGTGCTGTTCAGGACAAATTCTGAAGTCTATTTCCTTGGATCTACAGGTGCTGTTCAGGACAAATTCTGAAGTCTATTTCCTTGAAGCTTCAGGTGCTGTTCAGGACAAATTCTGAAATCTATTTAATACAAAATAAAGTTGCTGGAGGATAATGTAAAGCTAGTTTAGAAAAGACATTAGGGCATTATTTTACTTGTGTGTGCATTTACCAGTGAGATATTATGCATTAATTATGTTGTTTTTTTTCCAGTGTTCAAAATGCATTTTTAAGCCAAATAAAGGTTATATTTAGCTGGAAAAATTAAAAAATACAAAAAATGGTATGTTAGAAGCTTTACGTGATAAGTGGACGACACAGTCTAAACGACGTTTCGGCCCAATAGGCCTTCAGTAGGAACAAACAAGAAAAACACACACACAAAACTAATAACGAAACATTAAAACAAAAATATTCGAAATATGTTAAAGAAAATAAACTAAAAATGTCTATCCTGTGTGTATGAAAAGGAAATAGTAACAAAAGTGTGGCTGTCGTGAATGTGTAGAAATGTGCAAAAATGTGCGCAAATGCACACCGTACCAGAGGAGTTCACACAGGGGTCAGTGTGCAAACACAAAGGAGAAAGAATAGAACAGTAGACTAACAGGTGCTCAAAAGGCGGTAAGAGTGAGATGTCTGAGAGTGGGGTACAATAAAAACCAATGAGGGGTAAGGAGCACAGAAAAAAGGTATAGAGGAGAACACCGAAGTGTCTCATAAGGGACTATAGGAGAAGAACTATAAATAGCATGGCATAGTAGATAGACCAAAGATCCCAAATAAGTGCAGTAGAGAAGGCTTGCAAAAGGGAAGGAGCAACCAAAAGGAAACTATGTGTATGAGTGTGATACATTCATGCCTCGTGGGGTCAGCGAACCATACTGGACTATGAGGCGATTTTCCAAAATATAGCGGCTTTGGTCGCCAGAGTAACAAAGGACAATTCCAGTGACACGGATGTCATCTTTACCCTTGTGATCAGGGGAGTTGAAGTGGGAAGACACTGGAGTACCATTATTCTGTTGGACATCCCGTAGATGTTCACAAAATCTTTCCGCTAATCTTCTCCCAGACTCACCAATATAGGTCATGTGGCATCGTTGGCATATGATGGCACAAATGATGTTACGGGACACACATGTGAAGCCATGCTTGATCTCGAACCGTCCATTAGGGAATAAGACCGAGTCAATAGGGAGCACATAGACACAGGTGATACAGTTACGGCCACAAGGAGCCGTACCGAAGTGTTGAGGGTGGGAGCGAGGGAGATGGCTTCTAACCAAAATATCTCTCAAATTCCTGTCGCGCTTGAAAGCGATCATCGGGGATCACTAAAAAGTAGACGGGTAGTGGGATCAGAGAGGAGAATGGAACGGTAGCGGTTGAGTATCTTCACAGAAGCTAAGTTGTGAGGATGATATGTAAAGGTGAGTATAGTTCTCTCAGAGGGGGGGGGGGGCGGTTGGAAGGAGTGAGTGCCTCGGGACGGGAGATAAGGAGGACCCGCTTGAGGGCAGACTGGAGGATCGAGCCTGGATAAAGACCGCGGCTAAAGAAACCTAACATGAGGTGAGCCTGTAGGAGGAAATCTTGGTCATCCTGGCAGATGCGATGGAGACGCAATAACTGGGAGAACGGAATAGAATCACGACAAGAAGGTGAATGGGATGAAGTGTAGAGAAGATAACAATGGGCGTCCGTGGGTTTATAGAAAACCGAGGTGTGGAGGCCAGAAGTACCCAAAGAAACGATAAGATCTAGGAAGGTGACAGAGGAAGTGGATATACAAGATGTGAACTTGATAGCTATGTGATAGCCACCAATATAGTCGATAAACCTGGAGAGGTCATCCTCAGGTAGATCGGTAAGTCCGAAGCAGTCATCAATGTACCGAAGGTATACGATGGGAAGGGGACCTTGATATGAATTGAGAATTTGGTACTCAAGATGACCCATAAACAGGCAAGCATAGCTAGGGCCCATCTTGGTGCCCATGGCTACTCCACTAACCTGGTTATAGAAGTTACCATCGAACTCAAAGGTATTGAGGGTTGAGTACAAGCTCAGTAAGGCGGAGAAGGGTGGCAGTATCCACAGAGGGGTGTTGTCTCTGGTCAAGAAAGAAACGTAGAGCCAAGAGGCCGTCGGAATGAGGAATAGAGGTGTAGAGGGAGCAAACATCAAGGTGAAAAGTCGGTATGAGCGACCATGGGAGAGAGAGATGGAAGAGAAGATACTTAGTACATGGTTCGTGTCCTTGACATATGAGGGAAGACTAGCAACCATGGGCTGGAAGACACTGTCTAGAAAGTCTGATATGTGTTTAGTCGGGCAAGCACACGCTGACACGATGGGGCGTCCTGGATTGTCGATTTTGTGAATTTTGGGGAGCATATAGAAAGATGGTTTCCCAAGACCACTATTCGAGATAATGAGGCGGGACGCGCTAGGAGGAAGGAGGTGGTCACGGATAAGTTCCTTGATGGTAGATTGGACCTGCTTATTGTGGGGGACAGTAGCGTCGTCAGGACGGGGTTTATAAAACAAGGTATTGGATAGTTGTTTATTACCCTCTGAAATGTATAAGTCTTTGCGCCAAACTACCAACGCTTCCCCTTTATCAGCCGGTTTGATGACAATGTCCTCTCGGTATTATATTTAGCTGCTTTGTTTCAACTATTGTTAATTTAACTCTTTGCCTTCCTGATTATTTTAATAGTTTGAACTGAATTATCGCAGTGGAAATAGTATTTGTATGCCATAAAATCATTGAAGTATTTAAAAAGTGAAGAAAGATAGAAATTAAGGTTGAAAAATTGAAAATGTTAACAAATTAAGAATCCAGATCAATTTCCAATAAAATCAGGTGCAAATTTTATTCCATGCGTTATTTTTGCTAACTATATTAATTTAAGGGAGTCATGATAACTCAGCGGTTAGTGAACTGGACTACAAAGTACAAGAGGTCGGGTTTGATACTGATCTACGACTTCCAGGTTCACCCAACCTTAAATGGGTACCGGATTTTGTCTGGGGAAAGTAAAGCGGCACGGGCATGATACAGACCACATTACCCCAAAAATCATGTGCCGAAGATCTATAAAAAATTATGGTCATTAACACCATATTCCCTATACGCCACTTGGCATGACGGAGCACTTTACTTTTTTTTTTTTTTTTAATATATTAATTTATCTTTTTGCTGGTTGAATATATCATTTAGAATGTTCAATATAATAGTGGAATTCACATTTGATGTAGGTCAAAATCTATAACATAAACATTTTATATATATTAAGAGAGATAAAAATGTTAATACTTTTATGGAAAAGTCATTATATAATTTAAACTTTCAAGGTTTTTAAAGTTAAGCCTGGGGGACTGGTTGGCCTTGAGGCAAGATACCGGTCTCGAGACAGAGAGCTCGTGAGTTCAAATCTCAGCTGCACCAGTTGGGGTTTTTATTTGTGATTTATCTCTGCGACAACCACCCCTGGTCTCAGCAGTAAGGCATGGCTTGAAATGTCAATTACTCATGGACGGAAAAAATGTGAGTGCTTCCAAAGACAGAGTTATTTGCCTGTACAGCGAGGGACCCCTGCACACACAACTGCCAGGGAAAAACCGATTAACATGCAAAATTTAGATCCTAGTCTCTAGGGACTTCTCCAGGGATGAAGCTAGCGAACGGGAAAAAAAAAAGTTAAACCTGATTTATCTTGTTGTTGTTGTTGTTGTTATGGATCCAGTGACCTTTGAGCTGATGCCCTTCGGCCCAATGCCATGTAGTAGTATCTGCAGGTATTTTTAAGTTCTGCTGTTGTTCCATACAGAGTATTCCATTTGGAGGGTCTTTGGGGAAATAATGTTGTTCTGATGTCAGTGAGCTCTGGACATTGAAACAGGTGATGTTCTACAGTTTCTTGTGGGTGATTACAGAGTGGACATACTGGAGTATGGTTTTGTTGTATTCTATTTATGTGGTTATTCAGCATAACATGTCCTGTTCTCAGTCTGAAGATGGTGGTTTGGTCTCTTCTTGTTAGGTTGTTGATGTTGTCTTGTGGATTTGGTCTTGCCATATATTTAAAAAGCTCTCTCCCTGTTTTCCCTAAGGCCCATCCATTCAGCCACTCCTCCCTACTGCTGGAGTTTATGACTTGTTTGGCTGTGTCTAGTGTGATGGATGTATGTATCTGTGTCTGTTTAGATCCTCTCTTAGCTAATGTATCTGCCTATCATTTCCTGGTATATTTGAGTGTCCTGGGATCCATTGCATTACCAATCTTATGTTATGTGTTTCAATGAGTTTGTCTGTGTCTATGATAAGCTGTGTGAGTTCTGGTTTGTTCGTGTTGTTTTCCAGTGCTTGCAGAGCCGATTTGGAATCCGTAAATATGACTGTGTTTGTTTTCTTTGATGGTGTGGTATCGAAAATCGTATTTAAATGATAAATTGGATTTATCTTGTTAAAATTTATGCCTGAGAAAAAATAAATCCATTTCTGTCAGTGGAAAAGCAAATTATAAAACTGATGTTATGTTGGGATCATCATCACTGCACTTTGGATACATCTATAGGTGCTTCAATCTTCTTCTTGAAATGTTGAAAACCTCCAAGGATAACTCTGACCCTTGAGAACAAACTCTGTAGTACAGTCAGGGGATCCATAAATTGTATGGATGCGTTACTGGTCAGATTTCAATGCATGAAACTGAACTTAAGAGTAACATCATTTACTGAGTCATACCATTGCATGGTGTCAGATCTGGCATATCACATGTTTTGTACTTCTGTAAAAATGAGCATAAACTCAATTTTTTCTTCTGTGCACACCTGTAGACATCAACCTTAATAAATTCATAGAAAGCATTGATCAGTTCAAGACCAGTGACATCTACATACAGTTTGTTCAGGTATGGTACTGGCCAAAAGAGCCTTCACTGTTCAACATATTTTGGGCATGATTATAGCAGGTGATCAGCAGTCATTTGTCAGTGCCATAGTCATATTCACCAGATTCCTTTATTCTGGGTATTGAAAAGAAGAAACTTAAAACTGTTGTGGCCTATTCTGAGCCTAAAAATTGTTACCTGCTCTTTTCTATATAGCAGTTGTAGGCTTCATTTTCTGGTAACCATGGTGTTTTATATTGCATTTGTTCATGACAAATCTCTTTCCTCTTTAACTCCTCATGATTTGTACTTGTATCTGGCTAGTTTAGTTCATTACTCCCCTTTGCCAACTTGTATGTCTCATAAATTTCCAGGAATACTGCAGTGAAAGGGGTTCCA
Source organism: Megaustenia siamemsis (assembly GCA_032433765.1). Lineage (NCBI taxonomy): Eukaryota > Metazoa > Mollusca > Gastropoda > Stylommatophora > Ariophantidae > Megaustenia > Megaustenia siamemsis. The sequence goes on along the minus strand of JAVIAB010000050.1, from coordinate 38,495,513 downwards.
TGTTGCTGGAAGAGCTTGTAGAGTGTTGCTCATAAATTAATGAAGTCTTCATTTCCATGACCCCTCAGTGCTGTAACTAATGACAGAGTATATCTGTGAAGAATATATGGTTTTCTTTTTTTATTGTCTCCTTCAAGAGAGGTTTAACTGCAATTTTTAGAAGGAAAATTGGGGGACTGGTTGGTTTTGAGGCAAGACACTGGCCTTGAGTCAGAGAGGTTGTGAATTCAAATCCTGGCTGCATCAGTGGGGATTTTTATTTATGATTTCTATCTGCAACAACCACCCCTGGTCTCAGCAATGAGGCCCGGCTTGAAACGTCAATTACTCATGGACAGAAAAAAATGAAAACCTCCAAAGATGGAGTTATATGCCTGTGCAGCGAGGGACCCCTGTGCACACGGCTACCAGGGAAAAACGGATTAACATGCAAAATTCAGTTCCTAGTCTCTAGGGACTTCATCAGAGGTAAAAGCTGCCAAACTAAAAAAAAAATGGAAAATTTCTGCCTTAAAGTTACTTGATCACTTTCCTGTTTTCACAGAAAGCATTTACTTGGTTTCATTTTTTTTGGCAAATGAAGATTCCTCCTACTCCTTTTCTGTTATATTAGCTGCTGATGATCAATCATGATTGAGACTTATTAAATGTTAAATTTTTTTTAAAATTCAGAAAGTGTTATTTTTATCAGTTTTATCAGCTGAAATAGTTTATTTACTAGTTATATAATACTAGAGAGGATAAAAATGGTATATCAACAATGTAAGAGTTCTTGTAAAAATTAATCCTGCAAAGATAATGGGTAAATCCATACTATTTGGCCTCTATATTCTTATGGTCCAAGATTGAAGGCCACTTACCCATATAATTCACTGGCCACTGACCACAAAGGTCCAGGTTCAATTCCCAGATGTGGCAATATTTTTAAACTTAATATGGCTTCAGAGCCCTGAAAAATGGCATCAAGGATACTTTCCTAAGAAAGTGTTGTGTATGGCATGAAACAGATATCACACATAAAATGTGTCAATGGTATCTGAAACACATGGGCACTAACATCATATTCCCCAACGTCGTATGGCATAGTTGGAAACCCTTAATCTACTTATGCAAATAGTGTACATCTATCTATTGCTCTATTGAGCTGATAAGCAGATATTTTGTACTCTCTATGTCAAACAATCTTTGTTATCAGGTGCCAGACTTTGTACAGGACCAGCATTGTACTTCGCAACATGTCCCTGTTCTTGGCAAACCTCTCAATATCGAGAAGGGAGCTGATACCTGTTAATGCTGCCTCTCACCTCAATGCTCTTTTTTTTAAGTCTTTCTCTATGTTTGCCTCTTTTTTAAGTGCATATGCCAAATTAAAATTAAAAAGTGATGTATCTTTTGTAATAGTGTCTTGCTAATTCTTGTACAAGTTAGAAATAAATCACACTGTTATGTAAAGAGTGGTACAGTCACAAACCTAAAGCTATTCTTCTGTATGTGGAAGAAAATGTAGGCTGTTCTGGCTCCAGAATCCAGCACTTTTCATCTATTTCTGTCAGCATATTCCAAAACTGTTGATAAGATTGAACTCTGATTTCAAATTGCTGAAACACATGCGTCAATCGTGTCTGTGGACAAGAGATACAAGTAATGAAGCTGACTGGGGGACAAATTAAAGAATTTGGGTGCAAAATAACTTTATTAAAGCATAAAAACTGATTCTATCTATCTATCGACCTTTCAAGCGAAATTTTCTTTGTAGCAGTCTCAATAAAAGCGAAGACCTTTTACCAAATCTCGCTATTTGTCTCTGTTCTGTGCAAGCATCTCGATTTCATTGACAGAGCCAATTCCTGCTGCCATCTACCTCTCTGATCACTGTTCATCTCAATGGTTCTCTGGGTCTGTTTCCTCCAACATGTTGTTTCCCACTTGAGGGCTTGCTTTGCTATTCAGTTATTATCTCTTCTTATCACATGTTCAACATAAGTCCATCATCTTTTCTTGATTGCTGATGATATTAGTGGTTGATTGGCAATTTCTCTAATTTCCTCTAATAAAAACTGATTACAAAGTAAAAAAAATATGATGAGTGTTTTACAACAAGCATGGTTTTTTTAATCAATAATAAGGGGAACAAAAAAAATAATGAAAACAGAACAAAGTGTAAAAGTTTTCACTTCACAGCATAAACCTATCAGTTCTAGTTCTTAATTCTTAAGACCATCATTATTGTGCTCAGTCAGTGCCCATTAGTACTCCAATCTCATTTAGTTATACAGAAAGAGCTGAATCCATATATCAGTCAGTATGTTAGGGTTTCCACCATGTCTTTAACACATTCCGTACCGTGAGCCACAAAATGGGGCTCTGATAACTGCTGTGAGAAACCCAGGGATCGCGTTTTGATGCTTTAAATTTCTTCATGTTTCTGCAAATATTTCCACTAAAGCTTTGTTATTCTCCTATTTAAACCTCTTTTCCGACTTTCTGAACAAATTATCATAACAAACTGTGTGTTTATTTTTATTTATTTTCTCGCTGTTATTTCAAATTTTACTAAATTTCCTAAAAATGGCCAGGCCATAGTGTATTAAGCTCTAGATAACGAATGCGTTAATGACCTTACCATGTCAGACCAATGAAAGTCAAATTTCCCAGGCAAGTTTGTTTCACAAAGAGGTGGTTGTCTTAAATCCTGGAATAAAATAGAACATTGGCGTTAAAAAAAAAGTAAATATAAAGTTTGATTAATGAAAATGAATTTTAAATAACCAGGAATTTTGTCACTGCCACTCAATTAGTTCTCCCTTGTCCTTACCCACAATTCCCAAGTTTGCTAACTATTTCTACAACTATATCAGTGAAGTAGCATTAGACAATATAAGGGGACCTAGTTAGACATGGGTTATTTGATATTTCAGATTTGGTATTGCAACCCCAGGGCCTACATCCAGAGGTGTATATTGATGCATCAATGATAGAGTCTTAGCTATGAACATGTATGTATCTAATTAACTAAGATTTATCAAATATACAATTATACTCAACACTGAATTAATATAATTCCTTCTGTCAACTCTCATGACATCTCTTTCAAACACTTTTTTCTCATTCAAATCATCTGAAGCTCAAAGGTAGCTTGTTTATGCCTCTATAAACCTTGTTTTGACTGGACGAGTCATGCATTTTTTTCTTACACACTGGCAACTTTTGTAACAGATTGGTAGTATTTTCTCCTAAATATTTCATAAATGTCAGAATCAAGGGAATATTATGTACACCGTCTTATAAGATGTCACAACAATGTACTTATCCCACTAGAACCCCTTCTGAGAGGACTAATCCTGTTCCTACATAAGATACTCTCCTCCTCTCCAACAAATAAACTGTTACCATAATCTTCTTTTACTATTTTTTCATTCTATGCTCTGATTCTTCTAATGTAGTAAAATTGACAAAATGGAATTTTTTTTTATCATTAGTCAAACAACTGTGGTGGTTATTGTGGCACTCTTGACAATGTCTTCAAACTTTTCTTCCAACCTTCACAATTGGGAGTTGTTTTCTGGGATATAAAGGTTAATTCTGTCCAATCTTTGAGGTGATCTTCCTACTGCTTGCTCCATCTTGTCTCCTTTTGCCTGGCACTGTGCCATGTAGAACGGTCTTAGCAAGGCCTGTAGAGCTTGTAACATGTCCGTACTATTTTTAATTTTCTTTCATATACCGCTGACAGTAGGCCTTTGATTGATTCTTCATGGGGCCTTGTCACCAAACTTTTAGTTGTGTCCCTTGTTTTAACGTAGTGCACAGATGATCAAAGATCGTTATACCTCAGTCAAATATAGTTCCTAAAATATAGTTTTTAAATACATCTTCTGCATACACTTAAAACAGAATTTAATTATATTAATTTGACAATTTTATGTTATTCTCTTAAATATTCTCTTTTATAGCATATAAAATAAATTAGTAATAATTTATAATGGCATTTTTACAGAGCAGCTGATCTGTAATTTTGGCCCATGCGCACAATTAACATGACTTAGAAATCTAGTATTCCTACTGTGTTATTGGAAACAAATTAATGCTTTAAAAATATAAGTACACATTGCAGACACCATTGAATTGTAAATGAGTTGTAACTTACATAGTTATTACGGATGTTATTTTAAAATCTCTCTGCAACGTGTAGTTTTCTCATAATCATGTTTAAATATGTAGATCACTCTGACTTTTTACAGGCAATGATTGCAATCACTGGTGACTTGTTTAAAATATTTTTTCTTAACCTAAATATACATTATCAGCTGTGAATATTTACATATCGATGAACGGTATATTAAATTAGTTCAGATAGTTATTCTTGTCAGGAAAGCAAAAACATGCAATAGTTACTGGGAGGTTTTTATGTAGTTATTTTTACAACATTTTGGGAAACAACGAACACACAGACACCCACCCCTTTTTACAGGCCAAGGTGCCTGACAGCAACAGAGCTGAAGTTATCAGTGAATCATAGCAATGACTTGCACCAGGAATGGTGAAACAGGGCCATTTAGATCCCACTCAACCTCTCTGTGGTGCCTCTTGTAACAGACTAGCCAGTCAAATCTGGCCAAGTGAATAGGGATCAAGAGAGAAGGCAACCCAGTACTCAAAAATGGCATGCTGAAGTCGGATGTGTTGGGTCAAAAGGCACAAATATCACAGTTCTACTGCAAACCATAAAACAACACATACATGCAACTTTTAAGGGCGGATAACGAAGAGGCGCATTCCTTTAGCCATCAGGTGAATGCAAGCAAGAAATACAGATGCACTACTGTTCATACTTATCTGATCTTTGTTCTTAGTAAAAAAAAAAAATGTTTGCTTTTCGATATGTGGTATAGTCTTGCCTGGACTACTGCTGCCTGTGCAATTCTAGCTAATAGAAATAGATTTCCCATTTTTTTTAAAGTTCTTTATTCTCAATTTTACTTCAGCCTCATATAATTTTTAATTTACTCTCATTCTTTGAGCTAAAGTTACTAAAATTATAATATGAGTAACACATACCTGCTTGTTAAATATGAGCTTCAAGGTATGCCACCTTTTGGCTGCATCATGTAGACCAAGCTCGACACATGAGAAACTTTCATCAATATGTGCAAGACTGATGAAGAAATGGCAACATTCTTAAGATTGTAACTGCGTTCTTGAAATAAAACTAATCAACATTGGTAACATAACTTTAATAAAGTATAACTATCTTATGTTCTGTAAAAATAATAGCTAGAAAAAAATAATAAATATTTACTTTTGCCATCCCAGTTCCTGGAGTTGTTGAAGAATGTGGCAGCTGTGCTGTGACCAAACTTCAGGCTCTGGGTGTGCAGTTTTCAAACAACTTTCCTGATGGAAGCACAAATTAATTAAAACAAATTGAATAATATTGATAACACATCATAATTGATAACAATAAAAAAAAATTTTTTTTTTTTTTGCATTCGCCAGCTTTGACCTCTGACGAAGACAAGGAACTGAATTTTGTGTGTTAATCCAGTTTTGCCTGGTAGCCGTGTGCACAGGGGTCCCACGCTGCACAGGCAGATAACAACGTCTTCGGAGCTACTCATATTTTTCCATCCTGCAAGCCGGGTCTCACTGCTGAGACCAGGGGTGGTTGCCGCAGATAGAAATCATAAATAAAAATCCCAACTGCTGCAGCAGAGATTTAAACTCACAACCTCTCTATCTCAAGATTGGTGTCTTGCCTCGAGACCAGGCAGTCTCCCCAATCAAAGAATAAATTAAGCTGGAAAAAAGGGCAAACATTACCTTGTTGTGAGCCTTAACAACAAGAGCATGTAGATTGTCTTCATTTATACAAAATGACAAAGAAGCTTTATATTACATGAAAGTGATCAAAGGAGACTTTTAAAATGTACATAATTGAATACAAAACCAAAAAGTGTGGTAGAAAGTATGATAAGTAAAGATAACATATCTGATATAAAAACAAAGAATACTAAACATTATATGGCAATGTAAAACTTCTTACTGCTATAAGCACAAAGTCCTTGAGAAACATAACAAGACTCTTGGACTTCTGAAGTCTCTGAAACAGGAGATTTAAACCAATTTAACAACCAGATAATTTATTTTTTGTAGTAATAATGCAATTAGAAATATAAAAAAGCAGTTGAGCACCAAGATGGACGCATGTTTACGTTGAACAAAGCCCAATGGCCAAGATCTGAATTTGCAGAATTCTGTTCATTCTCAACGGCAGCCGTTATAGTTTAGCTTTTACTAGCACAATGCCTGGAGTATAAGCTCAGAACACAATCTTATCGTGCTTTCTCCCTGCATCGAAGGTTGGTGACAATGGAGATTCATTTCACTCTGACTCTTGTGGGCGCTGTCTTAAATGAACCAAATTAGTAAACAACCATGCATCCACTAACGCAGGAGGAGATCAACACCTTCTTTGACAAACTATCCAAATAGTAAATTGCATGTTTCATCATATATTCGTATATATCTGGTAGAACAATTAGTTTAAAATACTTGTCATAACATGACTTGTCAGCATCGGTGAGACTCCCGGAAGTTCGTGATAGTTAGGAGGGTCTTATAGTCTGTTGCTTGATGTGTGATGGTGATGGTCTAATCACCAACTAATTACTACATCAAGCTTGGGCAGATTGTGCTCGTAAGCCTGGGAGGGTCGACCATCTAAGGGCAGAATCCCCCTATAGGAAAGACAATCTGCTGCCTTGCAGGAAGATTGGGGACAATCAAAGGCTAAGGAAAGCAAACCTGAATAAAATGCTGGCTGAAATCGGATGCACTGGGCCACTGGCGCAGAACACAGTGCAACGTTTTAACAAGTAATCAGTCAGGCTGGATCTAACAGACTCTAATTATGATAGAAACTACCGCTGACCATAAAGGCTTCAAGAAACAGCTGAATATAATAAAAACTATATGGGGCAATCGATTCGCTTAAACAGACAGCTGACTTCATGAGAGAGTCTGGAATCCTACTCTGATTGAGTCTTGATCGCACAGAGAGAGAGAGAGAGAGAGAACTACTTATGTCCAGTTTTATTAATCCAACAATCTGTATCAATCAACCACTTTTCATGGAATGCATGTTTTGACATGACGTAATGATGATCAAACAAAATGGTTCTATTTCTGAAAAGTGGTTTAACTGGATTAAGCTCTACAGTCATATATTTATGATGCAAGTCAAAGTGAAACTATTTATATTCCTCTTCTGATTTGCCTGACTGCTACTTCCCATCATCATCTACCATTGAAAGGACATTGAACTGGCATAGATGCATTATTGTGTTGTCATTTACAGCAAGCTACAATGCTTGTATGCTGTATGTCTTTTGTGTCAATGTTTCCTACTTGAGCAAAGCATTCTGGATGCTTTCTCCCTTGATTCCTACTTGCTTGACCAGACTGGCTGATTTGTTTCCAAAGATTATATAGTGAGGTGAGTGGGGATCTTGATGATTTTTGGTTCACTGATCCTAATGCAAGCAGTCAGCTATAAATCACTCATCATTTTCAGTCCAGGTGTTGTCTTGCATCTTGATCTCAGATCAAAGATGCATGGGGAATATAGCATTAGTGCCAATATCTCTTTTTTCAAAATAATCAGCGTAGCTATGGGTGAAGTGATCATCATCATCATGCCAAGGTGATCTATATTACCATTGGATATATCTGATTCCCCACTTTTAGGAGCCGGGTGAACCATGAAGAAAAAATGTCACCACAGCTGGGAGAGGTGCCTCCAGCCATGTGATCAGCAGGTGAATGCATAAACATTTTGCACTGCTGCTTCAAAAAGTTGAAAATGTTAAAGCAAAATAATATGGGGAAAATATGTAAAGGTGAGCAAAAACAAAAAGGTTACCTGCTGAATAAGGCTACTTTTATGACTTATTTTGTGCTGTAACTTCCATTCACATTCCAGTCTGGCTGAGGACAAGTCTTTGTCATCTGGTACTTGAATACAAACTTTGTATGAGTAGCCCTGTGTAAATAATTGATCCTTAAACATACTGCTGTATCAGTACTACAGGTAAATCACCTGTTTGTATTAAAAATTGTGATTACAAGCAATTAAGCCCTGATAAAATTCTTCTGAGTGCTTGCTTGCGTTTACCCAATGACTAAAGGAGTACACCTCTTTGTCATCCGCCCTTAAAAGGACAAAAAGTGGGTGTGTCTGGTGTCTGTGTTGTGATTTGCAGTATAACTATGATATTTGCGCCTTCCGGCCGAACACATCTGACTTCAGCACAACAATTTCGAGTACCTGGTTGTCTTCCCTCTTCTATCCCCACTCGCTTGGTCAGACTAGACAGGTTAGTCTGTTACTGGAGGCACCATGGAGAGGTGGAGCAAGGTCTGGATGGTTCTGACTCACTGATCCTGGTGCAATCCATCAGCTGTGGGTCGCTGACAACTTCCAGCCCTGCTGCTGTGAGGGGCGCCTTCGCCTCCATTCTTCTGAGTGAGTTGGAATCTTGGTGAGAAAGCTGATATCTGTTGTTGATGTTGCTTCTCTGTGTTTTTTTTTCAGTATTTCTCTAGGTCAGCCTTTTTTTCTTTTACCCTCTGGTTCCCATATGAGGGCTTGCTTTGAGATTCTCTTCTTGCCTCATATATATATATATATATATATATCAGGAGGCAATCTGATCATCAGAAACAACCATGTAGTGTAAGTGATTCAGCTCTCTAGCTTCTTGACACTCTAAGGGAGATGAGCCCACCTGGGCCATCACTCCCAGACGTCAACCTCCTGCTGCATTAAACTATAAAACTTACAGTATATTCTGCACAAAATAACTACACTTATTCTATTATTTATATATAAAATCATCATCATCATCAAGTACCAGGATTACTGGCATAGGTGATCATGTCTCTCCACAACTTTCGATCTCGGCAGCTATTTATCATTTCTGTTGTTGACCTTCTGCCAAGCCATTCTCTTAAGCTGTCTGTTATTTTTTCTCTTTGCTTTCCTCTATCTCTTCGTCCCTCAATTTTTCCAGTTGTTACAATATATTCCAGTTGTTCTCTTCTCATTACATGGCCAAAAAATGATGATGGTTTCTTCCTAATATTGGAAATTAGCTCTCTTTTTGCTTTGACCTCTCTCAGAACATCTTCATTACTCTTCTTAGCTGTCCATGGTACTCTCAACATTCTTCTGTAAAACCACATTTCTACAGACTCCAGTGATTTTCTTGTCTGTTGCCCTATTGTCCATGATTCGCATCCATATGTTAAGATGGCTCTACATATATAAAATATGTAGTTGTAAATTAGGAATCTTATTGTGCTTGAACAATCCATGACATAAAATTAAACAAACAGAATACTTGTCTTGCAGGAAGAGCCTGCTCAGAAATGTTTTGATATAATGGAAAAAGTGTGCTCATGCAGGTAGTTGGTAGTTAATTAAAATGTAAAGGGATTTCTCAATTAACTATTTGACTATAGGTATTAGATTAGTAAAAGTAGTATTACTATTATAGGGGGATAGTAGACTATGATGACTATATTGTATGACCATAAACTAATAATGACAGTAATAACTTAGACTTAGAATGATTTGTTGATGATTATCTGACTTATGCAAGCACAAACGCAATAATAATAATATCTCTCTCTCTCTCTCTCTCTCTGCGATCAGGACTCAGTCAGAGTAGGATTCCAGACTCCCACATGAAGTCATCTGTCAGGTTAAGTGTGTTGATCGCCCCCACAGACAGAACGTCACATTGAGAGTCCGCCAGATCCACTCTGACTGAACACCCGTTAATACGTTGCACTGTGTTCTGCGCCAGTGGCCCAGTGCATCCGATTTCAGCCAGCATTTTTTCAGGTTTGCTTTCCTTAGCCTTTGATTGTCCCCAATCTTCCTGCAAGGCAGCAGATTGTCTTTTCTGTAGGGGGATTCTGAACTGAGATGGTCTACCCTCCCAGGTTTACGAGCACCATCTGCCCGAGTCACTAGAGGTGACTAACACAGACATGCACACACAGAGATATGAGATGTGAATAACACAGACACGTGCACAGCGATACGAGCCATGACTAACACTGACACACATCAAGATATATGACACATGACTAACATAGACATGCATATAAAGCTATGAGATATGACTGACTTAGACATGCACACACAAAGATATGACGCATACCTAACATAGACATACACACAAAGATATAAGATATGACTAACATAGGCATGCACACACAAAGATATGTGATGTGACTTACGTAGCCATGCACACACAAGAATATGAGATGTGACAGACACAGACATGTACGCACAAAGATATGAGATATGACTAACATAAACATGCAAACAAAGATATGAGATATCCCTAACCCAGACATGCACACACAAAGATATGACACATGACTAACACAGATACACACTAAGTTATGATATATTACTAAACTCAGACGCACATAAAGATAAGAGACATGATTAACACGGACACACCAAGATATGAGATATGACTAAGATGACACACATCTAGATATGAGCCATGGCTAGCACACACACACACACACACAACATACACTTAAGCTAAGATTTGATCCATGGCTAGCACAGAAACACCCCAAGATATGAGCCATGACTAGCACAGAAAAACAGTAAGATATGAGTCATGTCTTCACGGAAAAACACCAAGAAATGAGCCAAGTCTAGCACATAAACACATTGAGGTATCCATATGCTTGGGTTAGTCTGCAGACTCTTCTTAACGTGTGAATCATTGACATACGAGACGCAGGCTTCGATTAACTGTCCGCAGGTTTCGTTCAAACAGTTGTCCGAAGATTTGAGAATGCAGTCTGACACGTAGAACTTTCCCTTGCATGCACTGTTCCCGGCTGACTGTTCAGATGTGTCGTTGAAACAGTTGTCTGGACATTTGAGAGTGCTGTCTGACCCGTTGTACGTTTCCTTGCACGTGCAGTATGCACTTTCCGGGTCACATATGATGTCACAGCCATCAGAACACGTCTGTTCGCACTGTAGCCCAAAATTACCATCGGGACAAGTGTCATTACAGGTATAGCCAGGATGTTTACATTGTCGTCATTTTCCAGATTTTTCCCACATAAAGGACAGACACTGAGACAAGACCTGGAGCAATCGTGTCCATAGACCCCATGTGAGCATTTGCCGTGACACGTACCAATGATGAAGTCGCAGCTTTTGCTACACCCACTATACACTGCACAAAACGACCAAGAATACCCGTCCAGACAATAGGTGTCTGCAAATGTTTGCGCCTCACACACCGTCGGTTCACTGCCGGCCTGCGAAATGATCGGTGAGAACTCAGTCTTAATGTGTGCCATTGGCGTTTGTGTGGTGACTACAATAGTGTTCATAGAAACATTTGGATATGATATATCATTAGACTGGAACACTACACCGCCACTGTCAGAGGAAGCCTTTAGAGTGGCATTCTTTACCCGAATCATAGTGCTAGCTTGATGATAGAATCGAATGGTGTGAATCTACTGGGGCGTGGCAAAGTTCAGATACCAGTAAACAGGACTGTTTCCACTTCTCAGTTTTGTGTGTGTGCAGTCATTGTCATAAAGATTGGTCCTTCTTTTGCCATTTACTGCGGCCTCTGGTCCACATTCGTCTCCTGTATAACAAGAATTAAACGTGTCGGCCTGGTTTGTGTTCTGATTGAGAGCCACATTCCGACCCCCGCCTATGTGGATGGAGCAGATATTTGCAACTATCGACCCTGCAATCATAACTTGTTGATCAGATCAGCCCCAGAGCAAAAGACATCAATCTCGTGCTGACTAACTACAAACCTTGAATCATTGCTACATGAGGCAGAACCATTTAGTAATGTCGTGAAACTGTCCGGAACTATTAAGTCATTTGCATAAATCCTAAACCATGAGAACAGCAAAGATTGATTGAGAGTTGCCTCAACTGATGTAGAATTTGCGTCCGAGTTACAAGTGGTGTCGTTGTAATTAAACAGGAAAGTAGGTTCAGAATTTTTAGGCGTATTTGTACACGAGAACCAAGTACTGACACTGGGGTCCAAAATATTCGTGTTGATAAATGTCATTGTTTGGGCATATCCCTGTAGTTTTGTCATAAACTCTCTCTCTCTCTCTCTCTTTCTGCGATCAAGACTCGATCAGAGTAGGATTCCAGTCTCTCTCATGAAGTCAGCTGTCTGTTTAAGCGAATCGATCGCCCCATATAATTTCTCCTCCAGGGAGGTGGGCGTGGACCACATTGCTCTTCTTAGGTCCGTGTACTGGGGGCAATCCTGTAGAACATGTTTTGTTGTCATATTGTCCAGTGTACAGTGGCATAGGCTGGTAGTTCCTATTTTGAATTTGGTGAACATGTGATTTCTCATTCTATTGTGGCCTGTGCGTAGGCGAAGTATGATGACTTGATCCCTCCTTGATAGTTGGTGGTATCCGTCACTCTCGTTATGCTTTGGGTGTTCACGTTTCCATTTTTCATGGAACTGACCCTTGAGGATGGATTTGGCTTCATCATAACTGAGCGGATTGTTCTCTTGTGGTAATCTCCCTCCCGCTTTAGCTAATTTGTCTGCTCGTTCGTTCCCGTGTATATTACAGTGTGATGGTATCCACTGAATGACTACTCTCTGGAAGTTATTGCATAGTTGGTCCAGGGTTGTTCTCAAGTCATCTAGTTCATTGTTCTTGTGGTTTATTAGAGCTGATAGTACTGATAGTGCATCAGTCAGAATCACCAATTTATTGTGCATGTTATTTTTGTGTTGAGTAGCCAGTGTTGCAGCTTCTCTGATGGCCTCAGCCTCTGCTTTAAGTTGTTAGAGAATTTTCCAGTAGCTATAGACTTTGTGATCTCGTCCTGATTATTCAGCGTCAAGAATACACCTCCCCCTCCATTTCTGGTGGCATTTGTAGCAGAGCCATCTGTATATATGTGGGACCAAGAGTCCTGTGGGTAAGTATCGTGTATATGTTTTTCTGCTACGTGTTTTCTTTCTGTGTCTGATTGGGTGCCTTTTTTCATGATTCCTGTTATGTTTTCCTGAAGTTCTGGTATTTTATGTTTTCCGTGAGGAGACATATCAGATGGGCCCAAGGGTTTCGATATTGTTTGGGAAAGAACTGGTCTCCAGTAGTTAGTTCATTGGCAATTGCAGCGAAGTTGCTCCTCTTAAGTCGTACAATTCCAGAACCAGATATTCTTTGGTGCATGGGGTGGCTAAGGAGCCTTCTATATTTCTCCGCTTGTTGCAAAACTTTAGTGACCCGTCTGTCATCTAAGGGTTGTAAGCCTGTTACTGTTTCTAGAGTCTTGATAGGTGTAGATTTCATAGCACCAGTAATGATACGGGCAGCTTGGTTCTGTATTCTGTTAATTTTGCAAAGGTGTGATTTGGAAGCCATAGCCCAGGCTGTGACTCCATATTCTAGAACTGGTCTGACTCTTCCTACATATAGTCTTTTCAAAATATTGCTGTCTGCCCCCCAGTCCGTTCCTGCCAATTTCTTCATAATATTTGTTCGTTTCCTGGCTTTCATCCTTGCTCTGTCTATCTGATTTTTCCAAGTCATTCTGCGATTCATAGTGACACCAAGATATGTTGGGCTGTGATCAATAGGTAGTGTATGATCCTTTAACTTCAAATTTGCAGAGAGTGTTTTCCTTGATAGGCTGAAAATTGTGTATGAAGTTTTCCTTTCGTTGATTGGTAAGAACCAGGTGTTTGTCCACTTTTCAAGTTCACCTAGGGCATCTTGCATCCTGGAACCAGCCACTGACATACTTTCCTCGCGAGCCCATAACGCCAGATCATCTGCGTATATTGCTGAGTGTATTCTGGGTGGAATGTCCATTACGATGTCATTTATGAAAATTAAAAAGAGTGTTGGGGACAAGACTCCGCCTTGTGGGACACCTTGCTCGATAGAGACCTTCTTACTTAGTTGACCTTGAACTTGTACTCTGGCCGTTCTATCCTGAAGGTATTGAGAGACCCAATTGAATAAACGACCCTGGATGCCAAGTCTAAAAAGCTTGTTCTTTAAACCCTCACGCCAAACCCTATCAAAAGCCTTCTCCATGTCGACCCACACTGCCAGCGTGTGTTTCTTTTCTTGTAGAGCATCCTCTATTTCCTGTGCAATGTAGGTGACCAGGTCTTCAGTTGATCGGTGCTTACGGAAGCCATTTTGTTGTGGTATGATTTGTTGTTTTGTCTCCAAATGCCACACAAGTCTTCTGTTAACCAGCCTTTCCATGAGTTTACTCAGGCAGCTCAGTAGGCTAATTGGTCTATAGCTACTTGGGTCTAGTGGGTCTTTTCCACACTTGAGAATGGGCACCATAATAGCTTCTTTCCAGATTGCCGGCACATGACCTCTCTTCCAGCTAGCATTTAGTATCCTTAGAAGCTGGCTCTTGGCTTTCTGCCCCAGATTTAGGAGCATTTCGTTGGAGATTCCATCTTTACCAGGTGAACTTTTGAGCTTCAATCCTTTGAGTGCAACATCTAATTCAGTTGGGGTAAAGATGGTCGTCTGATGCTCTTCTGGTGCAAAAGGCATGTGTTTTGCATCTTGGTTTTCCTGCCTTGCAGCTTTCTGTTTGTCTATTGGAATGTTTATTCTACTAATGTTTTTGTAAGTCTCTATCAGTAGATTTGCTGCCCTTTTGCCTGTGAGGATGTTCTGATTGTGTGCTAATGATATTGGTGGTCGGCAAGTGTTTTCGCCACTCAGAGCTTTCGCAAGTTTCCATAGTTTATGACCATTTTTGTCTAGATTAAGGCTCTCTGTTTTGTCTATCCAGCTCTGTCTTGCTGATATCATGACCTCTCGTCTGTATTTGGCCGAGGCTGCTTTGTAGGCAATATTGCTCTCTGTGGTGTGTGATGTTTCAGCTAGTTCTCTGGCAGAGTCCAGTTCCTCTTCTAGTCTTTGTATTTCCTTGCTCCAGTATGGCCTGTAGTTTCTTCTTGCTCCTCTAGGAATGGATTCTTTAGCAGCTTTCATGATGCCATATGTTAACCGCTCTATCATATTTGTTACCTTCTTTTCGTGGGTGTTGATAGGTGCAGTATATGCATCAGTGAGCCTTGCAAACTTTGCCCAATCTGCTCTCTTATAATTCCAGCGTGGAAGAGGTATTTGCAACTCCTGTTTGTGAGCAAGAGCCACTGAAAGTTTGACTGGTCTATGGTCACTATCTCCAAGTTGGTTCAGCACTTTTCTGGTTATTTTGATAGACATGTCTCCAGTTGCAAACGCTAGGTCGGGGGTGGAAGTTGTTTTCCATCTTCTTGAGTAGAAGGTTGGGGGGTCCTCCCTAGAGTTTATGAGGAATAGGTTCGAATATATAAACGAATATATACGAATAATAATATCTAATCACTCATAATCATATCTTATCTAATCAATCATATCATATCTAATCAATATAATTATCCGGATGATCAAGAACTAAATGCATCATGATTCATGCCGCGCAGCAATCTAACTAAATTATACTAAATAAATCTAAAATCTAATCAAGTATCAAACACGTCCGCGTTGTTATGAGTGGCGAGTCATTTCAAAGTCATTTCTGATTTCAGACGATCATATATCAGATTCCATAGGACATTCTGTTCAGGAAATGAAAAGTGGAAAGGAGGGAGAGAGTGGAAAATGTTAAATAATAATTAATAATTGCTTTTCTGTATTAGGATTGTTTAGTAATTTGGTAGAGTAATCACTAGTATCTATCAAGGTCAGGTAATGCCTTTCACTGACTTTCACTTTCACACTTTCAGTTCAAGCTGATACTGGTTACCACCAAAAACGGTTCGTTCTTACCTGAATCTGAATAACACACTAATCTAATAACAGGGTCAGTGTAACTGTAACAAACATGATTCGTTCATTCTCATTCCGGAAAAATGTAAAAAAAAAAACAACAAAAAACAAAAACACAGTACTCAGTACAGCACAACTTCATCATTATATATATAATTAATTAAATTATTTATTACAAAACTATAAATACAAATTAAAACAAATTAAATTATTAAATACTAATAAAAGTAAATTAAATTACTAATAATAATAATAATAAAAAAATATACTAAAATACTTCAAATTCAAATCAAATCAGTTTCTTACTTGAATAGTTAGAAAGCCAGAGTATTTCGAAATGCCATTTGAATTGTCAACAAGAATCAAAAGCGGAAAATGTTCTAAATGAGCCATGACGATGTAGGAGAGAACTATATTATATATATATATTATAGTTGTTGTTCAAATGAAGAACAAATGTCATTTATTTATTGTGTCCAGTTTGCGTTTAGCAGAAGTGGGATTACAAATATGGCGCTTCGTCTGACCTTTGACTTATAACCTTTCGTTGAACTAAACAAATTATTAATTATTTGCAGACTTGAAACTTCTTGATACACGTCAATAGTAAAAATGACATGGTATCTTAACACTTTTTATGAAGTAAATGCCTTGTAATTGACATTAAATAAAACTGGAAAAGTTTTTTAAAACCTGAAGACGTAAGAGATTTTTGATTTTTAAAAATCATTTTAAAACAGACTTTACACGCAAAATTCAGTCCCACAAAATTGAGTGGGTGGGACTTCGTCAGAGGTCAAAGCTGACGAAAGCGAACGAACGAACGAAATCATTTTTAGAAGAGTAAAGGGTTTCTAAGGTGGCGGATCTAGTCCACGTTCTCTCGATCGCTGCAAAAAGTGCTTTCGATGTCTGATTAATTTCAGTTCTCCATCGCAGTCCAGTCACTCCTATGCGTTAAAATCAAGATAATGATCTACTCATTACATCTCCGCTGATATGTTGATATCTCCGGCGTACGACATTGACATTGTTTGTTTGTTTTAACCATTGATAAAACAATGTCGTACGCCGGCGATATTCCATTTTCGACAAATCAAGTGTTGTGAATGCGACCTTTCATCGTCTAGACTTGTTCTGCGCTTTACGTCACATTGGTGCTGTTCATGACCGTTGTTGGATTTGCTTGACGCAAGTTATTTCCATGTTACCTACTAATGTGAAATGCTTCGTCAGCCGCAGTTTTATCTCTTTAGGGAATTTGCACCGTGCGCTGTTCGTTGTAGGCTACATTCACTAGAGTAATCAAGAATCTAAAGGGCGCGACATTGCTGTGCTTGCACCATTGTTATGTGTGCTACATCATCGTAATGGTTAATCGTAAATCCCTAGACCGGCGTTACGCTAATCTTACGGTCTGTTGTTTGATGTGCGACGGGAATATATTCGAAATGTTATATTTATATGTTCGAAATTGGAGTCAACAACTATGGCCTAACATCATCAAGCGCTATACATTTTTAAAGAAATATGACGATCATCACTTTCGGGAGGACGTGAACTTCTGGTAAATGGTGGATAGGCGGCAGGAACCATTGCAGGCTATGCATGAAAAGTGTTCCTTGTTGCAGTTTCCTCATATTCCAAGTGCATGGACTGGTTGGTCTCAAGGCAGGACACCGGCCTCGGGACAGAGAGGTTGTGGGTTCAAATCTCGGCTCCACCGGTTGGGATTTTTATTTATGATTTCTCTCTGCGACAACCACCCCTGGTCTCAGCAGCGAGGCCCGGCTTGAAACGTCAGTTACTCATCGACGGAAAAAAACATGAGTACCTCCGAAGTCGGAGTTATCTGCCTGTGCGGCGAGGGACCCCTGTGCACACGGCTGCCAGGGAAAAATTGATTAACACGCAAAATTCAGTTTCTAGTCTCTAGGGACTTCGTCAAAGTTGAAAGCTGGCGAACGCAACAACAACAAAGAGGAGTAAAGACTGATATAGGGTCAACCACGAAAAAGATGGTTTAATTATGGAATATTGCTACTTGCCGTTAACTCGATGACTACTAAAGGAATTGGTGTTCTCTTCATTATCAGTCCTTAGAAAGATACTAAGTGGACGTAGAATTGTTATGTTGTAGTTTGCAGAAGAACTGTGATATTTACGCCTTTCGGCCCAACACATCCGACTTCAGCATGACATTTTTTTGAGTACCGGGCTGTCTTCTCGCTTCGATCACTAATCTCTTGACTAGACTAGACGGGTTAATCCGTTTCTAGATGCGCCACAGAGAGGCGGAGTAGGGTCTTGATGGTTTTTATTCGCGGATCTTGGGGCAAGCCATCAGCTGTAGGTCGTTGACAACTTCGATCTCTGCTGCTGTGAGCTGCTTTTACCTCCTGGTGGAATATTATTAAGAAACAATAGGAAACATAACAGCAGAAGAAGACAACAGAAAACCAAAAAACGGCAATTTATATCTCCCTCAACGCTAAAAGACATGTGGAAGGAAATAAAAGAAGGATGGTTTGGATATCATAAATTGGGAAACAAATAGTCAATGAATCATGAAATAACTATTTTTCTGGAGGGCGCTCTGTAGTCACCACAAATGAAATAGTGAGGTTATTTTAAAGGCTGGTTAAACTAGGGGGTATCAGATGTAGAAGAAAAATAAAAGCATGACAATATATCTGAAAAGTAGGACTAAGTCTGAAAAGGAATAATTGTTCACACAAAAAATCAGGACATGATAATATGGCGCTTATTTTAAATACTTTATTTAATATGTACTCGTTAATGTAGACTGAGAGTCAATGATATGTCTAAGAACTGATTTGATACGATAAGATAATGAACATTTGAGAGAATCTGCAAGACAGGAATTCTCCCCATTGTAGTGATGTTTTGTTACACCAAATAAAACACATTGGTTCAGGAAAACAGAAGTCTTGATTAATTATGTCTTATTAGCGTCATATTAATGTCTTCTTTCAAGTTGTTAATCAAATTGTGAATATAAAGATTACAGTATGTCTATACGTATTGTCAAGTCTGATGAGTCAGTTATATAACTTCTGCCTACGATGCTAACTTTTGGCATGTTTTCTCATTCCTATTCTGTCTACTTTTAGTCTGCTGGTCGTGTTTGTTACTAACTTAGGCGACTGCTGATAGATTCGTCATATTGACAGACGGACAGTAGAAACTTATAATAATTCTCAATGGAAAGTTAGTCCAGAAGTTAATGTTATGAGCAAAGAAATTGAATATCTACTATACTGTAAAATCTAATGCCTCGCTCAATCAACGTGTGGTAATCACATAGAACAGACGCCACTGATATAACACCAGATAGTGACATGTAAAGAGTGTGTAATCAAGCAGTGGTAGATCTACTAGTTGAACTTTTAATGAACTGTTCGTGTTTATCGCCAAGATAACAAGTGATATCTGGTAAAGGGGAGCGTAACCTTGTGATCGTGGTGAAGAATTATAGATGGACTTTAATAAACTGATGTTCTGACAGTTATCGCTGACTGCTGATTATAGATCATTTAGTATTAAGCTAGAGATATCTTTTTAGTTAGTACGCATTCATGTTATTGAGTTATTGCACTCCGAACTTGTCCATAAGTGCTCAGATCCCCTCCTCAGTAATTCCCGCAGTGTCCAGCGACTGACGACTCCAGTTCTATGTTGGTTGATAAGTCTTCTTACACGCCCACTAAGTTTCTCATTTCTGGCTGTGCCCATCTTAACTCCCATCTCTTTCATCCGAAGAAGTAACGTTGATCTGTGTTTGTCGAAGTCATTTGCTCTTCCCACACCTCGGAGGGCATTGTTGATGTCCGCCCGATCCATCGGTTGCCCATCCTCAACGACAGCGCAGCTAGCCAACCTGTCCGCTCTTTCATTTCCCCATACTCCCGCATGTCCAGGGACATAGACAAAGGTGACCTTGCGTATTTTGGATTTCTGCAACGACTCTACCCATTGCATGCGTACTGAGCCCGCCTCCACTTTTTTATCATGCTCGTCGGATCACTCAGTATACATGCGTGGGTGTAGTCTTGTGAGTCTAACCATTTGAATGCCTTGGTCACTGCCATCGCCTCCATTGTCATGCTACTCGTGGTCATGACGTATGCACCACTGTCTTCCTTGACTATTCTTCCTGCTGAGCGTGCTGTAAAGCGTGCTATCAGTGATAGAGATATGTAACAACAAAGGAAAATCAGACAGTTCGAGCAGCTCAAGAACAACAAATGATATAACCACGACACCTTTTCGGTATCAGTGTGAAAGAGAAAAGAAAGAAAGAATATAATCAGAGTTTAGTGGAATATTGTTATAAATCGTTGGATTTAGTTGCATCAATTCATAGTTTCATGTGGTTTATATACATCATATAAACTAACAAAATATAAGGATCTTGACACCGAACTGAGACAGCAGAGATTCCAGGTCATAATGTACACTGTGGAAACTAGAGTCAGAGGACTCACGACCTCATCCCTCTACGACCTATTAAAGAGGCTAGGAATTGAGGTCGGGGGTAGGGGGGGGGGGGAATACGAACCTAGAGCAATGAAGGCTATTGCTGAGTCAGTCGACAACGCATCATGCTGACTCTGGTGAAACCTAGATATATCATAAATCTCGGAGTAATCTGATGTTCATACGATTAGGCAACTAATTTACATATCGACCACTGGTAACTCCTTCGTCAATCAACAGTATAGCGACCGTTTAAACCTTGGATATCTGAAGCACAGACGATAATCGATAAGAAATTACATCAGCTACCATGGGTGCGCACGTCTGCAATACCGACAGTTCAAAGTAATGGAGTTCCGAGATTCCGACTTTACAAATAAAGTTAAGAAAATAATGTTCTTTTAAAACAATGAAACTTGTCATACCTGAACGAACATTTTATTTTTAATCAAGGATAAAACGGGGTATGATCACAAGAACATACTACCTTCATTTTTAAAATTTTTATTCTTATAATCAGTTTTACAGCATTTGTATGCCCTTACTCATTGCAGGTCAAAGGATGATCACATTTAAAAAAAATAATTAATGAAAAAAATACGTCCCTGGGTGGGCTTGAACCACCAACCTTTCGGTTAACAGCCGAACGCGCTAACCGATTGCGCCACAGAGACACTTAGCAAAGTGTACTCCAAATCAAAGTCGACTTAAGAGCTAGTAATTGTACAAAATTGGAAGATAATCAATAACCTAAGATATGCTGATGTTTATAACTGGGTGTTTATATGTTCGGTTGGTGTACTGTCAAGAACGATGTCCTAACATCATCAAGGGCTATACATTTTTTGCTCTCAATATGACGATCATCATTTTCGGGAGGACGTGAACTTCCATGGTATATGGTGGAAAGGCGGCAGGAACCATTGAAGGCTATGGTAAGAGTGTTCCTTGTTGCAGTTTCCTCATATTCCAAGTCCGGCTTGTTGCAGGAGCTACTGAGTTAAGTGCTCTGTGCACACCGTGAGCTGTGTGTTTCATCCGTTTTGATCATGTTTCGATGTCCCAATTGTTTACGATGAAGGATGATATCGTACGACAGGGAACAGTTGACTGTGTTAACTTTCTGCGCGGTTTCGCCTTATGTCTTTTGGCGTGTGCTGGGACTGCTACGATGGGGACTACAGTTACCTTTCTTTGTTTGGGAGATGAGTTAGTAATTCGGATGATTTCACTGGCACGGGTGGTTGAGCAATTATGGATTTTGATTCGTTTGCAGTGATACCGAGGCCTTCCATAACCAATAAACAATAACCAATGCTGATGATACTGTACTACTAGCAGAAAATCCTAAAGATCTACAACAATTACTTAATGAAATAAACATGACAAGCAAAAAATATGGACTAGATATGAATATCAAAAAGACTCAAACTTTGCATAAGATATAACTTATTGGTTATTGGTCATGGAAGGCCTCGGTATCACTGCAAACGAATTAAAATCCATAATTGCTCAACCGCTCATGCCAGTGGAATCATCCGAATTACTAACTCATCTCCCAAACAAAGAAAGGTAACTGTAGTCCCCATCGTAGCAGTCTCAGCACACGCCAAAAGAGACTCAAACTATGATCATAAACAATGATATGAAACTTCTCAAGATCTACAATTAAATATCAAAGTTGAAGGAATACATCTGGAGATAGTTCAGAGCTACAACTACCTTGGACATACTATAACCAGTGATGGAAAATGTACAACTGAAATAAACAAAAGAATAGGAATGGCAAAAAAGTAATTTCAATGCCATGAAAAATATACTAACACCAAAACAAATAACACCAGGGCTAAAACTAAGAATACCAAAATGTTACATCTCAATATTCCTATATGGTGCAGAAACATGGACATTAGAATAGACAGGAAACAGAACAGAAAATTGAAGCCTTTGAAATGTGAATATATATAGAAAAATAGGTAGAATTGGATGGAAAGAAAAGAAAACAAATGATGAAGTTTTAAAACAACTAAAAATGAAAAGAGAACTACTAAACACAATTCAAACAAGACAAATCATTTTGGGCCATGTTAAAAGACACAACAGCCTACTGAAAGTATATAATATTCTTCTTCTACTTTCCTTCCTCATTTGCCTTTCAGCGTCGAGGGGAGATATAATTTGCGGTCTTTTGCTCTTCTGTTCGCCTCTGCTGCTGGTATGTTTCCTAGTGCTTCTAATATTCCATCGACCCATCTTTTTCGTGGTCGACCCTTGGGTCTGGTGTTCTCACAACGTTTGTTGAAGGCTCGCTGTGTTGTGTTTTATTCTTTCTGCCTTGTCACGTGGTCAAACCATTTTATCTGTTGTTTCCTTATATATTCTATGGCGGGGACTATTCCTAGCTTTTTTCTCAGTTCTTCACTTCTGATCTTATCTCTCAGACTGTTTCCTGTCATTCGTCTAACACATTTCATCTCTGTAGAGGTTATTTGTCTTATTGTTCTTGCATCTAGGGTCCAGGTCTGGCATTGGTAGCACAATGTTGGGATGAAGATTGTATCGTATAGTGCTCGTTTTGCCTCCAGAGTTATTTCCTTGTTGGACAATAGTGGTGATAACTGTCCGATGATTTGACAAGCTTTGTTGCATCTTGATTCTATCTCTGCCGTTTGAGAATTATCGTTTGTCATTAGACTTCCTAGTTATTTGAATTCCTCTACTTGTTTTAGTTGTCTGCCTTCTATAGTTATGTTGATGTTCTGTTTATTTTTGGCGACGTTCATGACTTCTGTTTTGTTGATGTTGATTTTCATGTTGAATTTTGTGCCTGAGATGTTGAGTTTGTTTAAGTGTTCTTGTAGGTTTTCTATTGTTTCATGTATTATTGTTTTTTTCAGTTGAAATATCACTTTATCTCATTTTAAATCCTCAATGTTCGCTTGACAGTACCCCTCCCCCCCCCACACACACACACAAATAAACTGGCATAGCAGTATAGAGTATGTAGTGAGTGTGGTTTTACTTTAGCCTATAATTTAGTTACTGGACGGCTAACTGTCGATTACAAAGGCCCGCAGACAGAAAATAAAACCGGAAAACCCGCCAACTAGTGTGACGTGTTCCAATAAAAGATATACAGGCGGCAGACCTCACTCTACCTACAACTACCCCTGCTAGCAAGCAGAAAACGTCACGCTAGTTGGTCGTTTCCCATGAATTCCCTATCAGCCCGCAGGTCTATGTAAATCTGAAGTTGGTTGTGAGTTACAGTTACAGTCATGACCCAGGCGGGCCCACCTCCCTTAGAGTGTCAAGAAGCTAAAGGATCGAAACACTTACTCGACGGGGTCCCCTTCTGATGATCAGATTCAGTGGCGTATACTGGTTTTGGGGTCTGGGCTACCGCTGACATAATAAATAAAGACATACATTATATTCAGTAGGCTAACATGAAGCAATATTTGCTAATGACATCACTACATTTTAAATTACTTACTTACTTATATGTAAACTCTATCCGTCTTGTTTGGGACGAAAATGTCTCGATGACTTTGTCATTGAAAGTACTGTTGGGTTGGTTTCTAAGTTTCTGAAGGAATGATTTCTCAATGGACTCCATTGCCAAACGAGATAAGCGTTCTTGTGTCTGAGTTGAGCGACAATAAGATTCGATTCTCTTGGGAGCAGAACAAATTCTTTCTACAGATGCTGATGTGCATAACGTAGTTATAAATAGCTAAGGAAGTTCAGGTAATCAGACATAGTTTCACTTTCACTTTATGACGCTTCTGATTGGCTAGAGCTAAAAATAACATATGAAACCGCATTTTGTATAGGTAGCTGTCGCCGTATTATTTTGACAGGAATTTTTGAATGTCAAGGTAATTAATTCTAAGTCGGAGAGAAGAGAACTGTACTGCTGCTTATTGGCGGTTTCATGTACTATCTTAGAGTAGTTTCGGTTTCATTCACAAACGTTATAGGGGCCATAGGAAAACCTTGCTTTAATAAATGCAAATCAAAGAAAATAAATCATATTGGCCTACGAAATTTGTAATAGAATATTCGAAAATTTGTAATATAATTATGAAAAAAATATAATAAATTATCATTTCCTTTTGTATTTCGTTAATATGTTCAGCCTACCGGCGGTAGCATAGAGAATACGCCACTGATCAGATTGCCCCCCTGCTGCGAAGCTCTGTACAAAGAGTTTCCTACTACTATTCACCTCCTCGATGTTCCCATAATGGCAGACGACAGAATAAAACTTAGCCGTGCATGTGTCTAACGTTGAACCAGTGCAGGCTAACATCGTCCATGGCTACAAAGGACAGCAGTTAAAAAATGAAAATCGTGAATGGGGCATGCTATGGATATTGTTCAGTGGGTGTGTTCAATCGAGGATATGGTTGGTTGGTTGCGTTCGCCTGATGACTAAAGTATTCTAGAGTATCGTAGTAGACTACAATATTCCTCTTCATCATCCGCCCTTACAAGGACGTAGTGGACGTGTCTGCGTTGTGTTGTGGTTTGCAGTATAACTGTTATATTTGCGTCTTTCGGCCCAACACATCCGACTTCAGCACGACATTTTTGAGTACCGGGTTGTCTTCACTCTTCGATCCCTGCACGCTTGGCCAGACTAAACAGGTTAGTCTGTTACTGGAGGTACCGCGGAGAGGTGGAGCAGGGTCTAGATGGTTTTGGTTCACCGATCCTGGCGCAAGCCATCAGCTTTGGGTCGCTGACAACTTCCAGCTCTGGTGCTGATAGGCGAGCCTTCGCCTCCAACCGAGGATATAGAACCCGGGGAAGAATGGGTACGAGCGCCGTCAGTGTGAAGAAGGCCTTCACCATTTCTTGTCGTTATCAAACTAGATAGAAAATGTAGACAGTAAAAACTCATTGGTCGTTAAGGCAGAAGTGCAGCCCCTGATTTTCGAGAACTCTTCTGACAGAGACATAGTTATTTACACAGATAGATCTTTTATTCGGCACATACGGAGCTCGCTGGCTTTCATGGCTCATGTTGGTGGCAGAACTGTGAAGAAAGACAGTGTTGCTTTCACATTGAATACAAGTAGTTTGATCATGGAAATTATGTCGGTTAAAAAAGCATTGGCATGGCTTGAGGCGCAGCCTTACACACATGTATGTTTGTTCAGTGATTCAATGAATATCGTCTGAAAGATTGCAACTGGTTGTGCTCGACGGCAATGGTTAGAGTCTCTGGGAATGTCTATTCTTAAAAACGTGTTTATTTCATGTTCGTGCCAGGACACGCGGGTGTAATAGGTAATGAACTAAACTAAACTAAACTAAACTAAACTAAACTAAACTAAACTAAACTAAACTAAACTAAACTAAACTAAACTAAACTAAACTAAACTAAACTAAACTAAACTAAACTAAACTAAACTAAACTAAACTAAACTAAACTAAACTAAACTAAACTAAACTAAAACTAAAACTAAACAGTATATTATATTTTTTATCATTCGTGAATTTTCAAATAAAAGGGCTATCATCATTATATTATTATGATCTGTAATATATGTATGCAGTTTGAATGTAGAGAACGGTTACTGTAGGTGATCATCGTCATGTCTCTCCATAATATCTGTACATTTGTTGATCATTTATGTTGTTGACTTTCCACAGAAATCATTTTCTTAAAAGTGTCTCACCATACCTTATAGGAGTGTACGTTACACTCTACCACTGGCTCTTTGCTACCAGCTTTACCGCAGCACTGCAATTATTTGCCTATTTCCCACTGTCCCAATAATACTATGATGTTCCAGCTGCTGTCTTCTCTTCTCACTGCATGATCAACAAAAATTACAAATGTTTCTCTGTTATGTTGGAAATTAGTTTCTTTCTTTCTTTCTTTCTTTCTTTCTCTTTCTTTCTTTCTTTCTTTCTTTCTTTCTTTCTTCTTTCTTTCTTTCTTTCTTTCTTTCTTTCTTTCTTTCTTTCTGCCTGCCTGCCTGCCTGCCTGTCTGTCTGTCTGTCTGTCTGTCTGTCTGTCTGTCTGTCTGTCTGTCTGTCTGTCTGTCTGTCTGTCTGTCTGTCTGTCTGTCTGTCTGTCTGTCTGTCTGTCTGTCTGTCTGTCTGTCTGTCTGTCTGTCTGTCTGTCTGTCTTTCTTTCTTTCTTTCTGTCTGTCTGTCTGTCTGTCTGTCTGTCTGTCTGACTATCTGTCTTTCTTTCTTTCTGTCTTTCTTTCTTTCTTTCTTTCTTTCTTTCTTTCTTGTGTATGCTTTGGCCTTTACAAGAATTCTTCCTTACTGTTTTAGTTGACTATAGTAGGCCTATTCTCAACATGTGATATCATGTGCTGTAAATAAGAAGCTATATCAAGCTCGAAACAGGGCAGACACAACCAGGTTATAGGAACACCGTATGTACGCTATCGGACAGCTATTCTAGAAGTGGATAGCACACTGTGACATCCCTGGAGAGCCGTTCCTTCTTTCTGACGTTCACCCGATGGCTACTAAAGGAATTGATTGTCCTCTCCTCGTCATTCATCATCATCATCGAGTGCCGTCTCCGCATCAAAGGTTGACTACCATGGATCGCCATTCCACTCTGTCTCTTGCTTTGATGGTGCAGATTATTATAAGTTGACTTGTCAATCTTTTGATGTTGCTCGTCCATGTTAGTCTTGGTCTGCCTCTGCCTCTTTTGCCTTGTATTTTCCCTTCCAATATTACTTTTAGTAGGCTGTTATGTCTTTTAACATGCCCCAAAAATTTCATTTGCCTTGTCTTAACTGAAATATTTACTAAATTGTATTTAGTAGTTCTCTTTTTATTTTTAGTTGTTTTAAAACTTCATCGCTTATTTTCTTTTCTTTCCATACAATTCTACCTATTCTTCTATAAATCCACATTTCTAATGCTTCAATTTTCTGTTCTGTTTTCTTGTCTAATGTCAATGTTTCTGCACCATACAAGAATATTGAGAAGATGTAACATTTGGCTATTCTTAGTTTTAGCCCTGGTGTTATTTGTTTTGATGTTAGTATATTTTTCATGGCATTAAAATTACTTTTTCCACACCTATTCTTTTGTTTATTTCAGTTGTACATTTTCCATCATTGGTTATAGTGTGTCCAAGGTAGTTGTAGCTCTGAACTGTCTCTAGATGTATTCCTTCAACTTTGATATTTAATTGTAGGTCTTGAGAAGTTTCTTTGTTTATGATCATAGTTTTAGTCTTTTTGATATTCATATCTAGTCCATATATTTTGCTTGTCATGTTTATTACATTAAGTAATTGTAGATCTTTACGATTTTCTGCTAGTAGTACAGTATCATCAGCATATCTGAGGTTATTGATTATCTTTCCATTAATGTTTAGGTCTGGCATCTCTGTGATGTTTTTAAAGATTTACTCAGTGTATAGATTGAACAAGCTTGGTGATAGGATGCATCCTTGTCTTACTCCTTTTTTATATCAATGGGTGTAGAGTTCTCCTTGTTATATTTTATTTTTGCTGTTTGTTTCTAGTACAAATTACAAATTACATATTAGTCGTCATTATCAGAAAGAAAGACGAACTGACAAAAGCAGGTGGGAACCTTCAACAATCCAACCACTTCCAGAGCATCAAAGAAAATGACAAAACTGAAACTAGATAAGCAGAATGGAGAGAAAAAGTAAAAAAAAAAGTAAAGAGCCCCCGTCACGCCAAGTGGCGTATAGGGAATATGGTGTCAGTGAGCATAAATTTTACAGACCTTTCGAACATAATTTTTGGGGTAATGTGGTCGGTATTACGCCCGTTCCATTGCCGCTTTACTATCCAGAAAAAAAAATCCGGTACCCATTAAAGGCTGGGTAAACCGGAAGCCGTCGGTTGGGTTCGAACCCTACCTCTTGTCCTTTGTAGTCCAGTTCACTAATCACTGAGTTATCTCGGCTCCCAGAATAAAGAGAGTTGTATGGAAAACATGAGAGCCTTCAAAAATTCAACAGACTAAGATCTTTAGACTTAGAACAGGTCAGAGCATACTTACGAAGACTTGGCTCGGCGACTTTACAACATGCAATTGTGGAGCATCCAAATTTCAGAGCAGGACTGTAGCATTCTCAACACCCTAAGAACACAAATATGGTCCACAGAAACAACCATGTATGACAAACTAGTTGGAACAAGTTAAGACCTCAAACTAAAAAACGTGGATCTTGTTCATGACCCACGCTGGTCTAAACGTAAATGATTAGCAGAATCTGATTGATGATGATTATGATGATGAAGAAATTCTGTACAATCACACGAGTGGCCTCCAACGATTTTCTTGTCTGTTGTTGGGGGAGCTGAAGCGTCTGCGACCTGAGATCGCAATAGCAGGGTCGCGCTCCATCAGCTGACCAAGACCTAGCAGTTCTACCTCCTCGTGGTCTCCCCTGGTAACAGTCTGCGTCAAAACAGGCTGGCTAACAGAAGGGTACAAATAATAATACATAAATATTATTATATGGGGAACTTCCGAGGCGATAATAGGGAATAATAGAACAAAGAAGTATGTGTTAGCACTCGGAAAAATTGACAGACAAACAACAATAGAAAAAACGAAGAACAATACATGGTCCGAAGTGGGATCGAACCCGTACTCAGTGGCACCGCGCCTTGCCACGAGAAGCCGAACGCTTGGCACACTACCACGCAGCCAACTAAAAAATTGGCTATTGCAGTAGTGTCTTACACGATGACGTTCTCAATGACTATAGCATAGGGTAACGATCACAGACCGGAAATAAATTGTATATTTGTACTTTCCTATTAATGCAAGTATCTCCCAGTAGGGCTGAATACTTGTGTTGTAGACAAACATTTATTGGACGAAACAGCACGAATAGTAGTTCCCAGTGATTATATACTGGGTACAAATAATAATACATAAATATTATTATATGGGGAACTTCCGAGGCGATAATAGGGAATAATAGAACAAAGAAGTATGTGTTAGCACTCGGAAAAATTGACAGACAAACAACAATAGAAAAAAACGAAGAACAATACATGGTCCGAAGTGGGATCGAACCCGTACTCAGTGGCACCGCGCCTTGCCACGAGAAGCCGAACGCTTGGCACACTACCACGCAGCCAACTAAAAAATTGGCTATTGCAGTAGTGTCTTACACGATGACGTTCTCAATGACTATAGCATAGGGTAACGATCACAGACCGGAAATAAATTGTATATTTGTACTTTCCTATTAATTCGGACCATGTATTGTTCTTCGTTTTTTTCTATTGTTGTTTGTCTGTCAATTTTTCCGAGTGCTAACACATACTTCTTTGTTCTATTATTCCCTATTATCGCCTCGGAAGTTCCCCATATAATAATATTTATGTATTATTATTTGTACCCAGTATATAATCACTGGGAACTACTATTCGTGCTGTTTCGTCCAATAAATGTTTGTCTACAACACAAGTATTCAGCCCTACTGGGAGATACTTGCATTAATAGGAAAGTACAAATATACAATTTATTTCCGGTCTGTGATCGTTACCCTATGCTATAGTCATTGAGAACGTCATCGTGTAAGACACTACTGCAATAGCCAATTTTTTAGTTGGCTGCGTGGTAGTGTGCCAAGCGTTCGGCTTCTCGTGGCAAGGCGCGGTGCCACTGAGTACGGGTTCGATCCCACTTCGGACCATGTATTGTTCTTCGTTTTTTTCTATTGTTGTTTGTCTGTCAATTTTTCCGAGTGCTAACACATACTTCTTTGTTCTATTATTCCCTATTATCGCCTCGGAAGTTCCCCATATAATAATATTTATGTATTATTATTTGTACCCAGTATATAATCACTGGGAACTACTATTCGTGCTGTTTCGTCCAATAAATGTTTGTCTACAACACAAGTATTCAGCCCTACTGGGAGATACTTGCATTAATAGGAAAGTACAAATATACAATTTATTTCCGGTCTGTGATCGTTACCCTATGCTATAGTCATTGAGAATGTCATCGTGTAGACACTACTGCAATAGCCAATTTTTTAGTTGGCTGCGTGGTAGTGTGCCAAGCGTTCGGCTTCTCGTGGCAAGGCGCGGTGCCACTGAGTACGGGTTCGATCCCACTTCGGACCATGTATTGTTCTTCGTTTTTTTTCTATTGTTGTTTGTCTGTCAATTTTTCCGAGTGCTAACGCATACTTCTTTGTTCTATTATTCCCTATTATCGCCTCGGAAGTTCCCCATATAATAATATTTATGTATTATTATTTGTACCCAGTATATAATCACTGGGAACTACTATTCGTGCTGTTTCGTCCAATAAATGTTTGTCTACAACACAAGTATTCAGCCCTACTGGGAGATACTTGCATTAATAGGAAAGTACAAATATACAATTTATTTCCGGTCTGTGATCGTTACCCTATGCTATAGTCATTGAGAACGTCATCGTGTAAGACACTACTGCAATAGCCAATTTTTTAGTTGGCTGCGTGGTAGTGTGCCAAGCGTTCGGCTTCTCGTGGCAAGGCGCGGTGCCACTGAGTACGGGTTCGATCCCACTTCGGACCATGTATTGTTCTTCGTTTTTTTCTATTGTTGTTTGTCTGTCAATTTTTCCGAGTGCTAACACATACTTCTTTGTTCTATTATTCCCTATTATCGCCTCGGAAGTTCCCCATATAATAATATTTATGTATTATTATTTGTACCCAGTATATAATCACTGGGAACTACTATTCGTGCTGTTTCGTCCAATAAATGTTTGTCTACAACACAAGTATTCAGCCCTACTGGGAGATACTTGCATTAATAGGAAAGTACAAATATACAATTTATTTCCGGTCTGTGATCGTTACCCTATGCTATAGTCATTGAGAACGTCATCGTGTAAGACACTACTGCAATAGCCAATTTTTTAGTTGGCTGCGTGGTAGTGTGCCAAGCGTTCGGCTTCTCGTGGCAAGGCGCGGTGCCACTGAGTACGGGTTCGATCCCACTTCGGACCATGTATTGTTCTTCGTTTTTTTCTATTGTTGTTTGTCTGTCAATTTTTCCGAGTGCTAACACATACTTCTTTGTTCTATTATTCCCTATTATCGCCTCGGAAGTTCCCCATATAATAATATTTATGTATTATTATTTGTACCCAGTATATAATCACTGGGAACTACTATTCGTGCTGTTTCGTCCAATAAATGTTTGTCTACAACACAAGTATTCAGCCCTACTGGGAGATACTTGCATTAATAGGAAAGTACAAATATACAATTTATTTCCGGTCTGTGATCGTTACCCTATGCTATAGTCATTGAGAATGTCATCGTGTAGACACTACTGCAATAGCCAATTTTTTAGTTGGCTGCGTGGTAGTGTGCCAAGCGTTCGGCTTCTCGTGGCAAGGCGCGGTGCCACTGAGTACGGGTTCGATCCCACTTCGGACCATGTATTGTTCTTCGTTTTTTTTTATTGTTGTTTGTCTGTCAATTTTTCCGAGTGCTAACGCATACTTCTTTGTTCTATTATTCCCTATTATCGCCTCGGAAGTTCCCCATATAATAATATTTATGTATTATTATTTGTACCCAGTATATAATCACTGGGAACTACTATTCGTGCTGTTTCGTCCAATAAATGTTTGTCTACAACACAAGTATTCAGCCCTACTGGGAGATACTTGCATTAATAGGAAAGTACAAATATACAATTTATTTCCGGTCTGTGATCGTTACCCTATGCTATAGTCATTGAGAACGTCATCGTGTAAGACACTACTGCAATAGCCAATTTTTTAGTTGGCTGCGTGGTAGTGTGCCAAGCGTTCGGCTTCTCGTGGCAAGGCGCGGTGCCACTGAGTACGGGTTCGATCCCACTTCGGACCATGTATTGTTCTTCGTTTTTTTCTATTGTTGTTTGTCTGTCAATTTTTCCGAGTGCTAACACATACTTCTTTGTTCTATTATTCCCTATTATCGCCTCGGAAGTTCCCCATATAATAATATTTATGTATTATTATTTGTACCCAGTATATAATCACTGGGAACTACTATTCGTGCTGTTTCGTCCAATAAATGTTTGTCTACAACACAAGTATTCAGCCCTACTGGGAGATACTTGCATTAATAGGAAAGTACAAATATACAATTTATTTCCGGTCTGTGATCGTTACCCTATGCTATAGTCATTGAGAACGTCATCGTGTAAGACACTACTGCAATAGCCAATTTTTTAGTTGGCTGCGTGGTAGTGTGCCAAGCGTTCGGCTTCTCGTGGCAAGGCGCGGTGCCACTGAGTACGGGTTCGATCCCACTTCGGACCATGTATTGTTCTTCGTTTTTTCTATTGTTGTTTGTCTGTCAATTTTTCCGAGTGCTAACACATACTTCTTTGTTCTATTATTCCCTGGCTAACAGAAGCTAGGATCGCCGTGTTCCCTGTGGTGGCTGTTACTGATATAGAGGACCCAGTATTGCAGTACCTCTGGGCTGGACTAGTAGTTTCCCAGCATAGCATGGGCTAGACGAACTCCAACTTCTCCAGTAAGAGCCGGGAATGTCAAGAAAGCCATTACGACCCGCCACATATTATGAATGAAAGGGCAACCTGCCGCATCAACTCGTGGCAATCCGTCAACAGCAACAACTTGTCTGTTGTTCAATTGTCGAGAATTTACACCCATAAGCCAAGATTGGATCCACATAATACTGACTTGACTGACAGTCATATTTTCTTATTTCGACTGACTAACATGGATCGCATAGAATATAATATTTTCTTTGTATTGCCGCATTTGCCTAGTGCAAGTTGTCAGTCAAGGTAAATTAGTAAAATGTATCGTGACAGATTTGCCGTAGAGAAGACGCCACACATAAAATCATGCGGTGCAAAACTGGACTTCTCACACAAAGCATATAATTAGACACACAAACACAAACCAAAATATATTTTAAAAAATATGTAACTGCACCATAAACATATTTTAGAAAAGAGTAAACATGTCAATTTTATAGGAACTTACAATTTCAAAAATTTCGTAGATTAAGAACATAAAAACAACGAACATATAATAGACTTAAGTGAGCAATTGTAGGAAAAAGAAAATGTCAAAGTAACTAGGCCATTAGAAGCTACCACATGACAATACAGTTTATTTGTTAGATGTTGACCTGAAATGTTATCGCTGTCATGTCTCTGTGGCGCAATCGGTTAGCGCGTTCGGCTGTTAACCGAAAGGTTGGTGGTTCAAGCCCACCCAGGGACGAGTTTTGTTTTTTTCCATAATTATAAATTTAAAAAATATTGGTGATCGTATTTTTATCTATCTATCTATTGACCTTTCGAGCCGTAGCCAGCCCATAGGGCGTAGACTAAGATACTCCCTCCCTTATCTGAATTTTTGTTCTCTCAGTTTTCAATTCTTGTAAAGATTTTATCAAATCTTTTGTCGCCATTTGTCTCTGTTCTGTGCAAGCAGCTTTATCTCATTGAGGGAGCCGATTCCTACTGCTCTTGCCTCTCTCATCAATGTTCTTCTCAGTGTCTCTCTGGGTCTTCCTCTTTTCCTCTTACCTGTTGTTTCCCACATGAGGGCTTGCTTTGCTATTCGGTTATTATCTCTCCTCATCACATGTCCAACATATGACAATCGTCTTTTCTTTATTACTGAAAATATTTTTGTTATGCAGAAGTTGATATAAAGGATTTATCAAGGGTGCCTAATGGAAGGTTTCTCTGAAGGTGTCTTGTACTATTTATTGATACATTGATCTATCGGAGGAGGATGATGCATTGACTTGCGAAGTAATCACTTAGGATGACTGCGTACTAGTGCTTTTTTAGCTGATGTGCTCATATTTGTCTTTCCAGGAAGACAACAAATTATGTTTCTTCTATTGAATATTCACGGTGATTAGAAGAAACTATCTTGACATTAAAAACTTATGTGGTTAAAAATTGAATATTGCATCACCCGAAACTCTCATATTTCTCAATCGTTGATCTTTTTGTTGAGAGAAATGCTACTAACTAAATTAAAATATCATTGAGAAATAAATATCTACTTTTAATTAAAAATTATACTTTTTGAGTGTAAAAAAGTAGTAAAGTGCCCCCGTCACGCCAAGTGGCGTATAGGGAAATATGGTGTGAGTGACCCTATATTTTACAGACCTTCAGCACATGATTTTTGGAGTAATGTGGTCGGTATTACGCCAGTGTTGCTTTACTTTCCCAGAAAAAAAATCCGGTACCCATTTAAGGCTGGGTGGACCCGGAAGCCGTCGGTTGGGATCGAACCCTACCCCTTGTCCTTTGTAGTCCAGTTCACTAACCACTGAGCTATCGCGGCTCCCTACTTTTGCGTGTAGTGTCACAAAATTGAAACTACTTGTGTGAAATATCAATTTTAACATCGAGAGGGGATGTACTAAACTCATGACATCTTCATTTCTACATGCGTCAACATTGCCAATAATATAACTAGAATGTCGCTTTAAAATGAGAACAAATTCCTGTGGTTATGGTTATGGAAGGCCCCTGTATCATTGCAAACTAATTAAAATCCATAATTGCTCAACCGCCCGTGCCAGTGGAATCATCCGAATTAATATCTCATTTCCCAAACAAAGAAAGGTAGCTGTAGTCCCCATCATAGCAATCTCAGCACACGTCAAAAGACATAAGGCGAAACCGCACAGAAAGTTATCACAGCCATCTGTTCCCTGTCATACGATATCATTCATCGTAAACAATAGAAATATTGAAACACGATTAAAACAGATGAAACGCACAGAGCACTTAACTTAGTAGCTCCTGCAACAATCCAGACTTGGAATATGAGGAAACTGCAACAAGGAACACTTTTCAGACATATTCTTATATATTCCAGTATCCTCAACAATCGCATATGACCTTTGGATGATAACATCGGATAACATCATTGAGTTGTGTATCCTTTGTGGATCGTTGCATTCAGGACAGCCGATCTGAAATAAAAACTTGCTAGATCTCCCACCTCTTCTGTTGTGATGTTCAGTCTCTTTAATATCTTTACACAACCTTCTTGGTTTGCCTGTCTGTCTCGTCTTCCTGAAGTCGAAGTAATGCCTTCCATTATTGTTCTTTTCTGACTTTCCAGCCCTTCAGGTATTTTACGTTTTAGTGAAGTATTTTTCTTGTCTTTATTTTTTTCAATTTTTGCCCACTTTGTGACCTGCTAACTTGCAGTATGAGTAACAGGTCATTAGGTTCAAGCTATGACTGTCGTGTGCGTCCGATCGGGTATGGAAAGTAGGTAGATTCGATCACAAGTGCTACGCAGAAAAAAGCTTATTTATTATATATAGAATTGATAACTAGCGATCTAGTACTATTCCAAATAATGCCCAAACCCATATATCCATCCTGTATAACTCCCCAAGTGAAATATAACGTACCAGAACTTAAGGAAGACATAATAGGAATCATGAAAAAAAGGCACCCAAACAGACACAGAGAAAAAGCACGTAGCAGAAAAACACATAGACGACAACTAACAACATGACTCCTGGTCTCACATATACACGGATGGCTCTGCTACAAACACCATCAGAAATGGAGGAGGTGTTGGTGTGTTCTAGAGGCTGAATAACCAGGAAGAGATTACCAAATCAATTTTAAAAAAAAGTTAAGTTAGGGAAATATGGTGTTAGTGACCCTATATTTTACAGACCTTCAGCACATGATTTTTGGGGTAATTTGGTCGGTATTACGCCCGTGCTGCTTTACTTTCCCAGAAAAAAAATCCGGTACCCATTTAAGGCTGGGTGAACCCGGAAGCCGTCGGTTGGGATCGAACCCTACCCTTGTCCTTTGTAGTCCAGTTCACTAACCACTGAGCTATCGCGGCTCCCTTAACAAATCAATAGCTACTAGGAAATTCTCAAACAACTATAAAGCAGAAACTGAAACTATTAAAGATGGTGAAAAATTTGCTATCCAACACAAAAATAACGTGCATACGAAATTCGTGATACTGACTGATACTGTCAATCCTAACAGCTCTAAGGAGACCAGGAACATTGATCTAAATGACCTGAGAATAATCCTAGACCAACTATGCAATAACTTCAAGAGAGTGGTCATCCAGTGGATACAATCACGCTGTAATATACAAGGAAATGAATACACAGACAAACAAGCTAAGGAGGGAGAGAGATTACCACATGAGAACGATCTTTTCAGCTGCGATGAAGCCAAATCCATCAACAAAGGTCAGTACCATGAAAAATGGAAACAGTAACACCCAAAGTATAACGAGAAGGACGGATACCTCCAAAATATTAAATAAAGGATCAAGTCATCATACTTCGCTTACGCACTGGCCACAATAGAAAACACATGTTCACCAAACTCAAAATAGGAACTACCGGCCAATGCCACTGTACCCTGGATAACATGACAACAAAACATGTTCTACAGGATTGCCCCCTCCCAGCACACAGGCCTGAGGAGGGCAATGTGGCCCACACCTGCCTCCATGGATGACAAAATAGACGGGGAAACCAAATCCCTGAAACAGACAGCAGCCTCTATTAAGATAGTCTGGAGTCCTAGTCTGAATGAGCCATGATCGCAGAAGAAGAATATACCGAATATAGTCACTAGTGTGATCTGTGAGCCTTCAAACTGAGTTCACCAAAAGGTCGACATCTTGAAATTGCGACTTAGGTGCCGTTCCCCACCGCCAGAGCGTAAAGAAGCTAAAGGATAGAAATTTAGCTCGATGGGATGTACTCTCTCTGATGAACAGGTTCCCTCCTACTGCAAACCTCTATATAAACATATTCCCTCCTACAGCAAAGCTCTATATAAACATATTCCCTCCTACTGCAAAGCTCTATTTAAACATATTCCTCCTACTGCAAAGCTCTATATAAACATATTCCCTCCTACTGCAAAGCTCTATATAAACATATTCCCTCCTACTGCAAAGCTCTATTTAAACATATTCCCTTCTACTGCAAAGATCTATTTAAACATATTCCCTTCTACTGCAAAGCTCTATTTAAACATATTCCCTTCTACTGCAAAGCTCTATTTAAACATATTCCCTTCTACTGCAAAGCTCTATATAAACAGATTCCTAATACTACATTATTATTTTTAAATTTGGTAGTCATTGATCATCATTATCGAGTGCCATCTCCGCATCGAAGGTTGAATACCATGGAGCGCCATTCTGTTCTGTCTCTTGCTTTGATGGTGCAGGTTGTCGTAGGCTGGTTTGTCCATCTGTTGATGTTACTCATCCATGTTAGTCTTGGTCTGCCTCTTTTACCTTGTATTTTTCCCCTCCATGATTACTTTTAGTAGGCTGTTATGTCTTTTAACATGACCCAAAAATCGCATTTGTCTTGTTTGAATTGTGCTTAGTAGTTCTCTTTTCATTTTTAGTTGTTTTAAGACTTCATCGTTTGTTTTCTTTTCCTTCCACCAAATTCTACATATTCTTCTATATATCCACATTTCAAAGGCTTTAATTCTCTGTTCTGTTTTCTTGTCTAATGTCCATGTTTCTGCACCATATATTCTACGTTAAGAAGACATAACATTTTGTTATTCTTAGTTTTAGCCCTGGTGTTATTTGTTTTGATGTTAGTATGTTCTTCATGACATTAAAATTACTTTTTTTTGCCATTCCTATTCTTTTGTTTATTTCAGATGTACATTTTCCATTACTGGTTATAATATGTCCAAGGTAGCTGTAGTTCTGAACTGTCTCCAGGTCTATTCCTTCAATTTTTATATCCACTTGTGGCCTTTGAGTATTTTGTTTGTTTATGATCATAGTTTTAGTCTTTTTGATATTCATATCTAGTCCATATTTTTTGCTTGTCATGTTTATTTCATTAAGTAATTGTTGTAGATCTTTAGGATTTTCTTCTAGTAGAACAGTATCATCAGCATATCTTAGGTTATTGATTAGCTTTCCAGTAATGTTTTGGCCTGCTATCTCTGTGATGTTTTTAAAGATTTGCCCAGTGTATAGATTGAACAAACTTGGTGATAGGATGCATCCCTGTCTTACTCCTCTTTTTATATCAATGGGTGTCGAGTTCTCTTTGTTATATTTTATTATTGCTGGTTGCTCCCAGTATAGATTACCTACTAGTTTTATGTCCATGTCATCTAGATGTATCTCTTTTAGGCATTCTATAAGTTGTTTGTGGTGTACTCTATCAAAAGCTTTGGTGCAGTATATGAAGCAGGCAAAATCTGAAACAAGTGCAACGTTTGAAATACAAGGTCACAGTGATAACATCAGATGGAAGATGCAACACAGAAATAAAAAGCAGAATAGCTTAGGCCAAAATAGCATTTCAGAAAATGAAAAATATCTTATGCAACAAATCTATGTCAATAGAAATGAGAAAGAGAGTTCATCGATGCTATATAGAACCAATTCTGACCTATGGAAGCGAATCATGGACAATAGACAAACAAATGAAAAGACGATTAGAGGCCACAGAGATGGGATTTCTCAGAAGAATGTTGAAAGTTCCCTGGACAGCTAAAAAGACCAATGAGGAAGTTCTCAAAGAGGCCAACACAAAAAGGGAGCACATAAAATACATCAGAAAGAAACAATCAACTTTTTTTTGGCACATCATGAGAAGAGGAAAGTTGGAATACTTGGTTACAATTGGCAAAATAAAAGTAAAGAGAGATCGCGGACGACAAAGAGAGAAAATACTGGATAGCTTGGTGTCATGGCATGGAAAACTGTCAACAACAGTACTCATACGATGCACTGTAGATAGAAGATTGTGGAGGGACATGATCGCCAACCGGTACGGCACATGATGATGATATATTGGTTTCGTTGATATGGAGTACTAATTAGGATAAGTCTGTGGCACAATCGATTAGCGTGTGGCGTTGACCGAAAAGTTTGTGGCGTAAAGCCCACCCAGGGACGGATTAAAAAAAAATGTCTTCATAATTATATATATTTTCGCCCATTTGTTTTGCTGTGTCAATAATCATCGATTATTGTAAGAGTGGATTTATCAAATGACAGCTGTTCGGGCCGGTGATAGCAACACCTGGGCCTGCAGAGTTCATGGTAATTATGTAATTGCTGACCTGTTCAATGTTCTGGAAGGAAATGAAGTAAGACTTTGCGTATCTGTCTGACTTGTAGTTGCGAAGTAATCAATTCTTTCATCATCATCATAATAATGTGCCATACAAGTTGGCGTAGGTGATCATGTCCTTCCACAATCATCTATCCACCGTACAGGCGTGCATTGTATCATTTCTGTTGTTGACTGTGTTTTCCATGCCATTGATCACACGAAGCTACTATCTAGCATTTATCAATTCTTTGGATGCACCATTAATTCATTTCTTATTCTTACATATTCTAAAACCTTCAGCATTCTTATTTTTCGCCATTAAGAATCAGCATAGATAATACAAACAGAGAACTATTTGTTGTGTCTGTTTTTTTTTTCTTTCTAATGTACACCTTGTGATCTTTTGCCCTTTTGCGGTTCATTATAATTATAAAAGAAGTAAAGAATGGTGACATGAGCACGTGACATGAGAAAGAATAGTGACACTGTGACCTTCCAAGCATGTAGTAAGAGGCGATTAAGGAGATTGATTAAATTAATGGCTTGACAAGCTGTCATTGTAAAAAAAAATATTGTTATGGAAACAGAGCCATAGATTTTATAAGCAGTGATCTCTGCAATATGTGCTATTTTGGCACGCAAGGTTTCTGTTTCTCATATTGTGGTTCTGCCCTATGTGCCACCTTCAGGACGAAATGACAACAGATAGATATAAAAGATATTTTGGGATAGACGTTGATCTTGAACCACATTGCCGATATGTCTCTGTGGCGCAATCGGTTAGCGCGTTCGGCTGTTAACCGAAAGGTTGGTGGTTCAAGCCCACCCAGGGACGGAAGTTTTTTTTGTTTTTTATGTTAAAACACAATAAAATTAAAACAATGAGACCAAAATCAATAAGAATATTCTTTATCATATAAAAAAAACTACAATAAATTACACAGACTAAATGTCCAGTGTATGTGAAATTTATGTGCTAACTGCATAAGCAGCGCATTGTATAAATGTAGGTATGGTTTGCGTTCGAGCCATGATGTTAACAATATTGACTTTGCTTGTCTCTAACGGATTTTCTCATTCTATTAGAGAACATCACGCTCTCTGTTATCACAGCGAGTTGGAGGATTTTTAGAAATGTAATCACGGGTTTGATAATAAATGTTTGTACAGAGTTCGTTAACCATCGCTGTAGATCAAGTCTTTATCCTGCGGGCTTCGTTCGCGGCCTTGGAAGCTAATGACCTAACTTGTGCAAACGGTTGGTTTGGGGCAAATTGTACGTTACAGTGTCACTGCTATAATGACTCAGTTTGTGACAAAACTACAGGGACATGCCCAAACAATGACAGTTGTCAGCACGTATATTTCGGACACCAGTGTCAGGTACTTTGATCTTGTGTACAAATACACCCAAAAATCTGAACCTACTTTCCTGTTTGATAACAACGACACCACATGCAATCCGGACACAAATTCTACATCAGTTGAGGCAACTCTCAATCAATCTTTGCCGTTCCCCTGGGTTAGGAATTATGTGAATGACTTAACAATCCGGACATTTTCACGGTAAAACTAAATGGTTATGCCTCATGTAACAATTAATCAAGGTTTGTAGTTAGTCAGCACGAGATTGATGTTTTTTGCTCTGGGGCTGGTCTGATCAACAAGTTACGGATTGAAGGGGCGATAGTTGCAAATATCTGCTCCATCTATATTGGCGGGGGTCGGAAAGTGGCTCTCAAACAGAGCACAAAC
Source organism: Megaustenia siamemsis (assembly GCA_032433765.1). Classification (NCBI taxonomy): domain Eukaryota; kingdom Metazoa; phylum Mollusca; class Gastropoda; order Stylommatophora; family Ariophantidae; genus Megaustenia; species Megaustenia siamemsis. Next base: position 38,454,244 of record JAVIAB010000050.1, on the reverse strand, counting down.
CAGACCGACACATTTAATGCTTGTTATACAGGAGACGGATGTGGACCAGAGGCCGCAGTTAATGGCAAAACAAAGACCAATCTCTGCGACAATGACTGCACACACACACAACTGAGAAGTGGAACCAATCCTGTTTACTGGTATCTGAACTTTGCCACGCCCCAGAAGATTCACACCATTCGAATCTATCATCGAGCTAGCACTATGATTCGGGTAAAGAATGCCACTCTAAAGGCTTTCTCTGACAGTGGCGGCGTAGTGTTCCAGTATAATGATATATCATACCCTAATGTTTCTGTGAACACTGTTGTAGTCACCACACAAACGCCAATGGCACACATTAAGATTGAGTTCTCACCGACCATTTCGCAGGCCGACAGTGCACTGACGGTATGTGAGGTGCAAAAATTTACAGACACATATTGTCTGGACGGGCATTCTGGGTCGTTTTGTAAAGTGTGTAGTGGGTGCAGCAAAGGCTACAACGTCATCATCGGTACGTGTCACGGCAACTGTTCACATGGACACGACTGCTTCAGGTCTTGTCTCAGTGCCTGTCCTTTATGTGAGAAAAATCCGGAAAATGATGTGCCCGAAAAATGTTGATTGTTTCTTTCTGATGTTTTTTAAGAGCTCCCTTTTTGTGTTGGCCTCTTCTTAGAACAATAGACAACCATATATTTATTCTTTCTTCTTTTCTCTTTTCACTGATACCTAAAAGGTGTCGTGGTTTATATCATTTGTCGTTCTTGAGCTGCTCGAATTGTCTGAATTAGTGATTTTCCTTTGTTGTTACATGTCTCTGTCACTGCATCTATCCATCTTCTTCTGGGTCTTCCTCTTGGTTTTTTTCCATGCATTCTCGAAAAGAACGCCCTTGATGGTGATTGGTGAGGATTCATTCTGACTAGGTGGCCAAACCATTTAAGTTGTTGTTCTATATATTCTTGGCAGGGTTTTGTTCCTACCATTTTTCTTATGGTTTAATTTGGTATTCTATCTCTTCTTGTGTTGTTTGTTACTTTTCTCAAGCATCGCATCTCACATGTATTGATCTTTATTAATTGTGATTTTGAAAGGGTCCATGTTTGACTTTCATAGCACAAAGTTTGAATGAAAATGCTATTTATCATTTGTTGTTTAGCTGGCATAGAAATGTTTGGATGTCTTAGCAATGGTGAAAGCTGGTATGTGATAGCATTTGCTTTTTGTATTCTCATGTCAATTTCTCTGTCTAGTTTTATATCTTCTGTGAACATTGTGCCCAAATACATGAATTCTTCTACTTGTTTTATTTCTTTATCTTTGATCTTGATGTTTAATGGGTGTCTTAATTTGCTTATTCTCATAGCCTCTGTTTTTGCTGTGTTAATTTTCATACTGTAGTTTGTGCTACTTTTATCTAGAGATGTTATATGCTGATATAGCAGGTTTTCGTCCTCATATATTAGGTATTGGTCATCAGCGAATAGTAGCTCGTTGATGTTGGAATTTTCTACTTCTATATTATTATTTGATTTTTCCTTATTGTTGGTTATTTCCTGATTTATTTTGTCCATATATATGATGAAGAGGAGTGGTGAGAGGACAAATCATTGTCTTACACCTGTTGTAACCTTTATTTATTAGGGAAACAAAATGCCAACATTTGCATTGATTGTGGGTATTCGTCAAGGACGGTGGTAAATGTATTGTATCTCTTGAAATGGAAGACATGTTCAGGAGAATGATGATGTTTGTCCAATAGTAATCCTAAATTATAAATTACTGGTACCATTTATCTTTATATAGCTCAGAAAGAATACTGCCACCTGACAATTTTTATGAACTTATCTATTTCGTATTTTAGATTTTATGAACCATCTTTATTTTGTAAGTTTATTTTCATAGTATTTGCTGTCATCAAATAGTTCTACCGTCAATTATTTCGTTTGTCTACATTATTACACATGATTTTTAGTTTGTATTGGCAAGATAAGTTTAGTTTAGTCGACCGATCATCCTCACTGCATATGTCCGTTAGTGCTCAGATACCTCTTGCCACTCAAGTATGTCCTTCATCTAGTGCTTGCTTTGTGGGAGACTTAGATTTTCCTGTATTGTCTTTCTTATGATACACGTTTTTTAAGGTCCACACAAGCTAATATTTTACAAACGAAAACATTACATACAGATAGCTGCCAAGTTTTATGTTTATTTTTTTTTTAAATAAGGGATTTTAATCGTGATAGGTATAAAGTATAATAATCATACATCTTGATTATGATTTAAGATTATATTATTGTTCCATCCTCATCATTTGGTTATTACCAAGTACAAACACGGAAATGAGACTCGGGCATGCGCAAAACTGGTAAACCACCGCCATAGGACGTAAATAATGTTCTGTTGGGATAAACATTAGGACTCAAACATTTCAACATGAAAACGTCGGTGGCACTTTTGCAATAGCCCAATGTCTGCGACGTTGTCCTTATTCAGAAAGACAACCAGTCATGGCGACATTAGGAAGTCGGCACAGAAAGTCGCAGACACGAAGAAAGATACGGTCACTCGTTTGAAACATCTTCGCCTTGTTTTAGGTAGTAAAATATATAGTTATACTTATACTAAGTTATAGTAATATATAGTCATATATATATATATATATATATATATTATATATATTATTATTATTATATACTTATATTATATAACTTATATAGCAGCAGTTTATTTGATAATTTCTTACTTGACGACTTCTACTTTAATTTAAGTTACAATTGTATACTCAAAGTCATACTCACATACTCAGTCATTATTTTATACTCATACTCAAATACTAATACTAATACTGCTACTACTCACCGACTGATAGTGATAGTGATAATGTAAAATTGTAAATGAAGTTGTATTGTAAAATAAGACAATTACGATATAATTAAAATAATATTATTGATTGCAAATTTGTTCCGATCTAAAAAATTAGTAAAAAAAAATAATTATTTACACATGATAATAATAATATTATACTAGTCAAGTTGAAAGCAAAATGACGTATCAATAATACAGACATATCATATGCACCTACTCAAGACTACACACTACTACACAGATGAACAATTAGAGGCATACTTGAAGACCTAAATAAAGTTATGAAGCAAGTGAAATCTTCAGACATCTTGATTGTATTGGGTGACATGAATGCTAAAGTAGGAAAAGGTAGATATAAGACCATTATAGGAAATCATGATTTAGGAAAAAGAAATGACAGAGGAGAAAGATTAATACGATTCTGTGAAGAAAACAGGTTGATAATATGTAACACCTACTTTGAGCTACACACATGGAAAAGCCCTGGAGATAAGAAGAGGAATCAAATAGATTACATAATGATAAAAGAAAGGTTCCGTAACAGCATAAAGAAAGCCAAAACCTACCCAGGAGCAGATATTAATTCAGATTACAATCCTGTAATGATTAAAATGAAAATCAAACTAAAGAGAAACAAGCAAAAGTCTTATTCCTCAACAAATCCACTAGATATAACAGCTTTAAATCAAAAAGATATTAAAGATACCTATACAATACAAGTAAAGAACACATACCAGAAGCTGCTAGAAGAAGGAATTGAGCAATACAGAAGTGAAAATCCTGATGAAAAAGTAGCAACCAAATGGCAATGCATAAAGAAAAGCATACGAGAAACTTGCAACACCCTACCTAAAAGAGAAAAGAACAAAATACAAAAATGGATAACACAATCTTAGAAAAAATGGAAGAAAGGAGACAAGCGAAGAACACTGCCCAATACAATAAAATAGATAATGAAATACGCAAAATGTGCAAAAAGGCAAAAGAAGATTGGCTCAGCCAAAAATGTATAGAAATAGAAACTATGGAAAGCAAACAAGACTTAAGAGGAATGCACACAGAAATAAAGAGAATGACTATTAAAAATAAAAAAAGCCACAGAAGGTGGATGCATTGCAGACAAAAAAGGGAAAATGCTAACAGACAATAAAGATATTATAGATAGATGGCAGGAATATATAACAGAACTATTTCATGATCAAAGGGACATGAAACCAATTATAAAATGTATATCAGGCTATAAAATCTTAAAATTTGAGGTGGAAAAAGCTATAAAAACAATGAAAAAGGGAAAAGCAGCAGGACCTGACAGCATACAGATAGAGATGATACAGGCACTAGAAGATTTTGGCATTGAAGTGATTACAGATATATGCAACGACATTTACCACACAGGATACATACCAAATGAACTAAAAACATAAACTTTCATTGCATTGCCTAAATAGAATGGTGCAGTTGAATGCAATGACTTTAGAACAATAAGCCTAATGAGCCATGTTACAAAAATCTTGCTAAAAGTTATACAGGGAAGGATTCAGAATAAAATCAATACTGAATTAGATGAGCAGCAATTTGGATTTAGGAAAAATAGCGGGACAAAAGAAGCCATATTCTGCATGAGAACATTAATCGAAAAGTACACAGAAGTAAACAAACCAATATATGCCTGCTTCATAGACTACACCAAAGCTTTTGATAGAGTACACCACACACAACTTAAAGGATGCCTAAAAGAGATACATCTAGATGACATGGACATACGACTAATATGTAATCTATACTGGGAGCAAACAGCAATAATAAAAAATATAACAAAGATAACTCTACACCCATTGATATAAAAAGAGGAGTATGACAGGGATGCATCCTATCACCAAGCTTGTTCAATCTATACACTGAGCAAATCTTTAAAAACATCATAGAGATGCCAGGCCTACAAATTAATGGAAAGATAATCAATAACCTAAAATATGCTGATGTTACTGTACTACTCATGATGGCGGAACTAAGTCACATTCTCTCAATCGCTGCAAAAATTGCTTTGGAATCTGATCAATTTCGGCTTTCCATTGCAATTTTCTGCATTCAAGTTGTAATGATGTTCTACTTATCATATCTACGTCAATGAATTGGCGTTGCACGCACGGCAATACTCCGTTTTGACAAATCAAGTGTTGTGAATGCGACCTTCCACTGTCTAGTGTTGATCTGCGTTTTACGTCACAATGAGTGCTGTTCAATGACCGTTAATGGTGTTGTTTGCCGCAAGTTATTTACAATTTCCAACACATTAATGTAGTGGGCTCCGTCAAGTCAGCCAAAGTTTTATCTCGTTGGGGAATTTGAACCATGTTTCATTCGTTGTAGACTGCATTCACTAGAATAATCATGAATCCATGGGCGCAGCCATTTTGTGCATGCTACATCATCATATTGGCTCATCGTATGTCCCAAGACCGACCATGCGCTAATCTTGCGATCTGTTGTTTGGTGTACAATGGGGATAATCTGACGACGAACTGTGTTTTGTATGTTCGGAGTTGGAGTCAAACATGATGTCCTAACATCATTAAGCACTATACATTTAAATACTATGATGATCATCATTTTCAGGAGGACGTGGACTTCCGGGCAATATGTGGATAGGTGGCAGGAACCATTGAAGGCTATGTCTGAAAAGTGTTCCTTGTTGCAGTTTCCTCATATTCCAAATCCGGCTTGTTGCAGGAGCTACTGAGTTAAGTGCTCTGTGCACACCGTGAGCTGTGTGTTTCATCCGTTTTGATCATGTTCCGATATTCCAATGGTTTACGATGAATGCTGATATCATATGACAGGGAACAGTTGGCCGTGTTCACTTTCTGTGCGGTTTCACCTTATGTCTTTTAGCATGTGCTGAGACTGATATGATGGGGACTACAGCTACCTTTCTTTGTTTGGGAGATGAGTTAGTAATTCGGATGATTCCACTGGCACAGGCGGTTGAGCAATTATGGATTTTAATTCGTTTGCAGTGATACTGGGGCCTTCCATTACCAAATAACCAAATAGCAGAAAATCCTAAAGATCTACAACAATTACTTAACGAAATAAACATGAGAAGCAAAAAATATGGACTAGATATGAATATCAAAAAGACTAAAACTATGATAATAAACAAAGGAAATACTCAAAACCCACAAATGGATATCAAAATTGAAGGAATAGACCTGAAGACAGTTCGGAACTACAACTACCTTGGACATACTATAACCAGTGATGGAAAATGTACAACTAAAATAAACAAAAGAAAAGGTATGGCAAAAAGTAATTTTAATGCCATGAAGCACATACTAACATCAAAACAAATAACATCAGGGCTAAAACTAAGAATAGCAAAATGTTACATCTTCTCAATATTCCTATATGGTGCAGAAACATGGACATTAGACAAGAAAACAGAACAGAGAATTGAAGCCTTTGAAAAGTGGATTTATAGAAGAATAGGTAGAATTGGATGGAAGGAAAAGAAAACAAACGATGAAATCTTAAAACAACTAATGAAAAGAGAACTACTAAACACAATTCAAACAAGACGAATGCAAATCTTGGGCCATGTTAAAAGACACAACAGCCTACTAAAAGTAATCCTGGAGGGGAAAATACAAGGTAAAAGAGGCAGAGGCAGACCAAGACTAACATGGATGAGTAACATCAAAAGATGGACAAATCAGCCTATGACAACCTGCACCATCAAAGCAATAGACAGAGCAGAATGGTGCTCCATGGTATTCAACCTTCGATGCGGAGACGGCACTCGATGATGATGATGATAATTCATGATAAAATTATATGGTGCTGAATTATGCATCCTGCACCTACACATCTGTCACTGACCAAAGAATTAGAGAAAAGACAAAACTTTTACAAGTTCTACTTCATAATCATGTGTTGAAAAGTTGTCATTTAAGTAACACTGAATGAGTGAATGATTTATTTATAAAATACAATACAATAGTAACAGTCTAGTACTGATGGTTGTTTATTTACAAAATTAAACATTGATGGCAAGGATCTGAGAATCATAAAAACATGTATTGGCAATAAACAGCAGCCATAAGAATTAGCAACCAATAAGGACAGTTCCAATATATAAAACAAGAAGTCAGACAAGACTGTTTTCTGTCACCAGATTTGTTCTCACTTTACAGTAAGAATATTATTAGGTCAGTAGTAGACAAAAAAGGAATTGAAGTCAATGGTCACAACATAAACAATTTGCGCCATGCAGATGGCACGGTCTTAAAAGCAAAGACAGAATGAACTACAAAAAATGATAGCAGACTTCATAGTAAAAGAAAGCAAAAGAAAAGTCACAGTCTGAATAATAAGCAGAGGTAAAGTCATATGAAAGAAACAGTCATCACTACCATGCAACTAATAATAAACAGGACAAATTTGAAACAAGTGAAAGCGTCAAATACTTGGGCCAAATAATAATATCAGATTGTAGATATATTACAGAAATGAAAAGTAGAATAGCTCAAGCCAAAATAGCATTATAGAAAATGAAAAGTGACTTGTGCAACAAGCCTATATCAATAGAAGTGTGAAAATATACCTTATAAAGCCAGTTCTGACCTATGGAAGCGAATCATGGACAGTAGACAAACAAATTAAAAGAAGATTAGAGACCACACAATTGGAATTTCTCACAAGAATGTTGAAAGTTACTTGGGCAGTTAAAAAGATCAACACGGACATTCTCAGAGAGGCCAACACAAGAATGGAGGTCTTAAATAATATCAGAAAGAAACAATCAATATTTTTTGGGCACATCATGAGAAGAGGAAAGTTGGAATACTTGGCTAGTTGTCAAAACAAGAGATTGGCCTTTTGCAATAAAAAACTACATGTTAGGTCAAATTCCCTCTTTAAGGTTATTAAGAGGCATGATGTGAGATAAATGATAACATAACGTTATTTTGGTGGGAGTTGGTGTAAAAACTGTATTTGAAAATACTTAACTCATGGATGCCATCTCAAAACAAATAAATGAAGAACAGTTTTAAAAACAGAATTTGAAATCTAGCAGATAATTTCTAGCGATTTCAAACATCTTCTCACAAGTTTGTCAGTGTATTCAAGTGTGCCTTTCTTGCCAGTGAGAACATTAATCAGTTGCCCCTTTAAATTATGGAGGTTATATTGTACAGAAATGAAAATTCATTGATAAAAATAGTCAACAGATAGTGTGCCATAAAAAATACATGTAACACATTACATCCTGCAGCCTGGGAAGAAATAGCTGCAGGCTGCAATCTTTGGAAACACACTCTAAAGCTCCATCTCAAACAAGAAGCAGACAGATTCATAGAAAAAGAGAATACACTGCAAAAGAAAAGATAAAATAACGTTTCGAGGCGTGCTGAAAAATCCATAGTCAACTATGAGTGACGGAGGCTACTACAACTATAACACATTACATGGTTGTTGTTGCCAATCTGCTATCCCTTTTATTTACACATCACATCAGTCTAATTTGGTTTCTTGCAAAACAAAGTAAATGAACTTTAACTCTAGATTGCGGTGCTTCATTTTAAATCACGTTTTTTTTATATTGTCATAACATTTACTGCTTAAAAGCTCTGTGTAACTTGGACAAAATTGCAGTAAATTTTTTTTAAAAACAAATCTTAGGAGAAGTAACATTTTGGAAGAACTTCAGTTTAAAAACATTGAAACAATTAAGGAGTAAAGTGGAGATTAAGAAGTGACGGAGCCATTTGGTGCAAACAATTTAAGCAATAAAAATGGTCACATGATAACGACTTTTATATGACATGCTGACTGTATAAAAAAAAAAAATTAAAACACCCCTGATCACAGAGACACATCACAGGTGGCTGGCTTGAATATTTAGGAAGGTACACGGTAAGAAAAAGCAACAATGGTGGTAGATTTTTAAGAATTTGAATTTTGGAACCGTAATTTTTATGACTCAATCATAATTTAGGGTTAATAGGCAAGTTGTATGTGATGGGATGATATTTTGTCTTTCAAGGATTGCACAAGATCAGTGTTAAGTTAAAATGCAAAGAAACCTTTTGAACTAAACTAGTTTTGAGTTTTGACATTAGGGGAACCTTTATAAGGGGAACTTTCAAAGAACAAATGATTTATTTGGAGATACATGCTTGCACATTAAGCATGCAAAGAATGTCAATCTTGCACTTGACTGTCGAGAGTAATCTGAATTGACATAATAAAGGAACATATATTTTTATGATATTTTCTTTGTGTCCAATGTTAGGCATTTGGTTTCTCCTAAAATTTTAATTTACTTCTTGATAAAATTCAACAATATTTGATGTTTCATTTGATCACAAATTGTGTAATATCACCACTAGGACTTGGATTTTTATGACATGTCATATTTTTTCCTGACATATAATTTTACAATCCAAGATAATTTCAACTTGTTTCATGCATTTCTAAACACCTGACGCTGTTTTTATTGGTCATATAAATGCATATTTTGACCATATTTAGGTTTAGGCTATATTTTAACCAAATTGGGGACATAAATGCACATTTTAGGTTATATTTGGTCATCATTTTAGGTACAATAAAACTTTCATTTCGATTACTTGCTATTAAGCAGGAAAAAATTTGGCTTTTTAATTTTATTGCTAAATACATAAACTTGTCTGAATATTAAACATGTGGACTTGTCTGAATAAATATGTGTCTATAACTCAGACAACGTAATTCAAAATAAATATTTTGATGCAAAATTAAAGACCACTTTTATTTGATTTAATGTATATCAGGATAAATGTTTGAATTTCAAATATAAAGGAGACCTTTTACCAAAACACGGCATCGAAGCAGCAGCGCACTTCAAACAGGAATACTATCACAAGCGGCTTAACTGTTTGAAGTGGAGACATGCAATCAGATACTACTTTGGTGTGAAAATAATTGCAGACATTCAGGGAAAATAAATGTGTCCAAAAAATCTTCATTGCTCAGTGGACAACTCCATAGTGATCAGACCTCTTCCTCAGCACAACAAGCATTTTCATATGCTTGGTCTTTGAGAAAGACTTTTTGGTTTCAAAATTTATTTCATCACTTACTTACTGTTTTTCAGTAAAACTGATGGAAATATTTTGTACTTGATACCATTTAATTGTTAAAAGTAGGCAAAAATTCAGCTGCCCTCACTAGTTTCATTTTCTTATCAAAGTGTAGAACCTGCATAGGTGAGTTTTTAAACTTAACAATACGTTTTTTTTTTTTTTTGATTCACAGATAATTACGAGACTCAAGATGCTAAAAAGTTCTTCCAAGAGAATTATTCCCACATCTATTATATATTCTATGACAATTTTGGTACTGTTGAAGCAGACCTGAAACAGAGAGGTAATATTATTTTTCTTTGTCTTGTCTTGTTGATGATCTATTAAGTTTGTTCCTTGAGATTCATAGTTTTGAGTCTGGGTTTTCATTCTTCCATTTTTCAGGAATACCTTCCACAAAGAGGTGATTCTCTCCTATGGTTAACTCATTCAGTGCCAGATTTTAAAACATCCTGAGACTGAGAGACTGCAATATAAAGAGTAATATGTGCACATGGATCTTGGCATACCTCCACACTAGGAGAGCAAGAGTGCTAATAGATGGACATAGAGTAAAAAAGGTATTGCTGGATCATGGAGTACTATAAGAAGGGCACCTGGCACTCAGATTACCTTATAAAAATCATATCCTGAGGAGTCAAAGCAGAAATGTATGCTTATGACTTTACATGTGGTGCACAGATGAATAATACAACAGCCACAAAAAGGTTGCAGAGAGCTGTTGGTGCTCTAACCAAGTGGATAGTAAAATTGTGCTTTACCATTAAATGAAAAAGGCCAGAAGCACCAAACCCCAGCAGGATGGTTACCACCTACCTGGTTGGAAGGAACAAATTATCATCAACTAAAACTTGGCCATGGTAATAAAGGAGTTAGTGTGTTTGTCTACTGACCAGATAGGTCTAGGTTAATTTCCCAAATGTGTCAAATTGTTTTCTAGTTTACTGACCAGATAGGTCTAGGTTAATTTCCCAAATGTGTCAAATTGTTTTCTAGTTTACTGACCAGATAGGTCTAGGTTAATTTCCCAAATGTGTCAAATTGTTTTCTAGTTTACTGACCAGATATGTCTAGGTTAATTTCCCAAATGTATCAAATTGTTTTCTAAACTGACATGGATTTGAGGTTTACCCAGCCTCTGAAAATAAGTACCATAGATTTCCTCTGGAAAGGGTGCTGGCTGGTCTAGAGATAAGATGTTGGCCTTTGAACAAGAAGGTTCCCACCACAGACTGTGGAAAAATTAATAAATTCTATGAATTCTTTTTAAAAAAAACTCACCCTCTTTGATAATGGTAAAAAAAACCAAAAAAAAAAACAGGAAGTTCCGTGTTGCACACATTGAAGAACCCTTAGCAGTTGAAAATAAAAAAGAGCTGAGCGCTGCAAGGGCAAAATGAATAGGAAAAAATCTCTCCAAAAACGTTAAAACTCGACGATAAAAAATATTAGTGTAGCACTATATAAGAGACTTATAATAATCTAAGGTATGCAGATGATACAGTCTTAATCGCTAAGAGTGAAAATGAGTTACAAGAAATGTTGGACATTATAGTGAAAGAAAGCAAAAATAAAGGACTCAGCCTTAATAGCAAAAAGACAGAGGTAATGGTAACAACAAAGAAAAAGACATCACCTCAGTGCAAAATAAAGACAAGTGGAACAATATTAAAACAGGTAAATGAATTTAAATATTTGGGAACTTTGTTAACCTCAGACGGAAGATGTACAAAAGAGGTGAGATGCATAATGGCTCAGGCAAAAGCAGCTTTCCAAAAGATGAGGAAGATACTATGCAATCCATTTTTGACAACAGGAACAAGAAAAAGCGTTCTTAAATGTTACGTAGAGCCAGTCTTAACATATGGATGCGAATCATGGACAATAGGACAACAGATAAGAAAATTACTGGAGTCTGTTGAAATGTGGTTTTACAGAAGAATGTTGAGAGTAACAGCTAAGAAGAGTAATGAAGAAGTTCTGAGAGAGGTCAAAGCAAAAAGAGAGCTAATTTCCAATATTAGGAAGAAACAATCATAATTTTTTGGCCATGTAATGAGAAGAGAACAGCTGTAATATATTGTAACAACAGGGAAAATTGAGGGACGAAGAGATAGAGGGAAGCAAAGAGAAAAAATAACAGACAGCTTAAGAGAATGGCTTGGCAGAAGGTCAACAACAGAAATGATAAATAGCTGCCGAGATCAAAAGTTGTGGAGAGACATGATCACCTACACCAGCAGGCCCGGTACTTGATGATGATTAAGAGACTATTTACTTGTATGGTGGGGAACACCTGAGCACATAACTGCCCATGTGAAAAAAAAGGAAAAACTTATATTTACACAAAATTCAGCCCCATGGAGCTTTGCTAGAGATATAAAGCTGGCGAACGCAAACTAACAACTTCTTCTTCTTCTATCCTTCCTCTATTGCCGTTGGCGTCGAGGGGAGATACAATCTGCGATTCTTTGCTCTTCTGTTGGCCTCTTCTGGTGTTATCCTTCCTAGTGACTCTAGTATTCCCTTTATCCATCTCTTTCTCGGTATTCCTCTTAATCTGGCGTTTTCATAGCGTCTGTTTATGGCTCTTTGAGTCATTGTTAGTTCTTTTTGTCTTGTTATGTGGCCGAACCAATTTATCTGTTGTTTCTTTATGTATTCGATGGCTGGTTCAATTTCAAATTTCTTCCTCAGGTCTGTGTTTCTTACTCTATCCCTTAAGCTGTTTCCTGTCATTCTTCTGACACATTTCATTTCAGTAGTCGTTATCTTTCTTATTGTTCTAGAGTCCAGTGTCCAATTATGGCACTGATAGCACAGAGTTGGTAGAAAAAAACAAACAACCTCTTAAAAATTTTGGGTGGCCTTTCATGAGACTGACTACAGCATCTGTATATAAGAGCTAATGGCCATAGAAAACTGGACATGTAACAATATATTTTCCATAAGCCTGGTGTGACCGGTGCTTTTCCTGTAAATAGTTTTCATATAGTCATTAAGTTTAAAGAATGTGAACACCCAATAATATATTTCCACTCTCCACAGCTAATAAAGCTCACAGAGAGGAACTTGAAGGCATTCTATTCATCTTTGAGGTATGTTTCAAAATTTAAAATAATTTTCTCAGATGAAAAAAAGCACATGCTCACTCTACTCTGGTCTCTTTCTTTCTGTCATTCATCCGATGACTGCCAAAGGAATTGATTGTCCTTGTTGTCATTTGTCTTTGGAAGGACTCTAATTTGGTATATATATATAGGTTGTGTTGTAGTTTATTTGTGCCTTTCGGCTCAACACATCCGACTTCAGCACAGCATTTTTGAGTACTGGGTTGTCTTTCCTCTTCGATCCCTACTTACTTGACCAGACTAGACAGCATAGTCTGTTTCTAAAGGTGCCACGAAGAGGTGGAGTGGGGTTTAGATGGTTCCGGTTCACTGATCCTGGCACAAGCCATCAGCTGTTGGTTGCTGACAGCTTCCAGCTCTGCTACTGTGAGGCGCCTTGCCTTCTCACTCCGGTAATATGATGTAATAAATTCTAAACCATTGATTAAAGAAAAAATTGTTGCCTCGTGAAATGATGTATATTAAAAAAAAAAAGAATCTCACTATAATGGCAAGTATCTTAGTAACATGACTTGACTTATGTTATCCCTGTGAGCTGGTTGTTCTTTAAGCCCATGTCTTAAATATGCATAGTCTACTCAACTGTTCTGCTGGTATGATTAGTGTATTGTCAGTGGTTGCATTATTTGGAAGCTGCTAACATCACGGAGCAGTGTAGCAAAAAGTGATTCACTGTTTTCTTTTGGTGGTTATAGACATGTTAACACATTTGTTATAGACATGTTAACACATTTGTTATAGACATGTTAACACATTTGTTATAGACATGTTAACACATTTGTTATAGACATATTAACACATTTGTTATAGACATGTTAACACATTTGTTATAGACATATTAACACATTTGTTATAGACATATTAACACATTTGTTATAGACATGTTAACACATTTGTTATAGACATGTTAACACATTTGTTATAGACATGTTAACACATTTGTTATAGACATGTTAACACATTTGCTCACAAGGAGTTTAACACGTTGCAGCCAGGCTGTTTTTCAGAATTAAACAAATATTTGAAATAATAGTGAGAAGATAAATTAAAATTGATGAAAAACACACTGTGTTTGGAAGTCAGAAAAAAGTTTAAATAAAAGAATTACGAGGTTTTTAACAGAAATAATTGTGGAAATACCAATAAATTAAAAGCAGCAGAACCTGGCTCCTGGGCTTCTCACGACAGCTACTAGAGCCATGATTTGTGGCTCATAGTGCAATAAGTGGTAATGAGTGAGGGGATTCATAGCTACTTTTTTTTTTCTTTCAGAAAATATTTGGTCATGGGATTAAACTTGACCGCTTGTCCTCACTCACCACTTTCATTACTATTGCTTTCAAAAAGCCAGTAATCGGTCACTGTGCAAGGAAACATTACATGTACTAGAATGGCAAAAAAGTGAATAGAACAAAAATTATGAAGTAAAAAAGCTACAAGTTAAATAATTTTATGAGTACATGCCACTTTAAGCTATAGTTACAGTATCATGGACAGCTTTTCCTTGAATATGTGATATACTTGAAGGACAGAATATATCTTCAAATATATCACATATAGTCCACTATATATATATATATATATATATATATATATATGCATATGCATAAACACAGAGAGAGAGAGAGAGAGCAGTATATAACTCATTATTTCTACCACTATTGTGGTACCAAGTGTGAAACATGGAGTTTTCAGTGACAGAAAAAAGAAAGGTCACAACTACTGAAATGAGATGTCTTCGAAGGAAACTTTAGTTTTACAATAGAAAACAAAATTGGAAATAAGGACATTAGAAAAAGAGTAGGAGTAACACCAGTTCTGAGCTATTTACAGTGACAACAAACTACATGGCTTGGACATATAACACGATAACCAGTAAACAATATTTGACAACAAACATTAGGGATCAGATTCAACAATAGAAGAGGTTGAGAAAGAACTTACAAGAGGTGGACAAGTGCAATATCTAGAACTACTCAAAGCTCTATGCAACCATGTGTGGGGCAAATCACAAAGTACTTTAAAGAAAACACAGTTTTCCAACACATCAAAAAGAGGATAGATACCAAGACAAGGACAGAAAAAAAAAAGTTATTGTACATTTATAATAAATCATTGTCTGCAGTTTTGGTAAGAGAATTATCTTTATTTTCAGAAAATACTCTTCCTTTTACCTGAAATAGTTCACAAGCGATGGATGTTCCATAGTATAGGTAGGTTGCTCATCTCTTTATAGTTTTCACTTCATATTCATGTAAAGGATGCTTGTAGTGTAATTCCATTTGTTTTTCCTTTTCAGCTTTTCTATAAAAATAATGGTTAATTCTGTTTACCATTAAGAACTTGTTTTCTTCTTTACATTTTTTTTAAGAAAGCAAATCATTAAGTTTCAAACTTGCATTTATAATTAGTATTTTTGTGCGTTGGTCCTGTAAACTGCCTCTCTCTTTACATTGATTTGTTCACACTTGTAATATTAATTACAAATATTTGACATTGTGCAGTTATTTATGTTGATTGTCCGTAGATTGAAATGCCATTTATAGAAAAATTGATTTATCACAACTGTCAATTTAAAATCGTATCACTTTCATTTATACATTGATAATTTATGGTCATCATAGTTTCACTTTATTCATAATTTGATCTTTCACATGCATATAAATTGATATTTCACAGTTATTCATCAATTAATGTATGACAGTTATTGTAATATATGTAACTTACTGAATTATAGATTGACATTGATAGTTTAAAATTGTATTAGCCATAGTCATACAAGTTTTGATGTTGAGTCGTTATAAGGATGTCTTCTGTAAATTATAAACTTGTTTCTTCAAATTAGGGTTTGTTTAAAAAACATGCTTCAGATTAAAGCCATAATCAGCTGCATATATTTCTGCATAATTTACTCCTTTAGATAACTGACTAATAAAAAAGGTGTTAATTATTTGATTTATTTCTCATTCATTCAGGTCGGGTCATCAAGAAACTTCTTCACACTGGGAATAGTTTACAGGTACACTATCATGATATTTGATTATTATATCCATAGTTTCTACATAGCATTACCCTACCTGGTCTCTGGTTAATGAGAGCTGGTAGCTAACCCTCTTGTAAAATGGTGAAAAAAGAAGGTTCCATGTGCAATTGCACATGTTAAAGAACCAGTGACAGTTTAAAGTCTAAAATAGTAGGCCAGAAATGGTGACTGCCCAGGCAAAAATTGTTAAGTAAATCTACCCACACAGAAGATGATTGTGTCAAGCCTAAAGGTGGCTTTGCCATAAACTAGCAACACAATGGATACACGCTCACATAACATGTGAACGTTAAGAAGAGTGCCTCGTTGAGGCAGTGGATGGGTGTGTCTGTGAGGTGGTGGATGGGTGTGTCTGAGGTGGTGGATGTGTGTCTGTGAGGTAGTGGATAGGTGTGTATGTGAGGTGGTGGATGGGTGTGTATGTGAGGTGGTGGATGTGTGTGTCTGTGAGGTGGTGGATATGTGTCTGTGAGGTGGTGGATGGGTGTGTATGTGAGGTGATGGAAATGTGTCTGTGAGATGGTGGATGGGTGTGTCTGAGGTGGTGGATGTGTATGCCTGTGAGGTGGTGGAAATGTGTCTGTGAGGTGGTGGAAATGTGTCTGCGAGGTGGTGGATGGGTGTGTATGCAAGGTGGTGGATGGGTGTCTGTGAGGTGGTGGATGGGTGTGTCTGTGAGGTGGTAGATGGGTGTGAAGAAAGTGATGAATCCTTGTGTGTGTCTCAGGTGGCAAATGTTTGTGAGTCTCTGAGGAAATGGATGTGGGTGATTGTGAAATGGTGAATGAGTTTGTGAGGTTATAAATATGTGTTTCCATTTGGTAGATGTGTGTGTCTGTAAAATACTGAATGAGAGTGTGAGTGTTTGTTGATTGGTAAATGTATATCTGTGAATTGTGAATATGTGTTTACAACATGGCACATTTTTTTTATATCTGCACACACCCAGTGACACACATTTAATCCTCTGCTCTTAACCCCAGATTACAATAGTGTTGTAAATTATGATCTCAAAATAAAAATTCTTAGAATTCAACAATTTACCACTTACTTAAGCTCTTTCCTATCCTGTACCTTCCTATCTGTTCATGCCAGTGACCCATGATGAGTCATTGGGACAATTTAAAAAAAATATTTTTGTATATACAACAGAGGCATAAAAAAAATATAGTATCAAATTAGTGTGTGTTTTCTTATTTAATGGTAGGTGGAAGGGGTTTGTTATTATGTTTTGTGAGTTCTAGTGTTGTTGAAGACTACGTCTCCGGAGGAAATTGGTGATATGTGTCTTCAAGAGAAATGGTGAGGAAGTCTTTGACGTTGGCAACCTCATGTCACCAGAAGGATGTTTTCTACTACGTTACATTAAGGTCACCAGCTGATTGACCCGGCACTAGTGGCGACCGGCAGCTAACACCTGCTGCTAACGTTACAATGGTGGTGGCGCTGTCTCTGAATAAGACTGCTAGGTGACGTTGTTTACCACCACTGTTTCTCGTAGTTCAAGTGGATGAATGGCGACTCCCACACACATCTCCTGCGACGTTGTTCTCGTGACACTTGGATATTCGGTCCGACACGGACCACTGGCATGGAAAATTGACACATCTACACCCATGTCCTGTGGTTAATTTTAGTACTTCACTTTAGTTTGTGCTCGCGAAATTTTCCCAAGTTCTTACTCCGCCTGGCGTGATCAGCTGACTGCTAGAAACACAACACTTCACTATGTTGAGGCGAACAAACAAGTCTTTATTCATCTGACTTACGATTGGCGCCTAGTTATAACATATGTACATGTAATTACATGACCAACGGTTCTCTCCCACATGGTCAGTCACACTTCGCTGTAGCAATATTACTCGCCACTGGTCCCTAGGCTCTCACACAACTTAAAACTCCTAACCTCGGTTTTGTTGGGAACTGTTCCCCATTGAACAATTCCCTAATATCTACTTCTACTCTAATCTATCTTCTCATGTCGCTCGACTCTAGTTCTGTTCAACTTAGCTAAGACTGTTCTCTTAAGCACTACTTGCTAGCTTGGGCTATCATCGCCCCTATCTAGCCCTAGGTGTGTGACTTCTCTCTCTAAAAGAACTTGCTAGCTTGGGCCATTGTGATCACTTATGGGCTAACCACACGATGTGGCCGCCCCTCCTAATCCTAGGTGTGTGACTTCTTTCTCTAAGAACTTTGTGTCTTGTCTTCAAATACTCCTCCTATCGCCCAATCAAAAACTACTTCCTCCGCTTTTCACCAATCAACTCAACCCATGTCTCAATACCGTCTCACTTATCTCGAGACTCACACTTCACATATTTTCCTAATTTCTCGTGGACTCCCCACCTACGGCTACCTTCTCACCTTTCCCAAGACTTACGTTTCACCTACTTTCCCACATTTCTCGTGGTTTCCCCCCACTCACGGCTACAAATTGAGTATACACCAAAGAAGTGCATGGGCATTTACAGGACACTCGACAGGCAGAATAGTCAAGGAAGACAGTGGTGCATACGTTATGATCACGAGTAGCATGACGATGGAGGTGATGGCAGTGACGGGGGCATTCATCTGGTTAGAGTCACAAGAATACACCCATGCCTGCATACTGAGTGATTCGATGAGTATGATTAAAAAAGTGGAGGCGGACTCTGTATGCAGGCAATGGGTAGAGTCATTGCAGAAGTAAAAATATGTATGGTCTCCTTTGTCTATGTTATTGAGGATGGTCAACCAATGGATCGAGCGGAGTCATCAATGCACTGCAAGATGTTGGAAGGGCACAGGACTTCGACAACTATGCGTCTACGTCACTCCTTTGTATGAATGAGATGGGCACAGCCAGAAATGGGAAACATAGTGGGTGTGTAAGAAGACTTATTAATCAACACAGAACTGGAGTCATCAATCGCTAGACAGACTTGCTAAGGAGGGGATCTTTGCACCTATGAACATGTTTGGAGTGCAATGATGATGACCCACAAATAACTCAAAAACTCGAGTATTTAGTTGTTTGACCCCTCATGAAAACTTTTTTTTTTTTTTTTTGCACATAATGTGATTGTTTCAAGTTTTTTTCCGGCTGTGCTCCGTATTTGTTTCAATTATTTGTTTCAACTGTAATTCTTCTGAAGGTATAATTGTTCCAAATACATGTACAAAAAAGTCAATAAAAATATTATTTGTCCATTGACACAAGGTTTTTTTTGGCCGTGTAAGAAGACTTATCAACCAACATAGAACTGGTGTCGTCAGTTGCTGGACACTGAGGGAATTGCTGAGGAGGGGATCTGAGCACCTATGGACATGTTTGGAGTGCAATGATGATGACCCGCAAATAACTCAATAAGGTTTTTTTTGCAGTGGAAATTTCACAACTGCTTCTTAAAAATGCAACTTACAGAGAGGTATTGTAGTCTAGGGTTAAAGGAATGTTAAGTGGGTGCAGATGTGCTGTCTTGTGGTCTACAGGAGGGCTGTGATATCTGTACTTTTCAGCCCAACACATCCAACTGCAGCATATTATTTATGAGTACTGGGTAACCTTCCCTGTTCAATCTTGACACACTTGGTCAAACAGATTAGTCTTTTTCCATGTCTATCACAGGGAGGTGGGGTAGGATCTTGATATGTTTTGGTTCACTAGGTCCTTATGCAAACAGTCAGTTATGATTCACTGACCACTTTAGCACAGTTGCTGTTGGGCATCTTGGGTCTCATAGATATTATAAATTGCTGAAATAATTTTGGTAATTGTTGGTTATTCAATATATTTTTGTATTATCTTCTTCACTGATATTATGGAGGCAAATGCTCCTTACAGCAGCAGAGCTGAAAGTTGTTAGCGATCCACAGCTGATGGCTTGCACCATCTGATGGAAGACCAGAACCATCCAGACCCTGGTCCACCTCTCCATTGTGCCTCCAGAAACAAACTAACCTGTCTAGTCTGGCCAAGTGAGTAGGGATCGAGGAGCGACGACAACCCTGTACTAAAAAATGTCCTGCTGAAGTCGGTTGTATTGGGCTGTAAAGCATAAATATCGCAGTTTACTGCAAACCACAACACGACACAGATATGCCCTCTTAATATCCTTTTAAGGGCAGATAACGAAGAGGTGTGATCCTTTAGTCATCGGGTGAATGCAACAAAGCACACATATACCTTTACTGAAAAAAAAAGCATAAAGAGCAATATAATTTGATATCTTTGACTTTACAGCTTCGTCGTCAGGGAGTGAGGTTCTTTCTTATTTGGTATCAGTGTCTGCAAGAAAATGCCAGTGAAGAATGTCACCAGATTTTTTACAACCTGGTGCCAGATCTTGGTCAGGGAGGCCAGAATTTACTGGCTATAATGATGGACAGCATTTCATCAGCAGACAGTAAGTCATATTAGATACAAATTTTTTTTTGGGTATTATATACTTAAAAATGGCCATACAACCAAATATCTCATCTACAATTAAGGAAAGAAGATGGACAAATGTCGGACATGTGTTGAGAAGAGACAACAAGAGAATTCCAAACAGGCTCTTCTATGGGAAACATCAGAATACAGAAAAAGAGGAAGACCTAAAGAGACACTAAAAAGAGAAGCAAAGTTAGCAGGCATAGACTCCTTAGATAAGATCGAACATTTCACCCACAATAGAGTTTGGTAGCATAAAACACTACAATCCCTATGTGACATCTAATGGTGTGGGAAGGATCAAGAATGAAGTATATATTTAATGTTATTCTAGGATCTTCAACGGCAGAGCACAGAGTAGAAAATACAATGATTTCTCAGGCACCCCAGAAACTTCACAAGTAAATCAAACTGTTACAAAAACTACTACAACGGGAACTTATTATTTTCTTTAACACATTTCTATCACTTGTATGACCTCTTTTTCTCTTTGAAGCAAAACAGGAGTAATATTTAAGTCAAACATATCTTCAGATGACAACTAATGCCAGAATTGTCAGGACTTCTTGCCAATGTTAAAATTATGATATATCTAAACTGAATTTTCGTTCAATATTTGAACCCTACCATTGCAGTGAGATTCATTGAGAGGATACATCTCATAATGTAGATTGTCAAGTATTAGAAATGAATGCAACAGAAGAAATGTAGAACAATTAACATTTTTCTTCTATCTTTTCTTCTCTGATGAGAAGGGAACAGCTGGAATATATTGTAACAACTGGGAAAATTGAGGGACGAAGAGATAGAAGGAAGCAAAAAAAAAAAAGATACCAGACAGCTTAAGAGAATGGATTGGCAGAAGGTCAACAACAGAAATGATAAATAACTGTCAAGATAGAAAGTTGTGGAGAAACATGATTACCTACGCCAGCAGGCATGGTACTTGATGATGATGATCTGATAGTTATTATTCATGATTTTTTATAGAGGAAAACAGTTAATACTTACTGACATACAGCATTACAAAATTTGTATTTGCAATATTTCTTATGCACTTCATCGATTTTAAAACACAGAGTAAAGTCATGAATGCTTGACTTTATGACAATACATGAAACCAATAGTAATACGTTAGTGCCTGATATACAGCCTGTCAGAATCTGTCATTGTAGACTTTAAAATTCATTGTTGGACTGTTCTCTCTGAACTTATGTAGGTTTAATATTTGATGATAGGAGCTTACCGTCATTAAATTAATAATCAATTTAATTATAATTAATTATAATTTAAGTAGGAAATATTTTGCATCTTGCTCCTAAAAATCATATATGACATGCATAGGCTAGATAATATAACAAATGAAAATCAGCAATAAAGGTTTACAAATTCTGTAAAAACAATAAATATAAAAAAAAAACCTCATATACAGAGAGGAAAGTAAGCATATAAACAGTTTGTGATTCAATGCTATGTATATGTACTGTACCTACACAAAATTCAAACTATTATTGTTTTTAAAACACAGTGTTGAATTGTTGTTGCTGTAATTTGTTATCATTGTGTATCAATGTCCATACTGTCATCATTATCTGTTGAGTGGATCACGTTATAGAAAAATATGTACTTGAATTCCAATGAAGAGAAATTTTAGTTTTTGAGATTCCATTTAAGTGTCCAACACCTCAGCTTAAAACATCTCATCTATTGAAATAAAAGCAAACATAAAATCTCATTCATGACAGCATTTGATGAAACTACTGACAGAGCTATATCATTAATGTAATTTGTTAAAAAAAAAGTAATTTATTTCTAGATATTGGAGGAATTATTGCTGCTGGAGAAATCACTGCCATTCTTCCCAACCAATCAGAAAAATTGCCAGATAATATAACCAAGTATTTTCTACGTAGTTTGCTAAACTACATGGTATCAGAGGTAATCTATGATTTTTTTTTTTTTTTTGCCTCTCGCTGTAAATAATTTTGGTGTAAAGTAATCTGAACAAACTGTAAATGTAAGCAGCAGAAAGAAATCTGATAATCTGGAACTTTGTGCTATTAGATTTTGCCTTGTGCTTGTTATGATCTTTTGTTATTATTGAAATGTAAAAAAATTCAGATATGCCGCTGAGTAACACTCAACTGAACAGGCAACATGATGATAACAACATAGTTTATGTTTTATGTAAAAGTAAAGGTGTCCCTTAGTATTACTAATATTAACACACTCCATATCACAAGCCGACTTCCGGTCAATGTGGCAGATAGATGGCAGGAACCATTAAAGGCTGTGACTGAAAAGTGTTCCTTGTTGCAATTTCCTCATATTCCAAGTCCGGCTTGCTGCTCCACTGGCACGGGTGGTTGAACAATTATGGATTTTAATTTGTTTGCAGTGATACCGAGGCCTTCCATAAGCTAATTGTGTCTTCACAAGTTGCAAATCTGCGACTTTCGTAACTGTTGCACCGAACCCAGAAGCAGCGATTTGCGGTTTTTAATTTATCAACGTTTCTGTAGTTATTTCCACTAAAACCTTGTCATTCTAAAAATCACCCATTTTTCCGACTTCGTGAATAATTTGTCCCAACAAAATGCATGTCTTAGATCAATTAAAATTTCTTTTTTAACCGTTATTTCAAATAAAAAAAAAATTACAAACAATGGCACGGCCACAGTGCGTTAAACCCCTTGGTGTGTGTGTGTGGGGGCGCAACTTGATGACTGTTCCCAGCAGTATTGTCTAAGATAACTAGGGCATCATTGCTGAATACAGGATGGATAGTTTACCAAAGATATCCTATACAGAGAGGCAACATCTAACACAAGAAACAAAGGAAGATTCCTTGTACACTACAAAGATGTCTGTAAACATGACCTGAGGGTTAAAAAAAAAAAGCAAAGAGCCCCTTCACACCATGCGGTGTATAGGCAATATGGTTTTAGTGTCCATATTTGTTATAGACATTTGGCATATTAATTTTAGGGAAATGTGGTCAGAATCCTACCACTATTTCATGTGTGTAAGTTTTCTTATTTTTGTATTGATTATGTGCTAGTGTGATCCAATTTCTATAATTGAGCACAATAACTAGGTAGTGTCACATGGAACATCGCAACAGCTGTAGCCACAATGACAGACAACTCCACTCAAGTTTCAAAACAGTTTATTACATCAGTCTCTTGGCCTTGATACATTAGTGACCATATTCAATATCACATCAATGTCATTAAGTAAATTAATTCTTCCATACATTCACAGCTGCACTTAACTGAATTCTTCAATATCACATTAATGTCTTAGGTAAGTGAATTCACTATTACAGTCATATCTGCACATCTACAGTCACAATAAACTTTGTTTCTTCTTCTGGCACATGATCCATTAGCGGCAGTGCTGAACTATCATCATGTCTCAAATAGATGAATTGTTATGCTACTGCTGGACTTTATAAATTCATCTTCAGTATGAATATCTAGATTAGATCGTAACTCATTAAAGATCTGGTCTCTCTCTCCTTAACTAACTAGTCTAGCTCTGGTCTCTCTATGCTCACTATTCTTCTGTGCCTTATTTTAAATATCCCCAGTCTTATTTTCCCAAGCTCCTTTGCACATCCAATCAAAATTCACCACACTGAATTATCTTTGTCTCCAATTTACAAAAGAACACGTCACTAATCAACTCTGCCCACCCTTCAAAGTTTCCAAATAACTCTACCTTGAACTTTTGGCCTTGATCATCTCACGAATTTAGTCTGCTTCATAATTTGTTGTCAACCTAATTCTTAACAAGTTACTAGTCACGTTTTCAACCTTCTCCACACTTCAGGAATTTCCACTCTCGAGTTGCTCTTATTCGGTTACTATTAATTCTCTCTAGTCTCTATACTATTACAATTGTACCAATTTACAGGTTTAATAATTTCTTCATTGTATGTTCATTTTCTCCACTTATTAAAGTTGTCTACCAAAATCTTTGCGAAATGCTTTTTTTTTTTTTTTTTTTTTTGTTAACAGGTAATAAAATTGAGTGGTCGAACAAAGGAATGAGGGAGCAGAGTTTTGAATTTCTGTTTAACAAGTTCAAATCTAAGTACTTGCAGTGGCTACTACCAGACTTTGTCTGTAGAGACATATATGATCCTGTGCAGGGTAGGTTTAGATTATTACAGTAAATGATATATAATTATTAATTACTCATTGCTGATCGTGACTGCTGACAAGAGGGTGAGCTATCACATGAGAGTGGTACTCTCAACACCACATCACATTTAGCACACTTAAGAAATTTGATAACTCACAATTGTTTGTATTATAACATCTATAATGAGTTTTTTTTATTGTACTTGGTTATAAGACTTGACAATGTTAACCTCAGATGGTAGGTGTACAACAGAGGTGAAATGCAGAATGGCTAAGGCAAAAGCAGTTTTAAAAAAATGAGGAAGATACTATGCAACCCATTTTTTGACAATAGAAACAAGAAAAAGAGTTCTTAAATGTTATATAAAGCCAGTCTTAACATATGGATGTGAATCATGGATAATAGGACAACAGACAAGAAAATCACTGGAGTCTGTAGAAATGTGGTTTTACAGAAGAATATTAAGAAAACCATGGACAGCTAAGAAGAGTAATGAAAATGTTCTGAAAGAGGCCAAAGCAAAAAGAGAGGATTTTTCCAATATTAGGAAGAAACAATCATCATTTTTTTGGCCATGTAATGAGAAGAGAACAGCTGGAATATATTGTAACAACTGGGAAAATTGAGGGATGAAGAGATAGAGGAAAGCAAATAGAAAAAATACCAGACAGCTTATTATACCATTTCTTGTGAATATAAAAACAGTTTCACTGGCTCTTATCAATGACTAGAGTTTCTTTTGGATACGAACACAGCTTCGTTGACTTCCATTGACAGTAAGAATTTCTTCTGGATAAAAAAAAATAGTTTCACTGACTCCCATAAATGGCGGTGACAAGACTTTTTTCTGGATATGAAAATTTATTTACATCCTGTTGATAACGAGATGTTACTTCTGGATAACTTTATTCGAAACGGTCTCTCAAGAAAACATGTTGAAAACAACCCAATGCCATCTTCTCTTTAGAATCTCAGTAGTGATGTCATCAGTGCAGATTTGTTGTGATGATCTTTGTTGGAGATAATGTTGGGCCAAAAAAACACATTTTCTGTGAAAGTTTTCTGATCTATTTTGAAAAGCCTCTTTTAGAGGCTCAAGTTTGAGGCTGTTGGTTTTGGTATGTTTCCATTATTCTGAATTGTAAGGTAGACTGCTTATCACATTGGGTTTGAAAATGCACATTTTAGTCTTAATTTTAATGTTATGAAGCTTCTTGATGTACTCAAGTGAGGTAAAAGTGTTAATAAGTGTTTTGAGATTTTCTACTTCTTGCATTGAAGTTCATGTACTTGGGTTAGGGTTCTCCTCAGAAGTTCATCAGTGGATTACAACCAAGTTGATGCTAGAATAGGCTGGTTGTAACTGGTCAACTGATACCAAATTAGCACATTTGGTCATTTCATGCTGATGACATTTCCAGGAGAAGATTAGAGTACATGTGGATGTGTCCTGAGTGTGGTATGATGATCCTAACATAATATATACACCATCTGTCTGCAGAGACAGGAAAATCTGCAAGTGTTGGCTTGTACTCTTTGTTTCTGTGTAAAGTGCTTGACATTTCATTTGCTACCAAGGGGCTTCACAAACATGTAAATAATAAATGTTTTATGAACAAAAAAATGTTTTCATCAACAAAACATGTGTTTATCATCAAATTGTTTAAACTTTATCTGGTTTATCAATAAATGTGTGCAGCATCTTATTTTCATACATTCCTATGATAGAAATATGCAAATTGTTATAGCACATGAATACTTTCATAACACTCATTCAGAAAACAACTGAAGTAATGCTCACAAGAAATTTAGAATTATAGAAAAAGCAAATTAGTGTTAACATATTTGAATTTTCATTTACAATTTGTACATTTAAAAATATTCTACAGAACTGCCAATGGCTAGAAGCAAAGATACGATGAACAGAAAAGATGAGCCTCTCTCTATTTCAGAATGCCGTGATTCTTTTATCTTTTGGCTGGCCAACTTCACCATTTCTAGTCATAAACCAGCTCTGGACTTGAATCAGTAATATGTTTGTTTGTTTGTTTACTGTTTCCATGGGTATTTATTTATGAATTCCATGGGCCATGAGTCTTCACTATTTTTATTGCTTTGGGTCAGGTTGTGGATTTTGACATCCATCTCAACCTCCGACTAATCCATAGAGGGTACCAACTTCAAAAAAGCCATTGGAAGCAACTGCCTTTCCAACTCCACTGGTGCCAGGCATCTTACATCCTTCCAGCACTTTCAAACGTCTTGTAGTGCACCACATCATCAATCTAAGTTGAAACAATCTCATGAGGGGTGTCATCTATAATTTTTTCCTTCCAGTGCTGTTCTTAGTGTCTCTAAAGGTCAACTTTTTTTTCTCCTCCATTTGTTTCCCATCTGTTGGCTTGTTTTGTGATTCTGTGGTTACTTCTCCTAAACACATGGCTGATAGCCCCTCACATTCTTTATATATATATATATATATATATATATATATATATATATATATATATATATATATATATATATATATATATAGAGAATGGCTGCTGATGAGATAATATTTCTCTTACACTTCTGCTGTTGATTGTAGAGCTTTGTTACAAACATGGAAGACTATTTTAAACTTCTATAAACATGTGACCACACTCAGCATTTTCTCCTAGGTGGCATACATTTTTCTGTTTTAGATAGCCACCTGAGCACTCTGTTCTTTAAATATAGAGTATAAAGTGTTTTTTGTGACTCTCCATATCAACAAAATCAATATATCATCATCATCATCATGTGCCGGTTGGCGTTGGCGATCATGTCCTTCCACAATCTTCTATCAACAGTGCATCATATGAGTTCTGTTGTTGACTGTTTTCCATGCCATGACACCAAGCTATCCAGTATTTTCTCTCATTGTCGTCAGCGATCTCTCTTTCCTTTTATTTTGCCAATTGTAACCAAGTATTCCAACTTTCCACTTCTCATGATATGCCCAAAAAATGTTGATTGCTTCTTTCTGATGTTTTTTAAGAGCTCCCTTTTTGTGTTGGCCTCTTTGAGAACTTTCTCATTGGTCTTTTTAGCTGTCCAGGGAACTTTCAACATTCTTCTGATAAATCCCATCTCTGTGGCCTCTAATCGTCTTTTCATTTGTTTGTCTATTGTCCGTGATTAGCTTCCATAGGTCAGAATTGGTTCTATATAGCTTCGATAAACTCTCTTTCTCATTTCTATTGACATAGATTTGTTGCATAAGATATTTTTCATTTTCTGAAATGCTATTTTGGCCTGAGCTATTCTGCTTTTTGTTTCAGTGTTGCATCTTCCATCTGATGTTATCACTGTGCCCAAGTATTTCAAACGTTGCACTTGTTTCAGATTTGTCTTGTTTATTTTTATGCTGCATGATGGTGATGATTGTTTCTTCGATATAACCATTACTTCTGTTTTCTTACTATTCAGACTGAGACCTTTCTTGTTGCTTTCTTTTATTATTATATCTATCATTTCTTGTAGCTCATTCTCTGTCTCTGCTATTAAGACTGTGTCATCCACATATCGTAAATTATTTATGTTGTGACCGTTGACTTCAATTCCTTCTTTGTCTACTATTGATCTCATAATATGTTCGCTGTAAAGTGAAAACAAATCCAGTGACAGAACACAGCCTTGTCTGACTCCTTGTTTTATAAATTATAACGGGGTAGAGTTCTGCCCTACCAAAGGAGGAGTAAGACGTCTCCTTTCCTCCGCTAGTCTTCGGGACACCCTTGGGCAAGGTGGAGCTCCCATTTAGCCCCCCTATCAGGGTTATATGAAGCCATTGGAGCAGGTGGTGGATGGTGTTGTGGGAGCAGCCGACAAGTAGTGCCGGTTATGGTCCCCACACCGCGATGACAGACAGAAGATCTCATGTATAGAGACAATGGCTGCGATCTCCGACTAGTACAGTCACTGCCAAGTGGAATAATCATGACAAACCACAACAAACCACAAACTTAATGTAGCAGTAGTTTATTTACTTGTAAAAATTGTTTGTTGCAAGTTATGTTTGATTTGTTGAAAGTGTGCATTATATTTCTTGCAGTAGTTCATATATTATGTTTTTATTTTTGCCTTTAATGAATAGAGGCATTTCTTGCTCTGTTCTGAGTGAATCGTCTTCCCATACTGGAGAATCTCAGGATGATGGAAGAATTGCAGGAGCTGGAGATGAAGCAGCTCTTCCCAGTAGCAAAGACAGCACAATGTCTACAGAATTTATCACAACAGAACAGGAGGCTATATCAGGTTTTCAAGGTGAACCATATAGCACTTCTGAATATGAAATTGTCCGTACAGTGCTGTACTCTAGTCGTGAGAACATCAACATTGTCCATGAGAGCTTTAGACAGGTAAGAGATGGGACATTTTTTTTTAACATTTCATGAAGTTTTTAGCTTCACTTTAACTCTTTAATCTCAGAATTATCTTGTTGATTGGGTCAACTATATCTGACTGGAAACTGTGAACTACTTAATGTAATCATGTTCAAACTTCAGTATTAAGATCTGTTTCTAATGACACACTTATCAAAGTGTAAAATAGAGAATGTTACACAATATGTTAATATATCAATATTTGGACACATAATTTTGAACCACCAGGATCATTGGTTGGAGTTAAAGGGTTAAATAAATTTGGTACATTTGAGAAAAATTGAGGGACGAAGAGATAGAGGGAAGCAAATAGAAAAAAGTAACAGACAGCTTAAGAGAATGGCTTGGCAGAGGGTCAACAACAGAAATGATAAATAGCTGCTGAGATAGAAAGTTGTGGAGAGACATGATCACCTACGCCAGTAGGCCCGGTACTTGATGATGATGATATGTATAATAGTCATCAGTTGCTAACAGTAACAGCAACAGTTTCAATCTTGTATAGTTCTTGTATAGTTGTATGTTCAACCTAGTATAGTTTTGAATATTTGTATGTTCAGTCTTGTATAAGAAATAAATGAGGAAAATTAAAATACTAGGATTAGCGGACACTAGAGTAAAAGGACAACAGATAAAGAAAACAAGCATGAACTACACAATAATATTCTCAGGAGTCAGCACAGAAAGATCAACATACGGAGTGGGCTTTATCATCGACCCAGAGCGCGCAAAGGATATTCTGTAAATAAAATAGTACTCAAAAAGAAAAATCACAACCAGACTAGTAGAAGATGACCGAAAAACAACTTACATACAGATTTATGCAACATCTAAGAATATGATGCCTAGGTCAGTGGCATTAAGCATACTTAAAAAAGTAATTGAATAGGCAAATAATGTGCAATTGTTAGGTTATTATAAATATTTCATTATGAAAAATGAAAGTATTTGATTGTACAAAGTAGTAATAGTTACTACTAAAATCACTAATTCAGACAATTCGAGCAGCACAAGAACGACAAATGATATAAACCACGACACCTTTTAGGTATCAGTGAAAGAGAAAAGAAGAAGAAGAAGTAATAGTTAATCTGAATTTTATAATTGTAAGATTGAAGAAGGAAGACAAACTGGTACCAAAATTTTATCTGAAGTCAGATAGGTCAGGTTAAAAGATGCAGATATTGAAGCCTATGACATACCCGTCTGACTGCCTGAGCAAGAATTGGAAACATATAATTTGAGGTATTCTAATTGGTGTTGATTGTTATGTCCATTTTGGCATATTGTTTTCTTTACATCTTGTCAATTCAGTGTTTCTGATCTAGATGGGTTCCCATAATGATGCTGCTGTGCCATAATGAGTTGTCCTGCACAAGAACCAACTTCTCAGGAAGTGATATCAGTGTTTATGCTTCTCAGAGACACACTGACCCTGAGAGTATATTTGTAAGAGATTTCCTCTTATTGCTCGTCCTTGCTGAGCTTTACATAGTACACAAGTAGCTGGTTTTTTTTTGTTTTAATTTTTGTTTGTTTGTTTGTTTGAAAGGAAGCATTCATCAGGCATACAATTCTACCCAATCTCACTTAAACCTTTTGAAACTGTGTAAATATTATCTTTCATGAGGATTTCACTTGATTTTTCATAGTTAATCCTGTCACTCTATTTTGAGAAACCTGCAAAGACATCTCGTGTGGATGTGGTTCAGACACTCATTTGTGAACAATACCATAACTAATATCATAGAAGCGAAATAAAAAAAACTGAGTTGCAACATACTATTCTCATCAGGAGGACAACAGAGGAGGACATGCTATTTTCATGAGAGGATGTGGATTGTAGAGGGAAGCCAGTTAGGTCAGGGAAAACCAAAAGCCATGGGTGGAAACAATCCTGAACAAATATATACTATAGAAGTATGCGCTAGACCATAAAGTTGCTATTAACTTGTGAAGATCTGTTTACCATTTCACTAAAGGTATTTGTTTTTGTTTCTATCTTCCCTAGGCCCTGCTTCAGTCATTAAGGCACACACCAGCCATCAGGATGGTGATCAGTGTTTATAAAGAGTGGTTTCAGGTGTGACAATTATTTGTTATTGTCCATTTTAGCATTATTTCTTTTGCTGATAAGGAACTGTAGTGATAATTTTAACATGGCATACATATTGAAAGGTTTACAGCATTTAGTCCAGAACTTTTTTTTTTTTTTTCTGTGAAATAAAAACTCAGACCCAAACACCTCATGGTGACTGCATTGGACAACAAGCAGCCTTTTACTCTTCGGTCCTATATCTTCTCTCCCCCCCCCCCCCCCCCCCCCCCCGATTCAAGTAATGTCAAAATGTTGTAAAGATATTTTGTATTTAATATGTTACCTTCTCATTATATGGATGAAAAATGATGATTGTTTCTTCCTTTCATTTGTAACAACTTTCTCTTTGCTTTTGTCTTATTTAGAACATTCTCACGACTTTTTAAAAAAAATAACGAGAGTAGCATTTGTGGAAATTCTATACTGCCTTTAGGAATAAGCAGTGATGGTGATGCTGTTAGTGTACCTGTTTCCTAGATATATGGTGACTTTCAGCTGCGGTGCATTTTTGTGATCAGTGTCTATTTAAAGTCCGACTCTGAAAATGGAGATCAGAGACTTTACCTTGAAGAGAAGAATGACCTGGCATGATGCTGACCATGTCACTCAGCAATGTACAGATGGTGATGGAATAAATATGGGTACCAATACCATACTCAATATGTTCTATATGTTATACCTTTAACTTTATTATTGCAGTGTATGTTTATTGTTAGTAAACACTGGGGTCCAAGGTGGCCCTACGGTACATGGGCTGAAAACAGTCAGTGACTCATAGCTGATTTCTTGCATAAGGATGATAAAGATTCTTCTGTATCTTCCTGTGGTGGACTTGGAAAGATACTAACAAATCTAAATAAGCAAGTGAAGATTGGGAAGGAAAGCAGTCCGGCATTGAGAGATACCATACTGAAGTGAGATATGTTGGACCTATAGGCACAGATATTGCAACTTGTAAACTGCAACACAACTCATCTTGATTGAGAAGGAGGGAAATCTAACATTCAGAAATACCATCCTGAAGCTAGATATGTTGGGTCTATAGAAACAGATATTGCAACTTGTAAACTACAACACAACTCATCTAACTCCTAGTAATGTCCTTTTTCTTGGATGGATAGTGAAAAATAGTAGTCAGGGAAACAAAGAAGTAGCAGTGATTTTTTTATTTTTTTTGGTGTGAATCTTAGATAAATTAAATTGTGCACCTAATATGTTTATTATTTTGTTGTTGTTTTTTTTTTTTTTAGGACTCACAATCTATCATTATGCCATCTTTGCAACCATCATCTGACCCAGAAGGTGTAACGTGTCTTACAAATTCACGCAAGCGATCATTTCTTAGTGCAGTGCAAGACCTTGCTTGCATGGGAGATGAAAAGGGCAAGGATGGCAGGATGGGGATCCAGCGTATTTTGCAAGTGTTCATCTCCAATGCTGCCAATATTTTCCTTCTAGATGCAGATGATGATGGACACCTTCAGGACCAGGTTGTGTTTTAAGCTCATATAAAAATGCATTTTACAGACCCACGATTTAACTCAGTTAATACCAGATTGTTTGTTAACCAGATTTTGACCAAGTTTTTTTTTTCCTTCCATGTATTTATGCCACATCACCCATAAAATATGCAGTTGGTCATTGCAAAATAAGTGGCTGGGTGGTCTAGAGGTAAGATCTTGGCTTCTGGACAGGAAGGTCCCAGGTTTAATTCTCACCATGGGCAGTGGGGATTTTGCAAAAATTAAATCTCTGGCTTCATCGTGTCTTTACCCTCCCCTGGTCTCTAGGTAGTGAGACCCAATGTCTAGCTCTCTCAGATGACAAAAAAAAACAGGTCCTGTGTGCATTCTGTGCATAATAAAGGACTCTTGGCAGGTGACAATTGAAAAGAATAGACTAAAAATGGCTGCTGCCCAGACAAAATTGATAGAAAAAAAAATGAGAGTACGTCGGAGGGGACACCTGTGCACACTGTTGCTAGTGTGAAAGTAGGAAAAAGGGACATTCACACAAGATTCAGTTCCTCTGGACTTTGTTAGAGCAAAATCTGGCGTGCGTAAATCTTTGCAAAAAAGCAAACTAACTATTGGAAAATATGGTGTGTAGGGACCCTTTACTTGTTTAATAATTTTATTGTCTGAACAAATTGGTGATTGACCATTGTCTGAAGATCAT
Organism: Megaustenia siamemsis; assembly: GCA_032433765.1. Classification (NCBI taxonomy): domain Eukaryota; kingdom Metazoa; phylum Mollusca; class Gastropoda; order Stylommatophora; family Ariophantidae; genus Megaustenia; species Megaustenia siamemsis. Next base: position 38,420,842 of record JAVIAB010000050.1, on the reverse strand, counting down.
GCTCTATGCTAAGACCTTCTTTTATAACAACTAAATGAGCAGAGGGCTGATGAACATTGCAGGTATAATGATAATGATCCTGTTTGTATGGACAAATATACAAATGGAGCTAAAGTTATTTTTTGACTGACTTCTTGCATCAGGATCAGCAACAACAACAACAACCAATGAAGACTCTACTTCACCTCCATGCGCTGCCTCTGAATACAGCCTAATAAGTCTGGTCAGACAAGTAGGGATCAAAGAGAGAAATTAACCTGGTATTTCAAGTTGTGTGGAAGTACTGCTTGCTGTAAATCACAAGGCATTTATGCTCACTTAACGTTCTATTAGGGTGTATGCCAGGAAAAAAGGAACTTATTTTTCAAAATTATTTATCAGATATGTCAATTTGGTAATAAATGCCCTAGCATCAGTATGAAAGAATGCAATTTAACCCTACATTACGATACCTATCTGTGACTCACATTTTTACGATTCCCCATAGTAAAAAAAAACTACTCACATAAAAAAACCGTGTGTAATTTACAAAAATAATATTTATTTGGGATTTTTTTTTTTTTTACAAAAACATGGAAAAATGACACTTAAGAAGTTTGGATGGATGGTCTGGGATGGGTTCTTTGACATTGCGTTGTAAATTCATGTTATATCTTTCAATTAAATGTGCACGTAATTTTGCAATTTCCTAAGTGATATGCCACCTAAGTAGAATTTTCTTTTTATTCTGAGTGTTATTGCAAATGCAAATAGCATAAGCATTCATTTTCCACACTTTTGGAACACATAAAGCATTCAAAATAAAATAATTATCTTCAGCATACAATATTTTTTAAAAGTATTATCTGTATCACAAAAAGAAAATCAATCCCAATGAAGCTTCATGAGTGACTAGCGCAAACAATTAAGATTGAGAATTTTACCTGTACACAGGTAAATGCAACCACCAGCACCCGTATCGGATGCAGTAATTATTTATCTGTTTTTATCAGATTTGTTGCCCATCAAACGCATTACCCTTTGACTATCTGGCGCGTACTTTGTCCGTTGACATGTCCAGCCCGTTCGTTGCTCGTTCGTTGCCAGTATGTAGGTACTTTGATAAAGATTAAAAAAATGTTTTTTTATATAATATCTAGATAGCCCTTGGTGGGATAAAAGAAAATGTTATTTCATTCATATCTGTACATCAATTATTAAAAAAGTTATGCACTTTTAAGTGTAAAATTATACAATTTGTTTATTTAATTAGTCACACCCCCTTGAACATTTCTTCAGCCTAAAACAAAAGATCAGGGCCAAAAATAACAAGCAAGCCAAATCTAGATCACCAACACGCTCTGGAGATTATGCCCGATAAATCATTAAAACAATGTGGCATTTTACATCAGGTCAATGGTTTTTTTAAAAATCATTTTTCAGTGACATAATTCATAAAACGCTATATAAACCCATATAAATTTTCACTCTGATAAATTTGTTAAATTTACCTTGAATGGGAACTTCAAGCTGAAACTTCACATATTTATGTATATTTGTTGCTGAATCTAAATATGCATGCCATTAGTTTTTTTTTTTTTTTTAAATATCAAACAGCCTCAGATAAATGGGATTTTCATTCAGTGGTGTTAAAGAAGAACATTTTTAACCAAGATCGGTCGATTCAAATGGATTTAATCTTCGCTATTATGGAAGGTATATGTAATGACCTCAAGTTCTGTATTTGGCTCCAAATTTTGAAAACTCTTGTCAGAAACGAAACAAAAAATTTGGTTTATACAAAAAACTTATACTAAAGCTTTCCTGCCTCATTTCAGTGGCCAGGTCCATAGAAATATGAAATGGCCGCCATGAAGCATCATTAATTACTCAAAATGTCTATGTTACATTACCCTTATGTTACGTTCCCGTTCGATGTTATCTTTAGGTTTGTTTTATGTCTCACCAACAGCCTGCGGAAGATATCCCCCCAGTCAAATGAAAAAAAAAAAGATGAATCTCTTGATAGTTGAGAGCCTGTTGTAAAGTATATCTTCATTTCGTCTTTTGTTTGTGTTCTCCCTGTTTTCTGAAGAAGGCAGCATCAACAGCCGAAACATAAAATATTTTGTATTGTCCTTTTTTTTTTTTTTGTAAATCTGTCTTGTAGCAATACTTTAAAAAAATACTTAGTGTATGTATAAGTGTATGTTACAACCCCCCACTTGTTCCCTGCTATCAGCTTTATTTACTGCAGCATTGCATTTATTTTGCCTGTTCCCTAAATGAAAATTGGCGCATTTAATAAGAAAAAAAAACAGCTGTGTTTTTATGATACCGTAGGATTTTTACGGTATTTAGTATTATTAATGGTGTATGGGGAAAAAAAATCAAAAGAACAGATGAAAAAAGATCCAACACTCAGGAGTCACCAGAATTAATAATTAGGAAGGTGTAGGGAGAGGGGAAATGTTTGCCAGCGGAAAACTGTCAAATTATTTTAAAAATGTATTTTTATATGGTAATTTTTACGACGGTGTTTTAATCTAGGGTTAAACAATTTTTATGTGTGCAAGGGTCTTATTTAGCTAATGAGTTAAAGGTAAGTTTTCTTTAGTCTTTTAATATTTAATTTTGTGCCTTTTAATTTGTACTATGATTTCTGTGTTCATATTTTTTTAGGTAGAGTAGGTTTATTAATTACACTTTCTTTACAGGTTGAACTATGCAAACGGGTGTTGAATATTTACAGACATGTTGTAATGAATGTTGAAATTAGCCAACAAACATGGTTAGTTCCCTTTTGATATTTTAAATTTCTCTGTTCATTGTTTCCTTGTTTTGATTTATTTCTGTTTTTACTTTTGATTTACAGTCACACTGTAATTATAGATTGCTGCTTGATACCTACTATCACTTTTAAAATAGACAGAGCAAAGAAATACATCCTAAAAAGCTTGACTGATAATATGCCTGAAAAAAAAAAATCAAACTGATGACGCAAAATTTAAGAAACTGCACCCATATTTATAGAGAGAACACCGGTGGCATAGCAGTGATGTGCTGGATTGACTTAAGACTTAAGATACTATGCCAGGGGCCTCCACAGGCTGAGCATGGTAGTTAAATCTCCTTGCTGCCTTATGAAAAAGCTTTTAGCTTGTTAACCAATTACCTCTTTGTCGTTTTGCAGCCAAGAAGAAATTTTGTATTTAGAAAGTATAAAGCTGTTGTGATATAACATAGAGAGATAATACTGGCAAATTTTGTTTGTTATTACATATGTCTAGAAAAAGTAATTGCAGAATTCTATTTTTGTCTTCTCTTTTTTCAATTGATAAAATCTACAGCTGCAAGACAAGTTGTCTTGTTAGTTAATTTGGTTGTTCTTAATAGCTCCTGTATGGGGCTGTATAAAATGTTCCATTTATATAGTTACATTTGACCATTGTGCATCTCTCAATGCATTGTACTGGCTGCAGTGTTGTAGGATATGTAATGCAATATGTGGTGCTTGTCTACATGTACAGGTTTTTGTGTTTCCAGTCTTTAACTTTGTTGTGTACCTGTGGTTTTAAAGTAGATTATGTCTTGGTCTTAGTCAGAAGGGTCCTTCGAATCAGCAGGTGAGAATTGTCCTGTTGGGGTTTGGTCAGACTGACCTTCTGCTGGTTATTCCTTCTACAACAATTCTTGGCCAGTATGTCAGCTGTCTTGCTTGCTTGTTTGCATTCGCCCGATGACTAAAGAGCACACCTCTTCAGCATCCGCCCTTAAAAGACGTTAAGTGGGCGAGTCTGTGTTGTGTTATGGTTTGCAGTATAACTGTTATATTTGCGCCTTTCGGCCCAACACACTGACTCCAGCATGCTATTTTTGAGTACTGGGTTGTCTTCCCTCTTCAATCCCCACTCGTTTGGCCAGACTATATAGGTTAATCTGTTACTAGAGGCACTGGGGAGAGGTGGAGTAGGGTCTGGAAGGTTCTGGTTCACCGATCCTGGCTCAATTCATCATCAGCTGTGGGTTGCTGACAACTTCCAGCTCTGCTGCTATGAGGCACGCCTTCGCTTCCGTTAGCTATCTTATTTCCTGTTTATACCTCAGTGGAATGGGATGCATTCAACACTTTTCTGTGGGAACTTAACTTTTTTGCTATATTTTTCTTAGTTCTAGTAGTTTCACATTCTTGAGTAGTTCAAGTACTTATTTTGTGTCTGTTAAAAACACATGAAGGTGGGATAGAGAGTTATTCTGTTACTGTGATGATGGCTTTTGTTTCAGAGTTGAACTCTGTGCATCATTCCCCTGGTATTGTTGAGATATTCTATGATTCTTTTCTGCCTCTCAATTTTATAGTAGCTTCTGCTAATCCATCTGTGTATATGTGGATCCATATGTCAGTTGGGTACTATAAACAGATTGAAATATTTTAATAAAAAAAGTAAAAAGTAAGTAAAGTACCCCCGTCACGCCAAGTGGCGTATAGGAAATATGGTGTTAGTGACCATATATTTTACAGACCTTCGGCACATGATTTTTGGGGTAATGTGGTCGGTATTACACCCATGCTGCTTTACTTTCCCAGAAAAAAAATCCGGTACCCATTTAAGGCTGGGTGAACCCGGAAGCCGTCGGTTGGGATCGAACCCTACCCCTTGTCCTTTGTAGTCCAGTTCACTAACCACTGAGCTATCGCGGCTCCCATTTTAATAAAAAGTAATGAGTAATGTTTAATCAGAATGAAATAATACATTTTTTACTTAAACAGAAAAAAAAGATTACCATGTTCTAGATTTTAGCAAAATTAAGTGACAGCATTTTAGGCAATGTCTAAAAATTTACAAATTTTAATCAAATGCTATTTAATTATTTCTGATAATGTTTTTTCTCCTCTCATAGGGAACAACTTCTAAAGGTGCTTTTAAGAATAACTTCAGGTGTACTCAAACGAAATCCACCAGCAGAGAGGTATAAAACACTTGGTGGAAGATTAGCACAGCCAATATTTCAGGTAAAGAAAATTTGACTATTTTCTTTTGTTTAGAGCTTAAAGTGCTTGACTCAATAGCTTCATTCTTTTGTGACTTTGAGTAAAGATGAAATAATGTCTTTTTTTTTTTTTATTTGAACTGTTTCTCTAAATATAACTTCAGATACTTGTCAATTAAAAAAAAAAAAAAAATATTAATCTGATTAACCTCAGTAATTTTATGCTAGAAGAATTATTATTTATTGCTAAGTTTATTTTTGCTTGCTTGTGTTAAGTACATATATAAGCATAAGCTAAACCCATATTTAGGCGTTTAAAAAAAAAAAAATTCCAGAAATATGTTTTCCAACCTTTATAAAATCTGTTTTTATTTTTTTTATTTCAGAAATATACGTTCTAACCTATCTAGTATTTGTTTTTTTTTTAAATTTCAGAACTATACGTTCCAACCTATTTAAAGTCAGTCTCATGTTTTTTTTTCTAATTTCAGAAATATACTTTGCAGCTTATTGAAAGTTTCTTTGTTTGTTAAACTCCAGAGATAAACTTTCCAACTAATTTACTAGTCCTGTTTGTATTGTACAAAAGGTAAATTTAGTTGCAATCTTCTATTTTTGTAGACTTTAATCGTCACATGGACCAAAGCAAACTTAAATGTGATGGTGTCAACGGCATTATGGGATGAGTTTTTAGCAGTGCTTTCTTCACTGACAGCTTGGAGGGAGCTGATCATGGAGTGGTCTGTAAGTCTTAAAACGATGGGTTTGCTGTTACCAAATATGGTGGAACATATGACAGACATTTGTTTTAGCTTTCATTATAGACTAATTAAAATGTCTTCATTTCTGGGTTCATATAAAATGCTTTTACTGGGAGTTTTTATTTAATGCTTGAACTTTTCTTCTAATGCATCAGTTTTTCTTAATTATATTTAGACATAAATAATTGAAGTAAACTTATAGTTGTTTCATTGAAAGTTATTCCATCTTCTTCCTACGATGACTTAAATAGTCAGTGACCATCTTGATGTTTTGTATCTTGTTGGAGTGGGGAAAAAACCCTCAAAATTTGCTCAGTTCTAATGTTCCATTTAATTTTTACCAACCACAGAGTGGAACTTTAGATGTTTTGAACAAAAATATGGAACTTTTGATGTTTTGAGCAAAAATACGGATGTTTTGAGCAAAAATGTTTCAAATTCAAAGTTACTGTATTTACAAAAGACAGTAAAATTTATGCAGGAAACAATATTGCAGATATCTTTTAGACCAACGAAAGATAGATAAATAGAAAGCTATTGCATCGCATTCAAACTTTCATGAGATTTCCAGCATTAACATTTAAAATAAACTACAAGGATAAATCTTCACAATTTCAATAAACAGTGTCATGGGAATTAAAGAACTTGCAACAAGTACTACCAATTGTGCTAATTTTAAAACAAAATTAACACAAATTGAATAATAGAATATCACACTGCATAATATGGACTGACAGTATAGCATAATTTAAACTTATGAAAGCACAATGTTGTAAGCAAGGATTCAAGAACAGATAATAAATACAAAAACACCATTCTTGTAATAGGAGATAAGTGGCAAGTTTTTATTTGGTTAAAATTGTCCAATTTCTTCACACTTTATTATTGACATTATGACATGAATTTTATCTTAATGCCTAGCCTAATGTAATGACAACTTAACATCAGTTGAAATAATTTATTATCTATGCCTCTCTGCTGTTGACATTTTTATGACTTGAGTAGTCACAAGTCTCCTTAAATGTTTATTTTCAAAAGCATTGAGTTTCTTTTCTAGTGTCAAAGTAGATGATAGTTTCACATTCTTATGTCTGTACTGCTATTACACACAAAGATGAATAACCAAATTTGTATGTTTACACAAAATGGTTAATGACAGTAAAACAGATTAAAATATATTCAATGTTTGCATATTGTATTCTCCCAGAAAACAATGGAGACATTAACCCGAGTGTTGGCTCGTCAAGTTTATGGCTTGGACCTCAATGACCTACCTCTTGAGAGACTGAGTGAGCAGAAGGAGAAGAGGAGGAGAGGGAAAGGTCAGGAACATTTTTTTAGAATTGATATATACAGACACGAATGAGGTATGTTTGAATTCCAACAGTCAAGGGCCATCTAGCTATTATGTTTTAAATGAAAAAAATTTGTTAAAAAACAAAAATAAATGAATGTACCTCTTTATGACAACATGGGAGCCGCGATAGCTCAGTGGTTAGTGAACTGGACTACAAAGGACAAGGGGTAGGGTTCGATCCCAACCGACGGCTTCCGAGTTCACCCAGCCTTTCGTTCGTTCGCTTTCGTCAGCTTTGACCTCTGACAAAGTCCCACCCACTCAATTTTGTGGGACTGAATTTTGCGTGTAAAGTCTGTTTTATCCCATTACAGGATGCCCCTCGCCATGCAGGCAGATTTACTCCGACTTCAGAGGTACTAATTTTTAGGGAATTAGTAAAACCCAGGTGTCCTCGCCAGGGTACGAACCCCGGCTGTTGCCGTGGTAAGCCAACCGCCTATCGATTGCGCTAACCGGACACCCACCCAGCCTTTCATATGGGTACCGGATTTTTTTCTGGGAAAGTAAAGCAGCACGGGCATAATACCGACCACATTACCCCAAAAATCATGTGCTGAAGGTCTGTAAAATATAGGGTCACTAACACCATATTTCCCTAAACGCCACTTGGCGTGATGGGGGTACTTTACTTTACTATTTATGACAACACATCTCATAAATAAGAGGGTTTAAACAGATTGTGTTGACAAATAAAATATGTTACTTGAGACAGCACATATGTAGAATACAATCAAATACAAGCACAAAACACTCCACAGTGCCAGATGTGCATTATTATGGATCTGTAGATGATCTTTTTGAATGTCCAACACTCAATGATGTTATGGAACATTCAGGTTTGAAACAAATAATGAAAAAGCTTTATTTATGTCTCACATTTGTCCTTCACAGAATCTGGCGCAGTGAAACCCTCCATGAGGAATGGAGGAAAGCTGGAGAAAAGTTTCTCTAGAGGGTGGAGCGGTAGTGATAGCCAGCCTGCTGATCCTCTACGTAGCTCTACAAACAGTGCTCCAACCCCAGGAACGACAGGTTCCTTTGAAAGAGGAGCTAGATACAGTAGTGATGGTAAGTTGTGTACATTTTGCACTGAGTTCAGTTCAAATCCATTATGTGGCAATATAGTTTTTTCTAATAATTCTGACCTCTTGATAAGTCATGATCACCCTTGAACAATTAGAAAATGGTGCCTGATTTGAAGAAATGGTTAAGGGGTGTAACAAATATCTCAATGATAGATCGAATACACTATGTGAAAATCAGAAAAAAGATTGAAATTAAACCATGCCTGGAATATATATATATATATATATATATATATATATATATATATATACATATGTAAACGAGGATTATTGCTTCTTCTCTAGCAATCACTATCTGGTCATTTTACTGCAACATCTGGGGCATGGTACACTCAGGATCAGGCTTCACGCCTTCTCGTGGACTGACTTCGCGTTGTGTTTCTGTACTCGACACTCCAGACTCGTTCGTCGCAGGATCAGTCACCCTTCCAACACAGCAAGTAACAACACCAGGAATAATAAACAACAGTTTAATACATTAACAGATTGCACATACTGCCATGGCGTCCGCCACTAAGTCATGTATGATAACCAATTGTGAACAAGAACTTCTCTGGACAGACTTACTGGTGCATCAATAACACTTCACAATGATATGATTCACACCCCATGTTCACACCTTACAGCTAACTGCTGTTGACGATTTCTACAAAGGCACCTGGCACACAGCCCATAGTTCATCTTGAAACCTCAATACTGATGAAGGCCTCTAGTTATTTGATAACGGCACTCAGCCGACAGTCACATTGAACTCTTGCCAATAATGAAAAGTCCTATATTGATAATCACGGCACTCAGCCGATAGTTCATCTTGAACCTTAATACTGATGAAGGCCTCTAGTTATTTGATAACGGCACTCAGCCGACAGTCACATTGAACTCTTGCTAATAATGAAAAGTCCTATATTGATAATCACGGCACTCAGCCGATAGTTCATCTTGAAACCTTAATACTGATGAAGGCCTCTAGTTATTTGATAACGGCACTCAGCCGACAGTCACATTGAACTCTTGCTAATAATGAAGAGTCCTATATTGATAATCACGGCACTCAGCCGTTAGTTCATCTTGAAACCTTAATACTGATGAAGGCCTCTAGATTCTGTCCTAATGGCACACAGCCGACAGTTCACTTGATATGTATTGTCTACATTAGACGAATTCTAAATTCTGTCCTAATGGCACACAGCCGACAGTTCACTTGATATGTATTGTCTACATTAGACGAATTCTAAATTCTGTCCTAATGGCACACAGCCGACAGTTCAACTTGATATGCATCGTCTACTGATGCAGATTTCTAAATTCTGTCCTAATGGCACACAGCCGACAGTTCAACTTGATATGCATCGTCTACTGATGCAGATTTCTAAATTCTGTCCTAATGGCACACAGCCGACAGTTCACTTGATATGTATTGTCTACATTAGACGAATTCTAAATTCTGTCCTAATGGCACACAGCCGACAGTTCACTTGATATGTATTGTCTACATTAGACGAATTCTAAATTCTGTCCTAATGGCACACAGCCGACAGTTCAACTTGATATGCATCGTCTACTGATGCAGATTTCTAAATTCTGTCCTAATGGCACACAGCCGACAGTTCACTTGATAGGCCTGTTACTACGATCATCAGATCACTAGTTGTTTTAATCTATCTCTACCGTAACTTAGTGACTCAACTATCTAGTTCGACTACTGGCCACACACTAACCTGTAACCCAGAATCTGTTTCATACTGTTCCTTGCCCACAGTCTCGTTGTGTCCTGGCGGACACCACGTCTGCATCTGGCCTCGACTCAAGCTCGAATGAATCCTATTCTGCCCTTGGCCTCGACTCAAGCTCGAATGAATTATGTTCTCCCCTAGTTCTTTCTCTTCAATTTCGTTCACACCTGTCCCTCGCCTTGCACGCTTTTCTACCAATTCACCGCGCCCTAATTACATCTAGTGTTTCCCATTATCTCCCCTCTCAACATCTCCTTAATTTTCATCATTACGTCCCCTTGACCACATCTCCCACCTATCACTCTTCTTCACCACCTTCCTACCCCTTTTTAGTTATTTATCCATCATAATAACTAATGTGTCCTATCATCTTCTTAATTTTCACTCTAACTTCTAATCGGAGCTGCCTTCACAATTTCCGTCAGGACCTCTATCTCTATTACTCCCCCTTTTTAACATATTGTCTCCGTTTGTCTGTATTTTCTTCTAGTTCACAGACCTCATATATGGGCCCTATGAAATCTGTAGACTAGGTATCTGTCTCTTGTCTATCTCTCATCGTCACCCTTTCTAATCTCTCACTATTCCTATTCCTACATTGCTCATTGCAATATTCTCTTATTGTTTACACAATATTTCTTTTTGTGTAGCCTAAATTCCACCGGAACACACTGCCGGGACTACACCTCTCTACTTTCCTCGTTCTCATAGGCTCCTACTTGTTGCCTACTTACTCTATGTAGCCCAATTCTTTCGATTGGTACTTCGCTACATCTCCTTTTCCTTTCTGTAGCCTAATTAATCTCAGACTAGTACTCCGCTACCACTTCAACTGTCTCTACTCTTCTGTCGTCGTCTCCAGTCTCTTTCACCTAATATACTCTACCTCCTTCATCTCCTATTTTGTACTCTTAACTATTATTTCTGTGTTCTATAATTTACTATTATTCTATTCTTGTTCAACCAGTCCCTACCTAGCACCATCATTCTATTCATTTTCCTTATTATTACAAACTTTTGTTGCCGCCGCCTCCACAATTTATGATCTAATATCTCCATTCATCCTTCGACCTATAATTATCATATCTTCGATGACCTTTCCTCTCTCTATATCCATAATCATAAATTCGACTCTCTTTTCGATAACTTTTCCTATTCTCTCTATACCCGTAATCATAAGTTTGACTCTCTTGTATCTCGTCTAGCTCCTTATATAATTTTTTCCTCTGACTCTCTTGTTAATCTTTCTATGTCTGCTGCTCTTAATTTCCACAGACCCTCCTTTGTTTCTCTATTTCCTGTGTCTTCTATTTTCTGTGCTTTCTCTGCGTTATTCATTTCTATTGATTCTATTCTATATGTTTTCTCTACTGTATGTATGGGACTTGGCAACATCCTTTCTATGTTGGCCGTGAATTTCTCAATCATGTTTAATAATTCACTTCCACTATCTTGCTCCTGGATTTCTTTGTCCCCTTTCATTTCCCCTACTAATAAACTTCCGTTATTATCTATCTGTGTTCCCTTATCCTCTGTGTTTGTTTGTCCATCTGTCATTGTCCACTTATTCTTTGCTTCTTTCTCTACCATTTGTGTCGCACTATCTCTACATTCAGTTATTTGTGTTTGTGTACCTTTTTCTTCTTTTTCTTCTGTCTAACTATCTCCTCGTCCGTATCAACCCCTGCATCAATATATTTTCTCATGTCCCTATCTGCTAACCTTGTCTGTGTTTCCCTTGTCTCATGTGTCTTCCTTACTTTCCTACTCTTGTTTGATTTCTTAGAACCTAACTTTTCTAATTTACTCATATCATTTTCATCTGCTGTCAAAAATTCTTCATTGTCTTCTGTATCTGCTCTTGTGTCTGTTGTCCTAATAAATGTATTATGTTCCCTAATTCTCTTGTTTATACTGATACTATATAATCTATCTTCTATTTTATTATGTAGTCCCTCTCTTCTTACTCCAATACTATTTACATATAATGGTTTTATCTTTTGGTTGTCTTCCTGTCTCACTTGTATGGGTGTAAAAATATCTACCTTTATTCTATCATTAGCTATATTTGTTCCTGTCTTATAATATTATTCACTATCTCACTATTTCTATATAATATTATAGCTTTATTTCTCTTGCTTATATTTACTATGAATTTACAATACATGATTTGACCAATTTACCAAAATATTCTCTAATCTGTCCTTCCGTTATGTCCTTCCTCAGTCCTGTAACTATTATCTTACAACTATTTGTTTTGGTTGCCATATTCTATTGTCTATACACTTTATGTCCTCCTCTGATATTCCTTTAGCTTATTTCTCTCACTTCCTCCTATTGCCTAATTCAATCTATCAGTTAAACATGGATTCAATACATCAGTCCCAAATGAGTTCAATATTCTAACACTTTTTCTTTCCACTTCAATATCCCCAAAATTTTCAATCAATAATTTCTCTTTTCAATACCGAATCACAATTTTACAATTCAGTACCTCACAAAAAAAAATTTTCAATCAACCATTTTACCATTCTATCTATCTATCTATTGACCTTTCGAGCCGTAACCGGCCCATAGGGCGTAGACCAAGATACACCTTCTCCTATATGAATTTTTGTTCTAGCAGTTTTCTTTTAAAGATATTTTATCAAATCTCGCCATCTGTCTCTGTTCTGTGCAAGCAGTTCTATCTCATTGAGGGAGCCGATTCCTGCTGCTCTTGCCTCTCTCATCAATGTTCTTCTCAGTGTCTCCCTGGGTCTTCCTCTTTTTCTTTTACCTGTTGTTTCCCATATGAGGGCTTGCTTTGCTATTCGATTATTATCTCTTCTCATCACATGTCCAACGTATGACCATCGTCTTTTCTTTATTACTGAAGATATTAGTGGTTGATTGGCGATTTCTCTAATTTCCTCGTTTGTTTTGAATTCGTTCCATTCTATACCAAGTATTTTCCTTAGACATTATTTTCGAATGCGTTCAACTTTGTTTCTATATCTCTTGTTGTTTTCCAGCTTTCACACGCATACGTAAGGGTTGATAGTACATTTGATTTGAATAGCATTTTACCATTCAGTAGCTCAAAAATGTTTCATCAACAGACCAATATTTTGTATGGTCAATTCAACATCAACAATTTTACAATTCAGTAGCTCAAAAAATGTGTCATCAACAGACCAATATTTTGTATAGTCAATTCAACATCCACTATTTTACAATTCAGTAGCTCAAAAATGTGTCATCAACAGACCAATATTGTGTATAGTTAATTCAACATCAACAATTTTACAATTCAGTGGCTCCAAAAAAAATTTGCCAATCAATGATTTTTCTGCTCACTACAAAAACAACCAATTTCACAATTTGGTATAACCACTTTCCAATTAATTAACCTGTAATAAATTTTTTTTTTTTTTTCAGTACAAACTCAACAGATTTACAATTCCATAAAAATTCCAATCACTGGACCAGCAATAATTGTTCTAATTAATACAAAAGTCACAACTTCTACATTTCAATATAACCAACCAACAAAATTCAATCAATCACTCGCAATAATTTTCTATTCCCTATAGAATTTACTATTTTACAATTCAATATAAAAAAAACATTCTCAATTAATTGATCTACAAAAAAAAAATTTTTTTTTTTTTCTATTCCACTATCTCCAGTCTGTTTGTCCTTTGTGTTGTGCCCTATTTTTTTTCTTCACCCTATTATTATACTTGATATCCCATCAGCCTTATTTACTTCAATACTCCTCAGCACCAACAGGATACCTTTGTTCTATTTTTCTAGCGACATCTGCTGTTTTAACTTACCTTTGTATAAAATGTTCCCCTACAAAAATGTTCACTGATTAGTACACTTTATATTATATCCTTATTGATTTACCCTCTTATTTATATTGAGGTGATCGAACAAAAATGCACCCGTACATATAACAATTTCGAATTTAATAGCAAGACAAATTCAGTTCACTACACCAGAACTTTTCCAAGTTTAATACCTGCACACAAAAATTTGTTAATTCAATACTCAGGAACTTCCCAATACATTACACCAAGGAGAATGTCAATTAATACATAAGAAACCAATTTTCAATTCCATATACCCAAAAAAAATTTTCCCCTTCAATACATCAGGGAAACAATTTCCCAATTCACTACACAAGGGAACCTAATTTTCCAATTCAATATAGGAGGGCACAAAATTTTCCAATTCAATGCACAAGGGAACAAAATTTTCCAATTCAATATCCAGGGAAAACAAAATTTTCAACTCCAATTGCTCAGGAGAAGAATTCCAATTCATCATCCAAGAAAAAAAAAATTCAATTCAATATGGAAGCAACAAAATTCCACTTCAATATGCCAGAAAAATGTCCATTCAATACACAAGCAGTTTTTCAATTCAATACACCACTAATTTTTCCCAGTTCAATCCACAAGAAAATGTTCATTTCAATATACCAAAAATATATTCAATTCATTACACCAGCAATTTTTCAATTCCATATACACAAAATTTTCAATTCAATATCAGCCAATATTCAATTCATTACACAAGCACTTTTTCAATGTAATATCCCAATAATTTCATAATAAGTTATCTATTCAATACACAACTTTTCCCTTTGTTAATACACACTGAACACTCAAGAACAAAATTGTCTTTTTTATTAATTATTTACTTAATTAATTCTTACTACTCCTGTGTTGAAGTTGGCCGCTTCTGTCGCTGCTGTTGTGGACGTTGGTGACCGTTCTGCGCAGGTCGCAGGTCCAATTATGTAGACGAGTTTTACCCCTCCTGGTAAATTTAGCCTCTCGACACTTGTTTTGGTACACTCAGGATCAGGCTTCACGCCTTCTCGTGGACTGACTTCGCGTTGTGTTTCTGTACTCGACACTCCAGACTCGTTCGTCGCAGGATCAGTCACCCTTCCAACACAGCAAGTAACAACACCAGGAATAATAAACAACAGTTTTAATACATTAACAGATTGCACATACTGCCATGGCGTCCGCCACTAAGTCATGTATGATAACCAATTGTGAACAAGAACTTCTCTGGACAGACTTACTGGTGCATCAATAACACTTCACAATGATATGATTCACACCCCATGTTCACACCTTACAGCTAACTGCTGTTGACAATTTCTACAAAGGCACCTGGCACACAGCCCATAGTTCATCTTGAAACCTCAATACTGATGAAGGCCTCTAGTTATTTGATAACGGCACTCAGCCGACAGTCACATTGAACTCTTGCCAATAATGAAAAGTCCTATATTGATAATCACGGCACTCAGCCGATAGTTCATCTTGAAACCTTAATACTGATGAAGGCCTCTAGTTATTTGATAACGGCACTCAGCCGACAGTCACATTGAACTCTTGCTAATAATGAAAAGTCCTATATTGATAATCACGGCACTCAGCCGATAGTTCATCTTGAAACCTTAATACTGATGAAGGCCTCTAGTTATTTGATAACGGCACTCAGCCGACAGTCACATTGAACTCTTGCTAATAATGAAGAGTCCTATATGATAATCACGGCACTCAGCCGTTAGTTCATCTTGAAACCTTAATACTGATGAAGGCCTCTAGATTCTGTCCTAATGGCACACAGCCGACAGTTCACTTGATATGTATTGTCTACATTAGACGAATTCTAAATTCTGTCCTAATGGCACACAGCCGACAGTTCACTTGGTATGTATTGTCTACATTAGACGAATTCTAAATTCTGTCCTAATGGCACACAGCCGACAGTTCAACTTGATATGCATCGTCTACTGATGCAGATTTCTAAATTCTGTCCTAATGGCACACAGCCGACAGTTCAACTTGATATGCATCGTCTACTGATGCAGATTTCTAAATTCTGTCCTAATGGCACACAGCCGACAGTTCACTTGATATGTATTGTCTACATTAGACGAATTCTAAATTCTGTCCTAATGGCACACAGCCGACAGTTCACTTGATATGTATTGTCTACATTAGACGAATTCTAAATTCTGTCCTAATGGCACACAGCCGACAGTCAACTTGATATGCATCGTCTACTGATGCAGATTTCTAAATTCTGTCCTAATGGCACACAGCCGACAGTTTCACTTGATAGGCCTGTTACTACGATCATCAGATCACTAGTTGTTTTAATCTATCTCTACCGTAACTTAGTGACTCAACTATCTAGTTCGACTACTGGCCACACACTAACCTGTAACCCAGAATCTGTTTCATACTGTTCCTTGCCCACAGTCTCGTTGTGTCCTGGCGGACACCACGTCTGCATCTGGCCTCGACTCAAGCTCGAATGAATCCTATTCTGCCCTTGGCCTCGACTCAAGCTCGAATGAATTATGTTCTCCCCTAGTTCTTTCTCTTCAATTTCGTTCACACCTGTCCCTCGCCTTGCACGCTTTCTACCAATTCACCGCGCCCTAATTACATCTAGTGTTCCCATTATCTCCCCTCTCAACATCTCCTTAATTTTCATCATTACGTCCCCTTGACCACATCTCCCCCCTATCACTCTTCTTCACATACATATATATATATATATATATATACAATCATCAGGACAAAGAGCAAGAGGCAGACCAAGAAAGAGATGGATAGACATAATGAAAGACACCATGCAGGAACAAACACATTTCTATTCTTACAGCATCCAGATATGTGCAGAAAAAAAACACTACGTCTCAAAGATCAATTACTAAAACAACAAACAATGCAACCTCTACAGACATTAGATTATATTATACATTCCTCCTTTCTCCTGCAATGCTTCAAGGCAACAGCAATTAGACAAAAGAAAAGAAAAAGAAAAGGAGTCATGAATGGATTTTGTAGAACTTAGTGTTGCATCAACTGCACTGATCGTTCAGGAATCAGTCAAATGTTAGGAAAAAGAAAACACATAAACTGTATGTTTACAGCTTAAAGGATAAATGACAGAACTACACATCAATGTTTCATCAAGTCTGTTATCTATTGACCTTTCGAGCCGTAACCGGCCCATAGGGCGTAGACCAAGATACACCTTCTCCTATATGAATTTTTGTTCTAGCAGTTTTCTTTTAAAGATATTTTATCAAATCTCGCCATCTGTCTCTGTTCTGTGCAAGCAGTTCTATCTCATGAGGGAGCCGATTCCTGCTGCTCTTGCCTCTCTCATCAATGTTCTTCTCAGTGTCTCCCTGGGTCTTCCTCTTTTTCTTTTACCTGTTGTTTCCCATATGAGGGCTTGCTTTGCTATTCGATTATTATCTCTTCTCATCACATGTCCAACGTATGACCATCGTCTCAAGTCTGTTAGTGATTAATAAAGTCTTTCTCAGCGTCAAATAGAGGGACAAAAACATTGCAAAATTAAATACGGAAACACAGATGGTAGATGATTTTTTACTTAACTGTATTATTTTTTTATTTTATTAATTATTTTTTTTCGTTCGCCAGCTTTGACCTCTGACGAAGTCCCTAGAAATTAGGAACTGAATTTTATGTGTTAATCCATTTTTCCCTGGTAGCCATGTGCACAGGGGTCCCTCGCCGCATAGGCAGATAACTCCGTCTTCGGAGTTACTCATAATCTTTCTGTCGATGAGTAATTGACCTTTCAAGCCAGGCCTCGCTGCTGAGACCAGGGGTGGTTGCCACAGAGAGAAACCATATCCCAACTGATGCAGCTGGGATTTGAACCCACAATCTCTCTGTCTCAAGGCTGGCGTCTTGCCTCAAGACCAACCAGTCCCCCTATTAAACTTAACTGTATAAGGTCCGGAGGCTATGACTGTCACATATGAATGAGGGTGTTCTGTCATTTGTTCGTAAAGCGGTAACATCATATTTATATTAAATTTTTCCCTCTCTGCATGACTGCAAAAACATTAACCATAAAGTCAGAGTTAGAAAAGAAACTAGGAATTAGAGAAATGTGTTACTATAAGATTCTTGACATCTTATACGGAGGCCACATCGCAAAAGATAAATGGATCGATGATATCTAAAAACTGAATAGAGAAAATGAGAGCCAAGGCACCCACCAGCAACTGAACTGAGAACTGTTAGTTACAGCTATAAAGTAAAGGTAAAGTACGAGACTTGAACCGGCATCTTAGCACGAGAGTTTTATATGTGCTCCGCCGCCTATTCAGAAATGCTCAGAGATTTTCTGTATAGTGTCGCCTCAAGCATCGAAGCTCAGATGCGAGGTGACATTCCTCACCTTCCCATGGTAAAACCTTGGTACCCATTTCTGCCAACGGCTGGGTCGACCGTGGGGGTAGTTTTTTTTCCTACCATGAGTACAACTCACCCTGCTCCCAGCGGGAATCGAACACGGGTTGTCCGAACGTCGGTAGTCTAGTAGGGTGGTTTTCCCAACTAGGCTACCGAGGCCCCTAGTTATAGCTATGTCAAGCTAAACTGAGAACTGTTAGATATAGCTATGTCAAGATAAACTGAGAACTGTTAGTTACTTACAGCTATGTCAAGCTAAACTGAGAAATTGTTAGTTACTTACAGCTATGTTAAGCTGAACTGAGAACTGTTAGTTACAGCTATGTTAAGCTGAACTGAGAATTGTTAGTTACTTACAGCTATGTTAAGCTGAACTGAGAACTGTTAGTTACTCACAGCTATGTTAAGCTGAACTGAGAACTGTTAGTTACTTACAGCTATGTCAAGCTAAACAGAGAATTGTTAGTTACTCACAGCTATGTTAAGCTGAACTGAGAACTGTTAGTTACCCACAGCTATGTTAAGCTGAACTGAGAACTGTTAGTTACTCACAGCTATGTTAAGCTGAACTGAGAACTGTAGTTACTTACAGCTATGTCAAGCTAAACAGAGATTGTTAGTTACTCACAGCTATGTCAAGCTAAACTGAGAACTGTTAGATATAGCTATGTCAAGATAAACTGAGAACTGTTAGTTACTTACAGCTATGTCAAGCTAAACTGAGAAATTGTTAGTTACTTACAGCTATGTTAAGCTGAACTGAGAACTGTTAGTTACAGCTATGTTAAGCTGAACTGAGAATTGTTAGTTACTTACAGCTATGTTAAGCTGAACTGAGAACTGTTAGTTACTCACAGCTATGTTAAGCTGAACTGAGAACTGTTAGTTACTTACAGCTATGTCAAGCTAAACAGAGAATTGTTAGTTACTCACAGCTATGTTAAGCTGAACTGAGAACTGTTAGTTACCCACAGCTATGTCTTACTGAACTGAGAACTGTTAGTTACTTACAGCTATGTTAAGCTGAACTGAGAACTGTTAGTTACTTACAGCTATGTTAAGCTGAACTGAGAACTGTTAGTTACTCACAGCTTTGTTAAGCTGAACTGAGAACTGTTAGTTACTCACAGCTTTGTTAAGCTGAACTGACAACTGTTAGTTACTCACAGCTATGTTAAGCTGAACTGAGAACTGTTAGTTACTCACAGCTATGTTAAGCTGAACTGAGAACTGTTAGTTACTCACAGCTATGTTAAGCTGAACTGAGAACTGTTAGTTACTCACAGCTATGTTAAGCTGAACTGAGAACTGTTAGTTACTCACAGCTATGTTAAGCTGAACTGAGAACTGTTAGTTACTCACAGCTATGTCTTACTGAACTGAGAACTGTTAGTTACTCACAGCTATGTCTTACTGAACTGAGAACTGTTAGTAACTCACAGCTATGTCACGATTGGTGAACAACAGAATAGATCAAAACCCTTCACCACCTCCCAGTGGTGATCCTAGAAACAGACTAACTGGTCTGCCCAGGTGAGTAGGGATTGAGGAGATAATGCAAGCTGGTACTCCAAAATACAATGCTGAAGTCAGATGTGTTGGGCTGAAAGATGCAGATGTAACAGTTCTGATGTACACTTCATCAATGCCCATTTAACATCCCTCTAAGGGTGGATGATAAAGAAGAGTAGTCATATGATAAACAGCGAAAGAAGAAAAAAGAAAGAACAGGAGAAATACTTGAACAAACCCAGAAACTGGCACACAGATGGTAAGAATTGAAAGATTGTGAGCATCTTATATTTGTATACAAAGGGGAAATAAGGAATGAGGTATTTGGAACTGAATAGGGGTACACATATAAGTTATTAATTGTCATACTCACAGGTGCATGTGGAAAATCAAGACCAGATTTGTCAAAGCAGAAATCCTTGAGTGGTGACCCATCACCTAGTCATTCTAGATGTCCATCTTCTGATTGTCTAGTCAGATCCAGCAGTGAGGGGAATATAGCATCTGACCCTCATGAATTGTTGGAAAAACTTAGAGGTAGGCAGGTTTTCATTCTTTCTGGCTGTTTAATTTTTAATTAATTTTTATTTTGGAAGTAAAATAGAAAGAGAAGGTAAAATTAATATTAGCTTATTATGTGTACATTAGTGGAGTGGAGATGACTCTGTATGTGGAAAGCAAATGTTGAATTTACAATATCAAACTGGCAAAGTTAATTTAAAAAAAACAAATATGTGAATAAACAGAATAGTCTTTCATGAAGATAAAACACAAAATATGGAACACTAATTTTATTTTTAAAATGCATGCCATAGCCATTATTTTGTCTAACTGCTTAATAAGTGTCAGCAGGTGTCTGTGCCCATACATCACCATTGGATCAACCTAGTAAATATCAAGATTGATTTTTAGCAAGTCTAACCTGAACTAAGATGCTGAAGTCCTTATATTTTGTTTTTCAATAGACATAGTTGCTGTAGAATTCCTCTCCTCTGTCACCAAGCATCCTTTGAATGCTCCCTCATATCCCAAACTTTGCCACTAAAGATCTACCCAGTCCATGTTGTCAAACATCTTAAGGTTTGCCACATTGCATGCAGTGTTTGGTATTGTCATTACATGCAAGCTTCTACCAAAGTGACATATTTGTTGTTAACCAGTCCTGCTTATTTGGAAGAATCTTAACTAATTAAAAAAAAAGATCTGTTTGTTTAACTAAAAAACACACAATATGCACACATATTTTACATCATTACAGTGTACTTGATTAACTCTTTCCATATGTTTTAAAGCAGACTGCATCATGCCCATTTCAGTCAAAAACGTTTGGCTGTACAGTACGTCACCTGGCGCCTATCTCAATTTATTCAGTTTAAACCATATTAGAAATTTTAAATTAACTATTATATAGTTTCTTGCAAACATTCTTCACTGGAGAGTTCCTTCCTCCTTCTACATGTTGTGTTTACACAGAAATCATGTAATTTTCCATTTGGATTAGCAGTGTTTATCACTGACAAAAAATTAGCTGATTGAAGTGGCATTGATTAAATATGTCGATTGATATTTAAAACCATAAGTTTTATGAACAGTTTTGTCTCTGCAATCTTTTCCATTGCATTGTTAAAAACTCCACCCACTGAAAGATTTAATAGAGTTAGATACAATTATTTTTCTTATTTAAATGTATTCCTATTCTAACTGTATTTGGACATCAGAACATTGAACCTTATAAGTTAAATTAATAACATTTAGTACATATTAACTGCAAAGTAGCATGTAACATGGTTCGTAAATTAAATGATATCTTTTTACTAAATGAGCCACATTTATTGCTGTCCTGTTTATAATATATACCTTGTAAAAGGTTATCCATTTTACTGTTAATGAATGTATGTAAGTGACCTACTTTCACTTACCCAAAGAATGATGACAGGTTTCCGATAAACTCATAATATCCTAAACTCCACGATGAGTGAATGAAAACAAATTAAATGGGTATGAATAAAATAGTTAATTCATTTTCCTCTTGGGTCAAAGACAGCGCTGAAATCATAGTTGTCTTACAATTGACAATTTGCTGCTAGTTCTTGTAGTTCTTAGTTGTTTCTTAGTCCCATGGTTGAGCCTTCCCTAGTAATTGTTCCGACTAGTGATTCTCTGGGGAGACCTGTTTTCTTTTACCAGATAGTTTCCACATGAATGTTAGGTGGGGAAGTCTTTCTTCTTTCATTCTTAGTACATGACCAATGTATTTCCAACACCTTCTTCTTATAAATCTCGACATTTATATGTGTTTAGGTTCACCTCTTGTCTGTTCATTTGAAATGTATTCTTTGCAGCTTATATTAGAGATCCTATGAAGACATTTGTTTTCAAAGGCATTTAGTTTCCCAACTAAAATCTTTGTGGATCTCCAACTTTCACATCTATAAATTTGTTAATATATGACAATTTTTTTCCTTTAGAATTGTTACTTGCAGTGATTGTAAAAAATTGTATTTGTGGTCTGAAAGCAAAATTACACAAATTTTGGGTTGCATGCATTCCAGCATCAACTACCTCAAGCTCCCCCACTAGCAAGGAGAGAACTAGCTCAACACCAAACACATCTATAACACAGTGTGACTCCCACCAGCTGAGCCCCATAACAGCATGTCTGAGTGATACCTCGCATGGTAGGTTGCTTGATCGTGCTTCTTATTGGCGATATTTAGGGATAATTTTTCTGACTTCTGAGGTCAATAAAAATAAAACATTAAGTTATAGCTGCTGGAAATAAAGTGCATTGAAATTGCTGAATATAAATAAAATTGAAATAGCTAAAAATTAAATAAAATTGAAATTGCTGTATATAAATAAAATTGAAATAGCTAAAAATTAAATAAAATTGAAATAGCTAAAAATTAAATAAAATTGAAATTGCTGAATATAAATAAAATTGAATTATCTGAAAATTAAATAAAATTGAAATTGCTGAATATAAATAAAATTGAAATAGCTGAAAATTAAATAAAATTGAAATTGCTGAATATAAATAAAATTGAAATTGCTGAAAATTAAATATGTTGTGGCAGCTTATAATAAAATGAATTGAAATTGCTGAATATAAATAAAATAAATAACATTGAAACTGCTGAAAATAAAATATGTTGTGGCAGCTTAAACTAAAAAGAGTTGAAACTGCTGAAAATAATATACATTGAAGCTGCTGTAAAATAAAACATTATTGAACCTATCACATCGTAGATATAGTTTATTTTGGGATGTAAAAACCTTCCATTTGGACCTGGGTTACAAGAGTTGCCACACTGCAAATCCTCTAGCATGTCATTTAAGGTGACTAAAAACGTGGTGGTGGGATTGGCTTTCTGGTTATGCCAAACTGCCTGCCAAATCTGGTCAACTGGACCAAGAGGTGCTGCAAACTGACACCAGATGTAGAACATTATTTTGGAATGGAATAAAGAAACCAAAATTTATATGTTGAACACTTGTTGTTCTAATTTGGCTTTTATGGAGTTTGTTGTGTAAAATGATGTATTATTATTATTATTAAAACATGCAAAAAGATAGCATAGCCAGAATAGTAAGCAGTAACACTGTGTAATATATTGATGCAGAAGTTGTGATATTGTCTGTCATTTATGTAAACACTCGGTATACAAATTATAAAATTGTCATTTATGTGAACTGTTGGTACAGAAATTGTGAAATTTTAATTTATGTAATTATTTGTTATAAAAATTGTCAACATGTTGTTTATATAAACAGTTGACATAAAAATTGTCAACTTGTTGTTTATATAAACAGTTGGTATAGAAATTGTAAACCTGTTTATATAAACAATTGGCATAGACATTGTAAACTTGTTATTTATGTAAACTGTTGGTATATAAATTGTACTCCTGTCATTTATGTTTGTACACAGTTGGCATATAAATTGTAAACCTGCTATTTATGTAAACTGTTGGTATAGAAATTATACTCCTGTTATATATGTTAACTGTTGGTACAAAAATTGTGAAAATGTCTGTTGTTTGGTGTAGAAAAACAATTGTGAACAAATTTGTAAACAATTGGTGTATTATTTATGTCAATAATTGGTTTAGAAACTGTGAGCATGTCATAATGTTTGTCAAACAATAGGTAAAGTAATGTGAACTTGTCTGTCTTCTATGTGACTATTTGGTACTGATGTTTTTTTAGTTTATTATTTATTGAATAAAAAAAATATATAAATTAACAATCCTGTTCTTTATCATAAAAGATTGGTTATAAATTTGTCAGCCCATTATAAAGAAGATTAGTATAAATTTGTCTGTTCATTGTGTAACAGATTAAAACTGAAGGTTACAAATTGTAAACTTATATGTAATTGTAGATAAACCCTTAGTTTTTTCATATACAATTAAACAAAAAAGTGTTTTAAAGAAATTATAAATAAACATACAGATTGTGCATACAATTCTTTAGCACTGAGGCTGATAATCTTCTGCTTGATTGTATATCATTCTTTGCATTTTTTGTCAAACCCTATTTTTAAAAATTCATTTTCTGAAGTAATACTCCAGTTTTCTTACTAACCCAAATTCTATGCTCCTTTTCAATAAGACTGCCATGCATGTTGTAGAATTTAGTTCACTAACTACATTTTCCCTACTATACCTTCACTAGTAGCTGTAGTCTCTGCATGTTATTGTACAATTTAGTCAACTGACATTTCCCCTAATATACCATCAATAGTACACAATTGGATCACTGGCCGTGCCTCGGAGTTCATACACGTGGGCCAGTATTCTTCTAGGATTTTCTTGAGATTCTCAAGGGGGATATCGGAGAACTTATGGATTCGTCCAGTGTGCAATGATGATGATCCTAACTAACAAACAGTTCACAATCGACTCCCTTGTCCCATGTATAACAAATTCCAAATTGGCACCCTAGTAAAATTTATCAAATAAATGACATTGCAGATACAGACAATACTTCAGGTGAATGAAAGATCGATAGACATTCAGTAGTAGCTGTAATGATTGCATGTTATTCCTTGTTGAGTTATATAGAATCATCTTTAAAGAAGTGAAACTATTCAGCTTATTTAATCATATATAGTATAACTAATGATAACAAATATGTTGATAGGAATATTACACTCCACTAATACTAGGCAACTATTTGGAGGTGTAGAGATCAGTTCAACTCCTTGCTGTTAGGTGGCGTGCTTGGGTAGACTAGAGGTATGACATTGACCTCTTGACAGGAAGGACTCAGGTTCAGAGCCCACCACACAGGTGGTGGTGTTTTTTCAAAAATAGGAAAAAATTGATCTGCGGCTTCTTCATGGCATTACATGGGCTGCTTTACTTTCCCAGAAAAAAATCCGGTACCCATTTAAGGCTGGGTGAATCCGGAAGCCGTCAGTTGGGATCGAACCATACCTTTGTAGTCTAGTTCACTAACCACTGAGCTATCGCGGCTCCCAGGATATTGAAGTATCTATGGATTTACCTGGTGTGCAGTGGTGATGATGATCCAAACACAAAACAAAATACCAAAATTTCTTGCTGTAAATACCTTCCCTACTCAATGAATCAGGTACCAGTTTTTCTTTCAGCTGGATTGACTGGAGATTGGCAGTCTGGGATTGAACATTTTATTACCTAACAACTGATCCAACATGCTTATCCACTACAACCAGTACAAAAATAAATGGAAGTAATCTGTTTTTATTTACAAAAATAAATGGAAATATGAAAGTCAAACATGGACACTTTCTAAATCACATTTAAGAAAGATCAATACATGTGAGATGCGATGCTTGAGAAAAGTAACAAACAACACAAGAAGAGATAGAATACCAAATGAAACTATAAGAAAAATCGTAGGAACAAAACCCTGCCAAGAATATATAGAACAACAACAACTTAAATGGTTTGGCCACCTGGTCAGAAAAAATCCTCACCAATCACCATCAAGGGCGTTCTTCTCGAGAATGCATGGAAAAAGACCAAGAGGAAGACCCAGAAGAAGATGGATAGATGCAGTGACAGAGACATGTAACAACAAAATAAAATCACTAATTCAGAACGACAAATGATATAAACCATGACACCTTTTAGGTATCAGTGAAAAGAGAAAAGAAGAAGAAGAATGGAAATAATCTGTTTTTATTTACAAAACTAAGTGGAAATAATCTGTTTTTATTTACAAAAATAAATGCTTCCAGTTACACATTTGTTTTCCAGAGGCACACGTGCTCACACACTCGAACACCAGCATGCATGCTCACACATGAGAGAGAAAAAGAGAGAGATATATATGATATGCTAATTGTCTACTATTACATATACTTTCAATACATCTCTGATAAGTTTTTAGAATTTTTATTAAATGCTTTTGAATTTTATATACTTTGCAACTCTAACAGAGATTGTATTTTTACATATTCACACAGTCTTGTTTGTGACTTATATGGGAACTCTAATATATATATAACTTGTTCCATGTGTTTAATACAATTTGGTTTTTATTACTTCAGTTATTTTTAATCTTTTACATTTGTAATGTGCATGTGAGCATGACAGTAGCTAGCCAGAAGTTAATACAAAAGCCTTTCAACACAAAATTACAGTGATGTTCAAGGATATGAGTAAGTTGTAGTCAACTTAATGTACTTTTAAAAAAAATCTAACTTGCAGATAGGGAAAGTAAGGCAGTGAGAAAAAGCCCTGACCACCATGCTTAAAAAATACTGAGGTTTAGTACTGTGAATCTGCAAACACTTCAGAAAATTTACTACATTGTGTGCTATAGAGCTCAGACTGACAACGTTCCAGTATTTACCCAACCTCTAAAAATGGGTACCAGAGATTTTTTCTGGGAAGTAAAGGCAGCCTAGCGTGATATCAACCACATCACCTATGTACCTTAGTTATGGAAAAGTATGGTCACTAACACCATATTCCCCAAATGCCTAGCAAGGCATGGAGCGAAACCTTGCTCTGAAGCCATCCACTATTTGACTTAATGCATGTGCAGTCCAGGTATTTTATCTAATAACGTTCTGCAACATGTCTGCATATTTCTTCTTTATTTCTTACATTTGGGAAATTTTTTAAGGAGCTATAGCAGCAATAGAGGGTGTGGAAGTGGCAGCAATCACAACAACTTGTACAGCAGAGCTGTCTAGTGCTGCTGGTGCCCAGTCAGTTCTTGAAGACAGCTATGAAATGGGTTACAGCACAGAGAAGGCAGACATTGACCAAGCTGCAAGAAGTTTGTAATTTATATATATATATATTTTGTTGTTGTTTCTTGGCTGTCATTAGTTAGTTAGCTTGCTTTTCTTTTTTTCTCTTTTTCTTTTTCTTTTCTCTCTTTTTTTAAAAAATTATATATTTTCCATGGATGTTAATTTCTTAACTCTGAAATTATCATGCTGGATTGGATGGAATTATCTGTCTTTGGAATTCTTAACCTATAATGTCACCACTTTCAATTAAAAAATACATAACGTTTGTTTCTAATTATAAATTGTCATATAACATATCAAATTAAGAGAGAATATTACATTAAACAAGAATAATTTTAACAGATATTATAATATTTAATTTAAAATGTACAAAGCAAACAATGAGCAGAATAAAAAACAAAATTTTAACTCATCAAATTTTAATTTCAGCTAAAAGTTATAGGAAACTCTTTATATAGAGATTCACAGCAGGAAGCAATCCGATCATTAGAAGAAGATCTTAGCTTTACCCCAGTGATGTCCTCTTCAGTCATATAAAGTGGCTATTAATTGCCTTTTAATTGTTCTTTTATAGGCTCATGTACAAGTTGGAGTAGATCAGAAACTGATAATAAGTGATAAAGATAGGTCCGGCTGGGAACTTCATTGGTTGAACTGTCAATATCACAAACGCCTGGTGTAGCTCACCTAGGGTCGATGATGTAATTTCTTATTGCTTATCGCAGCGCCTTGGATATGCCTGGATTAAACTGTCCCAATGCTGTTGACTTACGTAGGAGTCCGTAGTGGTTGAGGTGTAAATTAGTCACCTAATCATCTGAACGTCAGATTATTTGATTGTTGATATGTCTCGGTTTGGCCAGAGCCAGCATGAAGCTCTTTCGACTATTTTAAATGCAAAAATATAATCAAAATATGATGTTTTTTGATAATGTATATCTATTTGTAAATTTGATAGATGGATATCCCATGTGAAGAAAAATAATGTAGAAAATTTAATTTCCTATCCTTCATTGACCCTTAGACACTCACAATGTATGATAATGATACATTGTCTACACAAACTATATTTTTATGTTCTCCACAAGATATATTTACATATAGAGGTAAAGGCATCAAGATGCACCAAGATGCGTAGAGATGCGAAGCTGCTGTAAAGCTGATGATAATAGCGATACTAAAAAAAAAGGAAGAAAAAAAGTGGTATGGCGACAGCTTTACGTGGTAATGGACGAAACAAAAGTCGACGTTTCGGCCAAGTAGGCCTTCATCTGGACGAACAACAAACACAAAAATTATATATAACGATATATTAACAAATCTAACTACATGGCGATAATATGCTACCAGTACTAATCATACACAGAGTTAGACGTGCATAGTTTACTATATCCTGTGCCCACCTCCCCATATTTTTAGAACCCTTCCTTTCCGTCTTCTCGCCTGACTTCCTGGTCAGAGAGATTTATAGTCGGTCCTGCATCAATCCAGTCCATTTGGAGACTGACCCAGCTCAGGAACACAGGGAAGTGACCATTTTTTATTTTTCCTCTCTTTAGTATCTAGCATATTATCGCCATGTAGTTAGATTTGTTAATATATCGTTATATATAATTTTTGTGTTTGTTGTTCGTTCAGATGAAGGCCTACTTGGCCGAAACGTCGACTTTTGTTTTGTCCATTACCACGTAAAGCTGTCACCATACCACTTTTTTTCTTCCTTTTTTTTAGTATCGCTATATTTACATATCATTCTTTAGTCATGAAATATTTGATCGGTTTTTTTTTTAGCTTGGATCGATGTGTCATGCCTATCTTCTATTAATGTTATAGAAATAATAACACAAAAACACACTTTGTTTCAACAAATACCCCTAATCCATGTAGTAGAATTTAAATTGGACATAAGTTTTAGGAAGTTACCCAAAATTGGTTGGTCCAAATACAGAAATATGAATGAACCGAAGAAAAAGTGTTTTTCATATGAATGAACCGAAGAAAAAGTGTTTTTCATTTAAAAAGAATCTATCGTTTCTCTGTCATTTAAAAGTATCTTTTAGCAACAGACACAGCACTGCTCTGGAGTTAAAGAGTTGAAAATCTTTGCACTTTAAAAAAAAAAAAAAAAAAAGGAACATTTGCGATCTGTATTTTCCTCCTCTTAATATTTTATGCATTAAAGAATATTATTAGCATAAGATGTTACATTCAAATTAGTTTGGGAAATGAACAAAATAAGTCTTGAGCACATTAAGGGTAAATAGAGCAAAGTACTGCTAGATTGAATTTGAAAAAATTGTTAAAAAAAACAATCTGGATCATATTTATTTGTATAATGACAATTAAATAAGAACCAATGAAATAGGGATTTAGGTTGAGAGACATAATTAAGTTTCTACACAGAGGCATAGGCAATACAGAAGATTAGGAGGAACAGATTATGAGGCCAGGCAATGCAACTGCATCTTGTCATTCTATGGTCAGAACTGTTGATCTAGTATTGGCTGAATCAGCCATGATAGAAGCATCTCAGTCAAACATATTGTCCTGCTAATACACTATTATATTACCAGATTGCAGACAAATTATGTTTATTTGCTATAAAATGTAGTCAAGACAGTAAAGGTCATACAACATAAATAGTACATACATAGTACAGACAAAAAAAATCTTGGTCAAAAACTCCATGTGCCCATGTAACTTTTCTGCATGTGAAACAAAATGAAATATTTGTTTATGACTTGGGCTTTTGCCATCTTCGTGACAAAGCACAACCCTTTCAACCTCAGATTATGACTTCCTGGTTATATTAAGTCATATTTGCCATTAAAAAGCTAGTGAAAAACTACATTTGTACAAAGGCTGCTCCTGTGAAATGCCCTGGGCTAAAATTGGCACTGAGAAGTTCCTAGCCACAAAGAAGGTTGCCCAGAGAGCTAAGTCAACATGATTGTTGTACTAAATAAGTTGATTTTAGTAGCATAAATATGAAGTCAAGTTTGCTTGTACTTTTTTTGTTGCAGGTTCACGCACTCCATCTCAGTCATCCAACCACTCAATTAGATCAAAATCAGGCAGCCGTACACCATCCCCAACTGCTATGTTATATCAGCAGACAATCATAAGGACAGTTCAACGCCAGACAGAGACTCCTTGCACATAGACATCATAGGACCAGAAGATAACAGCAACAACAGGGGTGAGAGGAAACATGTTTTCTGCCATTATAATGTGTTTGCTTATTTTGTAATGCTTTCAAATACAGAGTCACCAATATACACCTGGTACAAGTGGAAGAATATTTCAAAGACCTACTGCACATGGTACCAGCTACAATTAATATAACAAAAGTCATACAGGAATGCAGAGACACTGAATCATCATAAAAGAATAAATCAAAGAAGTTATAAACATATCATCATCATCATCGAGTGCCTTCTCTGCAACGAAGGCTGGCTACCATGGAGCGCCATTCTGCTCTGTCTCTTGCTTTGATGGTGCAGGTTGTCATAGGCTGATTTGTCCATCTTTTGATGTTACTTGTCCATGTTAGTCTTGGTCTGCCTCTGCCTCTTTTACCTTGTATTTTCCCCTCCAGGATTACTTTTAGTAGGCTGTTGTGTCTTTTAACATGGCCCAAAAATCGCATTTGTCTTGTTTGAATTGTGCTTAGTAGTTCTCTTTTCATTTTTAGTTGTTTTAAGACTTTGTTTGTTTTCTTTTCCTTCCATCCATCCAACTCTACCTATTCTACTATATGTCCACATTTCAAAGGCTTCAATTCTCTGTTCTGTTTTCTTGTCTAATGTCCATGTTTCAGCACCATATAGGAATATTGAGAAGATGTTATATTTTGCTATTCTTAGTTTTAGCCCTGGTGTTATTTGTTTTGATGTTAGTATGTTCTTCGTGACATTAAAATTACTTTTTGCCATTCCTATTCTTTTGTTTATTTCAGTTGTACATTTTCCATCACTGGTTATAGTATGTCCAAGGTAGTTCTGAACTGTCTCCAGGTCTCTTCCTTCTATTTTGATATCCACTTGTGGGTTTTGAGTATCTTCTTTGTTTATGATCATAGTTTTAGTCTTTTTGATATTCATATCTAGTCCATATTTTTGCTTGTCATGTTTATTTCATTAAGTAATTGTTGTATATCTTTAGGATTTTCTGCTAGTAGTATAGTATCGTCAGCATATCTTAGGTTATTGATTATCTTTCCTTTAATTTGTAGGCCTGGCATCTCTATGATGTTTATAAAAATTTGCTCAGTGTATAGATTGAACAAGCTTGGTGATAGGATGCATCCCTGTCTTACTTCTCTTTTTATATCAGTGGGTGTAGAGCTCTCTGTTCAACTTTAAAATGAGGTTTTATGCATTAAAACCTTACCAGTAGAGCATCTGAACAAATTTGCTCCTCCTATGTGTTTCTTCCATAAAGTGGAAGAGGAGTCTGTGTGCCCAAATCTCTGAGAGCTGTCCTAGTAGTAGCAATACTACCAAAGGATCACCTAAGCTGGACTGGTCAAAGGGCAGGGACCAGGAAAAGTGAGACACGGTCATGTTGAAATCGGATGCACTGGGCTACATGCCTAACATAACAGTGCTATGTAATTCGCCATGAAGACGTTGGAGTTAGAAAAAAAGCAATATGGTTCTGATCCCATGGAGCCAGGCTGGACCCCCATGCCCTGAAGGGGTTCAACCATTAACAGAGAAGACTCTTGTGGTCATCCACTGGTTTAAGCTGTATGAAGATGTCACCAGCCTTGAACTGATAAAAGCTTTATTTGAACTAATTGACACTCAAAGATGTGTGCTGAAGAAGAAAAAGAAAAAGAATATGGTTAAGTCTCATTTTTTTCTTTGCCTTCAGGTATAAAGCTCAAAGTAAATAATATTGTGTTTTTTATTTAAATAAAAAAGATTTATTTTTTTGGATTTAAAGATTTGAAAAACACATAGGATGTTATTTATCCTTATTTCCAGGTTTGGATGTGTCAGTGGATTCTCTGGATGAACTAAAGAGCATCATGGCAGGCGGCACTGTGCCTGGCTGGTTGCCAGATGTTGCAGTAGTCTTGTGGCAGCGAATGCTGGGTTGTCTTGGAGATGTCAACAAGATTGAAGACCCAGACATTCATGCAATTGTGTTTGATTCACTGGCTGAGCTTTTGGATACTCTTTGCAGGGTACAGATGCTAATATTATATGTGTGTTGTCCCTTTGTTTTTGCATGGAAATAACAGATTTGTGTCTGTTGAGGTATTAACTGATTATCAGATTTTCAGAAGAAGACTCTCCCATTCCCATGTTTTGCTGAAGAAACAAAGTGATATCATTACATTTGGCACCATTCTATTGTCTGTTCCATCATGCCTGATTAACCTCTTTACACAGGAATCCAGGTTAATCCAGGTTCTTGCTAGATATGTTTATTAGCATTTTATGCCTGGACATTCCAACTCAATGGAGCCTGATATCGATATATATTTTTGTCTCTGAGCAAAGTGGCACCATTCAATTTGAGTGAAAGTAGCTCTCAAATATTGGTGGGATTTCTAGATTAGCAGCATAAGACAGTTTAAAATACTAAAATAAAATTTTAGTACTCACTATAGTTTTAAAATATTTGAATTCCACTGTAAAGGAGATGAAGTTCATTCGTTTACTTACATTCACCTCATGACTAAAGGTTAGACCTCTTAATCATCCGCCGTAAAAGGATGTTAAGTGGGCGTGTCTGCGTTGTGCTATGGTCTGCAGTAGCACTGTGATATTTGCCCCTTTCAGCCCAACACGTTTGACTTTAGCATGTTATTTTTTAGTACTGGGTTGTCTTCCCTCTTCGATCCCTACTCGTTTGGCCAGAATAGCTAGACTGGTTATTCTGTTTCTTGAGGCACCATGGAGAGGTGGAGTAGGGTCTGGATGGTTCTGGTTCACCGATCTTGGCGCAACCATCAGCTGTGGGATGCTGACAGCTTCTAGTTCTGCTATGAGACACCTTTGCCTCCAGGGGGTGAAGTGAAAGCCAGGTCACTTTATGTGACTCATTTTCTGCCACCCCAAAAAATTATATTATGATTTAAGTAATGTTTTTGTTGTATTTGTTTTTGTTATTTTTGCCATGTCTGTCCTGTGTTGTTTGAACATGTTGTAAGTTTTGCTATGGTTTTAACAAGAAATAATATTATGTTTTTTTTAAATAATATTTGCAGATGAGTGACAATTTAGGAGTGATGCCAGACAGTGTGTTGTTGCCACCTCCAGAATTGATACCCCCTGTACATTATTTCTCATCCTGGCTTTTTGAAGTATGTGTTAAACATCTGTTAATTACTAATGAAATAAATAAGTCCAAATGAAGTCCTGAGCTAGAAGATATAATTGCTTTACTGCCTTGAACAACAAAAGCTGGGTTGTTATGGATTCATTTTATCTATCTTTCGTTCGCCTGATGTCTTGTCTACATCTGCAATGTCATTTCCTGTATAAATTTGACTGTCTTTGTCATTCTTGCAGTGGCCCATATAGTTGTATTTATGGGCCAATGGGTTTTCCTCAGTCTACTATATTCACTACAGTATTGAGGTATGTGTTCAGTAGTCTGGAGTGCCTGGCCACATGTACATGTGGTTGAGGTGCCAATCTTGAATTTTTCTGTGTACTGTTCTGTTCCGTTCCTACTTGTCAAGTATTCCTTTTACTTCTGTCTGTATTTGTATTGACAATCCGGATTCCTTTGTCCAGGGGATCTGTTCTGATATGGGCAGTAGAGGGCTGGCAGCTCTTCGTATGTGAGGCATTTGTCTACAATTTATTTAACTTGGTGAATAAAACTGCTTTTCGTAAGCCGTCCCAATGCAAAATTTTGGAATCGGTTCTTCATTGGATGTTTCAGCGTGCTTTCAACTTATTATTTTGTATTCTTTAAGTCTGAAAGCAACATATTATTGTGTACTCTTTTAAGTCTGATAGCAACAGCAACATATTATTATGTACTCTTTAAATCTGACTGCAACAGAAACTCATTATGTACTCTTTAAATTTGACTGCAACAGAAACTCATTATTATGTACTTTTTAAGTGTGACAGCAACTCATTATGTACTCTTAAGTCTGACAGCAACTCATTATTATGTACTCAAGTGTAAAAGTAACTCATTATTATGTACTCAAGTCTAAAAGCAACTCAGTGTTATGTACTCTACTCTAGATTACGTAACCTTTCTGTGGATGATGTGCTTATGATACTGTAGTAAAAATTACTACCACTTAAATGAAACATTAGATGCTGTAAAAATAGTATTTTCTCTGAACTTTTGACACAACAGCCATGTATTCGCACTAGGTGGGACACAGGGACTCGGAATTCCTGACTCAGGTTGATTTTTAACCTGAGTTTAACCTCATGGACCAGGTGTGTTACAATGTCTATCTGTATAGTCGCCGTAAGTCCATCAGTATGTTTGGCTACCTCATAGTGTTATTCACTGCATTTCTTGAGTTGCAAAGGGTTGTTTTGATGTCAGCAATGACTTAGGAAATTTCCCTGGTCTCACACACACACAAAAAGAGGTAAAATGATCACATTTCTTGAAAATGTTTTATTTTGTTCACATTGTACAAGATGATTTCTCACTAATATGGGGGAAAAAAATCAGTCATCAACAGAAACAAATCCAACACTCAGGGATCACTGTAGTAGTAATTAGGAAGGTACATTTGGAGGGGGGGGGGATGTTTGACCACAGCAAACTGTCAAATTTTGAAGCTGTAGTTTTTATGAACATGGACATTAGGCAAGAAAACATAACAGAAAATTGAAGTCTTTGAAATGTGGATTTATAGAAAATTAGGAAAAATTGGATGGAAAGAAAAGAAAACAAAAAATAAAGTCTTAAAACAAGAAAAAATTAAAAGAGAACCACTAAACACAATTCAAACAAGACAAATGCAATTTTTGGGGCATTTTAAAAGACACAGCAGCCTGCTAAAAGCAATCTTGGAAGGGAAAATACAAAATAAAAGAGGCAGAGGCAGACCAAGATTAACATGGACGAGTAACATCAAAAGATGGACAAGTCAGCCTATGACAACCTGCACCGTCAAAGTAAGAGACAGAGCGGAATAGTGCTACATTGTAGTCAACCTTTGATGCAGAGACGGCACTCGATGATGATGATGAATTGTTATGATGGTATTGTAATCTATGGTTAAATCTGACAGCAACTGTCATTGAGGAAATATTGAGAAGGACAAAATGCAGATAGAGACAAGGATGAACTTTATTGACAACATCAATAGATGGTTTGCTTTTTACTTCTTCATCCATTGCAGCAAGAGACAGAGTAACCTCAAGGAGAATCATTGTTTCTGATGAGAGGGACAACATCAATAGATGGTTTGCTTTTTACTTCTTCATCCAATGCAGCAAGAGACAGAGTAACCTCAAGGAGAATCATTGTTTCTGATGAGAGGGACAACATCAATAGATGGTTTGCTTTTTACTTCTTCATCCAATGCAGCAAGAGACAGAGTAACCTCAAGGAGAATCATTGTTTCTGATGAGAGTTTTCACAATTGAAACACATGCATGAACTCTATATTTTACATCTTTAAGCTTCAGTTTTTCTATTTTTCATATATTCTGCTAATTTTAAAAATCTAAGTATTAAAAATGTTGAATGGGGGACTGGTTGGTCTTGAAGCAAGACGCCGATCTCGATACAGAGAGGTTGTGAGTTCAAATCCTGGCTGCACCAGTTGGGATTTTTATTTGTGATTTCTCTCTGTAGTAACTACCCCTGGTCTCAGCAATGAGACCCGGCTTGAAGCTTCAGTTATTCATTGATGAAAAGATATGAGTACCTCTGAAGTCTTAAGTTATCTTCCTGTGCGGCAAGGGACCCCTGTGCACACGGCTGCCAGGGAAAAATTGATTAACACGCAAATTTAGGTTCCTAGTCTCTAGGTACTTTGCCAGAAGTGAAAGATGGTGAACACAAAGTGTAATGTTGATGGAAGATGTACATTGTTAAACAAAGACCATGGATATTTTCATGATTAGTGTGCTCCATTAATATTAATCGTCACTCAAGTTAAAGAATATAAAAACAATGAAAAAGAACACTGGGGTGCCTCTTATTAAAATAACAATAAAAAAAAAAAAAAAAAACTTTAGCATATCACTGTGGTATTAAAACACCATACAGTGTGGCTACAGTTGTATCTATGTGGATGGAGACCCAGTGTGAAAATAATATCTGCTTAATAAGACCTCTTTAGGAGTAATAAACAAAAAAAAAAAAAAAAAAAAGACAAAGTCCTGAAGCATTTGCAACATTACAACTCACAATGTGAATCAATTTCCTAGTCAAATATATGTCATTTGATGTCTTTTTAAAATCTTAATTATGTTATTGTTGTATCAAGAGAAGAGGGTAAGGTGAATGAGTAAAAACCTGTCGTTCTCAAAATAAGGTGAACATAGGATGAAATCATAAATAAAGAGAGACATGAAGCGGAGAATAAATAAAGCAAGAACAACTTAATTACAACATAATAAAATATGGGCAACAAATATAAAAACAAGCACAGAGATAAGACTATTTAATACAAATGGCAAAACAGTCCTCTTATTTAGTGCAGACACTTTATCGTCATCAGGCACCATGCCAGTTGGCATAGGTGACCACCTCTCTCCACATGTTTCAGTTCCTCGTACATTTCATAATTTCAGTTGGTGAACTTTTATTATGCCATTTGGATAAGCTGTTCAATATGTTTTTCTCATGGATTTTCTCTGGTCTTCTTTCCATTCATTCTGCTCGTTGTTGTTCTCAATGCCTTCTTTTCAGAGACAGGGAAGTTGAATATTATATGAAACAAACATTACATATGTTTGTAAACAACTATTTGAGGGAAATTCTAAACATCAGATGGTATGACAAGATCAGAAAAGAAATCTGGGAAAGAACAAAACAAAGGTCAATTGAGCAAGGGGTTTTTAATAGAAAATAAAGATGGATTGGACAAATGCTAAGAAAACTTGATGCCAGCATAGCAAAACAGGCACTGTCATGAAACCCACAGGTAAAGAGAAAGCCAGGATGGCCCGGAAATATATGTAGAAACAAAAGCCATGTGAACCCTGAGGAACATTGGTCTAGATAGAAGAGGGGTAGAGAAAATGTCCATGAATAAGGATGGGTGGAGGGACCTGGTCCGTGGTCTATGCTCCAAAAAAAGGGTGTAAAATGTTTTGATTGGTTGATTGAGGTTTGAATCATAGTAGAAAGAGAAAGTTATTCTAGTCATAGTGAAATAAAAAATCTGACCTCAACACTTCATGGTCACTGCACTGTGCATGCTGCCTTTATTCTCCCATCCCATAAAAAAATCCTTGGCACACTCCAGAAACAAGGATAAAGGTCTTAACAGAAGTTTTTTTGGGTTATTTAAAAAATATATATATTAAAGTAGAGGGATATTTAGTAGAGAGTATTTATTAAAGTAAATATTGCTTTGGAGAAAAATACAACTTTATTTGTTTCTTTAGAAAATTTTAATGTAATTTTTCTATAACTTTTTTTTACTTACTAACTTTTTTTTATTAATGACTTGTTTGCAGTGTCTGTCTCTGAGTAGTAAGTACAAGAGAGGGAAGCTACTGGCCTATCAGCTCATCTGTCAGTCATTGCTGCGTCGTCATGAAATAATGCCATCTCAGCATCTGTTGTCCCAGTTTTATCTTGTTTTACATACAGGATTGGTCTCCTCTGACCAGGTAATATTTGTACTTACACTCTCACAGTACGTTCTTTGTCACATTTCTCACTGGTAGCAGATTCTGTATGTTATCAAATTTGATGATCATGGTGGGGAAAGGGGATTAGTTTTGTTGTTCTGGAGTTGTGTTATGTGTGTAGCTTGACCTTCTGTTAAACTCTAAAAGATTAATATTTATAAATTCTGTATGTTAACCTTGTTCATGTTCAGCTAAATAGAACTATAGATATTGTACTAGATGCCCAAGAAAAAAATAGACCACCTCCACAATATTTCTGGTCAAATAGACCTGCAGACCAACATGACAAAAATGAACATTCTGCTTATTATCAGCATGGCCTCTGATATAGAACTTAATACTGTAGATCTACACAAATTATACATTTTACCTACATAGGCAGCAAAATGTTAAGATTTTGGAAAAATAGCACCAGAAATAATAACATGCATCATGCTAGCATCAGATGTTTTCAACAAACCGATGAACATCTGGAGATTCAAGGTACTCAGTAATCATTCAAATCTTAGATTGTTCAACTCCTGAGTGATACTAGTGCTAACATGTGGATGTGAAAGCTGGAAATTCATCCAGTCCTTAGATAGGAAATTAAATGCACTTTAAAAAATAAATGTCTCAGATGAATCTAAAACATAATTTGGAGATAATACATTTCAAACAGTAAGATAAGAAAAGAGGTCAGGTTCGATCCTGATCAACAGCTTCCGGGTTCACCCAGCCTTAAATGGTTAAATGACGTGGCTGGGCACTTTACATTTACATTACGTTTATCAGAAGAAGACATAGGATATACATCAATCATGTGCTGAGAATGGATGAAGAAAAAGTTCCCAAACAGGCATTCATGTGGCAACCATCTGGTAAAAGAGAACAAAGAAGACTAAAAGAAACCCTATGCAGAGCAATAACTAGAGAAGGCTCAACATGGGTCTAAGAAACAACCAAACCTACAAGAACAAAGAGCAAATTGTTACTTGTGGAGAGCTGTGACTTCTGCTCTTTGTGTGTCTTTGACCTGAGTGGAACTAACACTGTACTAGAAGAGAGTACATCAGCACTACAAACTTTTTTTCTTGTACATAGGATCTTTGCACAGTACACAAACTCTGTGGTACTGGAGGAGTCCCTACATTTTAACCCTACATTACGATACCTATTACCATAGTAAAAATTACTACCACTTAAATGTAACATTAGGTTCTTTAAAAATGGTAATTTCTCTGAACTTTTTTATACACTCCCATGTGTTCATATTAGACAAAACATAGGGACTCAAAATTCCTGGCTCAGGTTGATTTATGGCCTGAGTTTCACCTCATGGACCGGATGTCTTACAATGTCTATCGGTATGGTCGGCGTAAGTCCATCAGTATGTTCAGCTATCGCATAGTGATATTCACTGTGTTTCCCGAGTCACAAAGGCTTGTTTGATGTCTGCTGAAGTCAGAGGAAATTTCCCTGGTCA
The DNA here is from genome assembly GCA_032433765.1 of Megaustenia siamemsis. NCBI lineage: Eukaryota > Metazoa > Mollusca > Gastropoda > Stylommatophora > Ariophantidae > Megaustenia > Megaustenia siamemsis. Next base: position 38,381,625 of record JAVIAB010000050.1, on the reverse strand, counting down.
CATGGGGAGGAGGAAAATGACCAAATTCTTGAAAATTTGTGATTTTTTTGTTCACATTAAAGGAAGCTTCTCACGATAAGAAAATAAAAAAAAATTAAATTCCCAACAGCAATGGAAAACAAAATGAACACTCAGGTGTAATCAGAATTGGTACACAGAGGGGGAGAACGAGGACAAATGTCAAATTTTGAGGAATTTGTATTTTGATGCAGTAAATTTTACTAATGGTATCATAATCTAGGGTTAAATTTACCCCCAAAAAAGTCATTTTTACATCTTCTTAATGAAACTTTCATCACCTCATGTGACTTGTGTCTTCTTGAACGCTTTTAATTTACTCCTTGCTTGTGCTAATCTCATTTCATAGCATTTCTATTACACCTGTATCTTTTTCTCTGTTTCTAATTCCATCTCCTAAATAGTGGATGAATGTAAGGGGGTGATTTTGGAGGGGAGGGGGGGGGGTAGTCTTTATTTTTAATCTTTCCACATCAATTTTATAATAAATTCAATCATTATATGGCACTTTTGGACATTTCAAATTTGACTTAATGTAATGTTTAACCAAAGATGCATTTATTCCTACCATTTTCCTGTTTGATGATTCAGATTTTTAAAAATGTGAACAATGATTCATTCACAGGATATAGTGAATGTTCTAGTCAGAGACTGTGGGCCAAGATTTTTCAGTTTGTCCTTACCTGGATGTTTACTGCTTACACTAGACTTTATCAAGGCTGCTGGCAGCATCATTTCTGCAGTAGATTACAAAGAGGTAGCAAAATGATGTCTGTTAACTCTTTAACTAAGGAATTATTTTTTTTTGCTTTGGACATAAATATCTGACTTTGGGTTGTGAACTACTTAATGTCAAGAAATTAAAACTTCTGTATAATTTTTAATTTTTAAATAAAACAGCATATCATATGTCAAATTGAAAAGTGGATGTTGCACAACATGGAAAATATATTTGTAAGTCATAAAATCATTGGAGTAAGTATTTAAAATGAAAAATGAAGAGAGAATAAAATAAAAGTAAAAAAAAATTAAACTCACCAAATTATAATTTCAGATCAATTTGCAATAACATCAAAAGCAAAATTAATTCCATGTGTGATTTTTTTTCAAACTATATCCATTAATGCCTTTGCTAGTTGGATAATCCATTCAGAATGAATGTTCAATATAATAGTGGAAATCACATTTGAAGTACACACAAGGTGAAGTAAAACAATCATTAACAAATTTCCTATCCATAACCTTATCTTTCGACAAACTGCACATTCGCAATAATTGTCACAACTTTGAAAAGTATAAATATAACTTGTGTATATTGAAATATAATATTGGTTGCTTGTGGAGAGCTAACCAATGGGAAACTACTCATTCCAGAATATGATAATTCTTTACAGTTATGTCCACTTAACTGACAAGGCTCAGTGTGCATTTCTAATCCTCATTTATTTTTGTCCATTTTAGTGTATTTTCTTTACACCAAACTGTCTATATACTTTATTTTATTTTATATCTTCTTCTATAATTGCAATTCAGGTAATTTGAAGCAATTTATAATGCTGTTCAAGTTGTCTCTTTAAAAAGAGAAGATAGCTTCTTAGCTCTTTTATTATGAAAGGTTTTTATCAATGCAATAGAAGAGATTTCAGAGAAAAAATGTTTCATGGACATTATTGTTTTAAATATCAATGCCAACATATCACATCTACGTGCTTTATCCTTATCTACATAAAACATATTGTACATGAAAAAAATTATTTTCTGAAAAAAAGCAATCAGCAATATGTCTTCAAGCAGCCATGAAAGTTTTGTTGTTGTAGCATAAAAATAAGTGATCTTTTGTCACCCACAATCACTATGTATTGTATTCCTTATCACTATGATCTTGTTGATCACAAGTATCCAACATGAAACTTTATTTTCTTCTAAATTCAGATCAAAGTAACTCAAATCACTGCTCCAATTGTTCGTATCAATTCCTAAATACAATTGTTATTTGAAATATTTGTAAAAAAAAATTTTAATTTACTGATTTCTTCACCATCTTTTGAATTCTAGCAAAAGAATAACTACTACTCAATGTCTTTTTGATCAGCTGTGTTTTGTCAGTGATAAGCACTGCTAATTCGAATGGAAAATGACACTCGTTCACACGATTATTTTTTTAAATACCTCATGTGGAGGGAATAAGTAGCTCTTCAGCAAAAAATATTTACAGAAAACTATATAAAATAGCAAATTTTAAGTTTAAATATGGTTTAGACAAAATGAACTCTCAGTGACGCACAGTGTGGCTAATCATATTTGACTGAAATGGGTGTGATGCATAATGTGGCACTTCATAGGGAAAGAGTTAAGTTAAAAAAAAAAAGAATGATTTATCACAACTAAATGTAAAAATTTGTAATTATTATAGTTATTTTAATATTTTGCAAGCATGCTCTTGCAAAGGGAGCCACGATAGCTCAGTGGTTAGTGAACTGGACTACAAAGGACAAGGGTAGGGTTTTATCCCAACTGACGGCTTCCTGGTTCACCCAGCCTTTAATGGGTGCCGGATTTTTTTCTGGGAAAGTGAAGCAGCACGGGTGTAATACTGACCACATTACCCCAAAAATCATGTGCCGAAGGTCACTTGGCATGACGGGGGTACTTTACTTTTTTTTTTTTTTATGCTCTTGCAAACACATATGTACGCACGTTTTGCGCATATCCACAGCCATGATCTTTTGATCCTCTTTACATACATTGCATTGTAATGTTTGCAGCCACCTCGAGCAGAAGCTGTTACTGTACTAGGGTCTCTACTGTGCTACCCCTACCACTTACAAGAATTCCCAGTTCTAGAGCCAGACACCATGAAAACAGTTAGCTTGCCTTCTGGACAGTTGAAAGATCTTGTCATAGATCTACTTCTAAAGGCTGGCAAGAGAGAACCAGCTGGACTGGCCAGGTAACCAGGCGTTATGATGTATGTTGATTTGACTTTGTTAATTTAATATCAATTTTTAAAATTGGGTTACACAAATATCATTCACTACAGTTTTCATTTTGACCATACTTTTTTGTATCTCCCTTTAGACTTTAGATTAGATGCATTGCCAAGTTTTATCACATGTTCTTTAGCCAGTCTACTCTCTTATATAGTCTTGTGTGGTTTAGTGAAGTGCAATTCTGGTTAAATGAGTGGGTAGTAAAAACAAATTCCTCAAATTAGTTGTATGAAGTTTTATGTAAAAGTTCCATATGTATTTTCAACATTCAGTACTCACTTACAGTTACTAATAAAAGACATAGAAACCACAAGGAACCATACCAAAAATGATATAGATACAATAGAATATTTAAAAATAAATGTACAGCCTTAAAAAAAGACAAGACTCAATTTGGAAGTAGGAATGTCACTGCACAGAAAATAAGATGTCATATAGTAACCTTCATTACTATGAAATTATGGGGTTTGGGAGATTTAGAGGTTAGATGCTGACCTCTGGACAGAAAGGTACTGGCTTTGAATCCCATCACAGAATCTGCATAGATATAGCAGTAAGAAAAGGTGCCCTTCCTCCCTCCTACCAGCATTGTATTATGAAGTTAGAACACTTCATTTACCTAGCCTATGATATGCAATTGATCTACCCTTTGACCTAACCTAATTAAGTCTGTTGTAGAAAGCAACATAGTCATGTTGTGCATGGAGTTGGTAGCCTTATTGTATAAAATATCATCATCGTCAAGCAGTACTGTCTCCACATCGAAGATCAGCTACCATGAAATGCTATTTCACTCTGTCTCTTGCTTTTATGGTGCAGGTTGTCATAGGCTGACTTGTCTCTCCATGGCTTTCTTTATAATAGAACATGATGAGGCTCCAATCTCTTTCATGGTGGTCAGCCATATTTATCTTTCATGCCCTGATTATGCCTTTTGTATACCACACACTTTGCTGTTTTCACTTTCTAGGCCGTTGATCGAATACTGATTCTTCCACCCAATCTGCCGTCACAGACTTTGTACAAATGAGATGGACATTCCCGGTAGGCACCATAGTTGTCAAAATAGATGATTGCCTGTCGAACTATGAACACACATTAACCTATTGATGATAGGTAAACATGTAGACACATAAGAATAAATAATATTCCACTGAAAGATCAATAAAGTTGTATTCCATCCGCTCGTCAAAAGTAAACATAACTACAATAAAGAATTGCAGCACTTTATTGTATAAAACACACCACCTAGACATTCCAGACCATTTGCAAAATCAAAAATGATGACGAAGAAGATTGAGTGTTTGTTGGGTGTGGCATCTGATACTCTGATATTGTTTCTTGTTCATGTGTAGGTGTTCAGCAGTGTGCAGTGTTGCTGTATTTTTGTATGGTGAGCTCACTCAAGGAACAATGCATCCAAAGATTAAGGAATCTATCAACATCTTGTTAGGTGCTCTCACGGTAAATATGTGTCACAATTAATTGTTAACTCTCGTTAATCTTTTAAATGCCAACAGAGTGATTTCATTTCAGTTGAGACAGACATAATAGTACTTACTTCTTGTCAATAAATGTCAAAATTGTGCCCGATATACATGATAGAATATTTATATGACTAAAATAATGACATTTGTACATGCTAATGTATTTTGTCAAGATGAGATTACTGTTTTTAAATATTTCAACACAAATTAATTCTTATTATATATTTCAGTGCGTTAACAAAAAGGTGGCCAAAGTAGCAACCGATATGCTGCAACTGTTGTGCGACCATGTAGACAGGCTTCTGGAGTATCACCCACAAATGCCAAAGAAAATTACTGAGGTGAATTAGAAAATTATTTTTTATGTTCAGAAACACAACGAGAAAGAAAAAAAGAGAGAACCTCATCCACACACTAAGGTATAAAGAGTGTAGTGTTAATATCCATATTTTTTAAACTGTCGGCACATTTTGGATAATGTGGGTGGTCAGCATTATGCCAGTGCTGTCATCCTTTTGCAAAGAGTAATCAGGTTTCCATTAAAGGTATGGTGAAGCTAGAAACTCTGGTCCTCAGTAGACCACTAACCAATGTTCTATTGCTTCAACAAAATAGTATGCACACAAAATATGTTCTTCTATTGTTCAATCATTTCTGAACCTTTAAACAGCTGAAAAAAAATCACACGAAAATGTATTACAATTATTCAGTTTTGTAATAATTAGTCAAAGTGGTTTTAGCAACATATTTCATATTAAACTGTTACATAGTTATTTTGATAAATTCATATTTTCAATATTTACAGTGATAATGCTTGATATCTATTTCTTGTGACTGTTATCCCCATGATTATAGTTCAACTATTTCCATGACCTTGTTTAATGTTATTTTTGTAATCATCATATTTCAGGCCATAGCATCAACAATATCTGCACTTATCCCTACACATGGTGCTACTAACTCTGAAGAAGAAAAGAGGGTACTCATAATTTTAAAAATTATTTATTATGTGTATACGTTTAGATTTTTAAATATTAGAGGGCTAAGTGCTTTAACATATGTGGAGTTATATGTCTAAATACTACTACCAATCATAGTTAGATTATTTAAATTTTGATTACTGATGCCAGATGGATTTATGCTCTTATAAAGCTAATGTGTCGTGAGTCTAATAACCTAAAGTGGAAGTTAACTTGGGTGACATGATCAGAATAGATCTTTGAAACTAATCAGTAATAAAGTATAATTTCTAATTCTCATTCTATAATTGGACTTAAAATTTACTCCTATTTTCTATGGGTATCATCTTTTTTATTTTAATATATTACAGTGTAATGAATAATTTCTTACATTGCAGTAGTAGTTTTATTTGTGAATATTTTGTAATGGTTAATTTCTTTCTGGCAACTTTTCTTCTCGATATTCACAATTTAATTTTATTAATATAATAATTCACTAATTCACCATTAATATAAGGGTATCTTATTTTGAGCCACAGTAAATTGAACATAGATTAGAAAATGTTTGATATATGTTTATAATGAGTGTATGTAAAAAATAATAATTGATAAAAGTCTTGTACATATAGATTAACAACACAATATGTTAATTACAGACATATATTATACATAAAGTAAATCTATACATTTTCCACACTAATACATTAGAATCTTTAATAATAAATTTGTGTATACATACACACACATGAAATAACTTTTAATTACCAACAAAAAATTTACGTATTGAAAGTTTTCATAAACTGTATTCCCCTATAATGTGATTAAGCATTAAAGCTGAGATCATTTTATATTTAAAAAAAAACAGCATATGTTTGTAATGTAGCTACATTCCATTCTAAAAAAGTATACTTTGTAATGTAAGTAAAAGTAAAGTTCCCCCGTCCCGCCAAGTGGCGTATAGGGAATATGGTGTTAGTGACTATAAATTTTACAGACCTTCAGCACATGATTTTTGGGGTAATGTGGTTGGATTTATGCCCGTGCTGCTTTACTTTCCCAGAAAAAAATCTGGCACCCATTTAAGGCTGGGTGAACCCGGAAGCCGTTGGTTGGGATCGAACCCTACCCCTTGTCCTTTAGAGTTCAGTTCACTAACCATTGAGCTATCGCGGCTCCCACTTTGTAATGTAGCTACATTTAAATCTTAAAAAAAAAAAACCAGTATTCTTTGTCATGTAGCTACATCCCATTCTCAAAAACAGTATAATTTGTCTTGTTTAATTAAGTTATTTCATTCTCAACCCCTCAGCTGATTGTATGCATGATGTTTACAATGGTGGAGTGGTGCCTAAAAATGCCAGTGGCCTTGTTGATAGAAACAACGGACACTGACAAAAGCTGCATCTACAAAGTGTTTAGAGTAAGAAAGTGTCCTATACAAATATTATGTTTGTGTTGCCATATTGATACTTAAATGAAACATGTTGCTTGTGTTTGAGTTTGTGTGGAGGAGACACTGGCAGAGATCAAAGAAGATCTATTGTACACTCAAATGTTTATGTAGAATCTCTAACATAAACTGGAAAGAATACATTTCAGACAAACTGGTAAGAGGCAAATCTAAACAAGAATACGTGTCAGTCTTTATAAGAAGAAGGCGTTGGAAATACATCAATCATGTGCTGAGAATGAATGAAGAGAAGATTTCCCCATCAAGCATTCAAGTTGAAACCATCTGGTTAAAGTGAAAAGGAAGACCAAGAGAATTGCTATGTAGAAGTACTTCCTATTAGGGAAAGCTCAACCACGGGACTAAGAAGCAACCAAGAAATACAAAAACTCGCAACAAATCATCAATCATGGAGAAATATGATTTCTGCCCTTTGTTCCATTTTTGGCCTGAGAGCAAAATGAATTATACACTCAAGGACTACAATTACAAATGCTACTTTCTGTCGTGGTAAAACAAGATAGTGGGCTAACATTCAGGATTGATGAGAGATGGATGTTTAATCTTAAAAAGATCTGTCTATGTGAACTTTTAACAGACTTTTTGAGTTCAAGAAGGTAAACCATAAAGTAAGAGGATTAACTCTATTTTGAAAGCCTTGTTGAATTTTAGCAGAGTGACATAGAATTTCCACAGAGCATCATGAAAGTTATGCATCAGGGATTACTGCGGAGCATCTTAGGCATCAAAGTTCCTTCTGCCACTCCGCAGTCGACCTGCTGAATATAGATTGTTTACCTGGCACAGTGAGTTGGGGAAGGTACATACTTCACTTCCCTCAAACATTAGTTTACATGTTGCAAAGGGGCATCCTTCACCATATCATAGTCATGACTGTGACCTCATTATTACTCAAGTGATTATGATCTTAAACTATGTCAGGAGGTATTTTACCTCAGGTAGATTTCTACTTGGAAGATCTAGATTTTGCAGATGACATAGTGCTCCTAAGTGACAATATCAACAAGATGCAAAATATCACAGATACCTATCATTCATGGTGGAAAGAAAAACTTGAAATCAACAGGGCTAAAACAAAAATAATAAGGTTTTGCCTTATGTCTTTTGGCGTGTGCTGAGACTGCTATGATGGGGACTACAGCTACCTTTCTTTGTCTGGAAGATGAGATAGTAATTCAATGGATTCCACTGGCATGGGTGGTTGAGCAGTTATGGATTTTAATTCGTTTGCGGTGATACCGGAACCTTCCCTAACCAAAGAACCAAAAATAATGAAAAATAAAAATATACCAGAGGGCAATATATATCTAAATCATCAGACATTGGAAAGAGTAGACCACTTAATCTACAAAGAGTAGATAGAAAAATGAATTTAAAAAAGAGATCAGAAGCAGGATAGCAAAAGCAGCAGCAAAATTTTAAAAAAACTTTGACAAAATATGGTAATCAGAAATACTGAGCAAGAAAACTAAACTTGAATCATTCATCTCAAATGTTTTATCAACCCTTACCTACACATGTGAAAGCTGGAATACAACAAAAAGAGATTGAGAAAAAACTGGATTCATTTGGAGACAAATGCCTAATAAGAATGCTCCATGTACAATGGAATGAATTCAAGATTAATATAGAGATAAGAGAAATGGTCAATCAACGGTCTCAGCTTTAATTAGAAAGAGAAGATGGACATATGTTGGATTTGTGTAGAGAAGAGACAACAGATAAATTCCAAAATAGGCTCTTCTATGGGAAACATCAGGATACAGAAAAAGAGGAAGATCTAGAGAGACACTAAAAAGAACACTTATAAGAGAAGCAAGGTTGGCATAGACTCATTAGATAAGACTGACCATCTCACAAGAATAGAGATGGATGGCAAAGAACACCATGAGTCCTGTGCAACATCTAACAGCAAAGGAAAAATCAAGATCAAGATTTCTAGTAAGATGGACAGGTTAAGGACAACAAAAATAACTCTGAGCCAACAGATTTGAGGTTGCATTGAGGGCTGACTATTCTACCTATAAAACTTCCTTCCTTTATAACATATACCTATTTCTAGGGTCTGTCAGGGAACTATTTGAGCAGAAAATGAAGACCACAGGTCCAGTGCAGTTATGAGGTGTTTTGAGTCATTATTTTTTATTGTACCCTGAAAGTAGAAAAAAAACCATTTTATTTAATTATGATTCAAACCCCCATTTTCCTGTTCTTGAACACAACTATTTATCCATTTGACTACTTGCTCCCCAATACTGTCGATATTAAAAAATATATACATGTTTCAGGATAAAACAACCGAAAATATCATTTTGCATGTTAGGTGGACATCTAGACTTTTTGACATCATATGTCTGGCAATGTGAAAGCCATTTGGAAACCATTGACGTAAAAATAAATGTTCAATTGTAAAGCATGAAATGAGTCTATGTTTCCGAGTTGTAAGAGCTACATATGAGGTGGGAGTGTGGAAGCATATAAAAGAAAGAAGATACTATGTTATTGACATACTAGAAATAAGTGAGAGCAGAGGAACTTGAGCAGGGAAATTAAAAAAATAAAATATTTGTGAAGCAGTACTCTTCTCTAGAACTGAACTGGAAACATCAGATCTAGGCAGGGGTATTCTCTCTCTACAGACAGCCTGCAAAATATTGCGACTGAAAAGTGAGAGGATAACAAGGTAGGAAACATCTCAAGTATCTAGTACTCAAGGTTTGCCTCTGGATCAGGGAAACCCACAAGAAAGGAAAAGAAATTTAGCAAAGCAGCAGCTTTTGAATAAACATAAAGATGGATCTTTTTTGAGATCTTTTTAATATCTTTAAACACTTTGATGCTCTTAAAAAATTGTTTATTGTGTTATCTGCTTTTAAGTTTGAAAAGAATCGTTAGTTGTGTCTCACTTGAGATTAGTGACTTATGTTTTATTAAAACCGCTTGTCTACATTTTATCATTAAGGTACTTCACTCTGCTGTGACTGGTCACAGTTCACTGTCCCTGACGAGGGTCAGTAAATCTCTCTCTGATTTTCTTTTGGACACGGATTTTAATAATATTTGGGAGACTCAAAGTGCACTGGCAGGAACCAAGGGCTCCTCTTCAACACAGCGGCCTTTCAGTGCCAATGCCACGCTGGCAGATGCAGTTACTGACCCAAATAAATTAACATCTTCTCAGCAACTGGAGCGTGGTCGTAAACCAGAGACAGACATTGTTAAGTTAGCGGCAAGAGCTGTAAGTACATGTACTTTGTATATTATTTTTGTATTTGTACAAAATGTTTTAGACGAATGACAGGAAATAGCCTGACAAATAAGATCAGAAATGATGGATGGAGAAGAAAAACTAGGAATAATTCCCACCATAGAATACATACAGAAACAACAGATAAAATGATTTGGCCATGTTATAAGAAAGAAAGAAAGACCAAAATACAACACAACAAGCCTTTAATAAACATTGTGAGAACACCAGAGTCAAGGGTCGACTAAAAAATGCATTGATGGAATAATAGAAACACTAGGAAACATAACACCATTATAGGCCTGTAGAGTAGCAAAAGACTGAAAATTATATCTCCCCTTGATGCATTTGATGGGCAAATGAGGAATGAAAGAAGAAGTATATTATTTAATGAAGTAATTGAAATAATATTTTATTTATAATGCCTGCCTACACCTGATTTCCTGTTTTCCTTGATGTACAAATACAAGTTGCTCAAAGTCTTTCTCCGTTCTTTTCTGTTGTGTGCAAGTTTCTGGGTTTGCTCAAATATATTCAAACCAAATTAATTTCTTTGTCTGTCAACACATCTTCCACATTTAGTCATTTCCTGTAAGATAGATTGTCAATGCAGTTAGATTTTGCGACATGCTTGTACCAGCATCATCAAGTATCATGCCTGCTGGTGTAGGTGATCATGTCTCTCCACAACTTTCAATCTTGACAGTTATTTATCATTTCTATTGTTAACCTTCTGCCAAGCCATTCTCTTAAGCTGTCTGGTATCTTTTCTCTTTGCCTCCCTCTTATCTCTTCATCCCTTGATTTTTCAAGTTGTTACAATATATTCCAGTTTTTACTTTCTCATTACATGGCCAAAAAATGATGATTGTTTCTTTCTAATATTGGAAATTGGCTGTCTTTTTTGCTTTGCCCTCTTTACCATCATAATTTCATCTAAAGAAAATTGACATGGATAGCTATTTGTGTATGTGACAATGATTTTACAAATGTTCTCATTTGTGGTTTGGTCTTTGTATGAAGCTTGGTATCTGTATGAGATGACTAGAATCTTACATTAACACCCTTTCTTTATTACAAATATTATTTATTTAAAATACTGCCTTTAGTCTTAGTTTGGACTGGCATCAGTGTGGTTTATTTATAATAAACAGGCATGATATAAGCAGATAAATATTTGCTGTATTTGTTTCCCCTACAAGTTGACCACTTATATCTTTCATCCTTGTTGCACAACACACATGGTTCACAGTGTGTCTTTGCCAAATCCCTATTCTGAGTGAGCTTCTCAATTTCAATAAGGAAGTTGATGCCTGCTCTATTTGCATCTCTTGTCAGCATTCTTAGTATACTTCGAGGTTGACCTCTTCTTGTCCTTTTTGTGTTGTTTCCCATTTTAGGGTTTGTGTTATGATTCTGTGGCTATTTCATCACAATGCTGACATATGCCCACCTACTTTTCTTGAGATGACCACTAATCATGACAATTTGATTTAAAAATAAGATACAGCTCTTTATCTGCTTATTACAGGGCTCTTGAGTGTAGGTCAATAATTCATTTATTTCTTGAATTATTTTCTTGTAAACAGCACCATCATCTTTGTACTATAAAATTGTTCATAAGTACATAGATCTCTTGACTGGTTACACACGAAGATCTTGGCATAGTATGTAAACTGCATAGCACAGACAAGGGTCCCTGATAATTTACTATCTTATATAAACCTCTTCTGCATTCAAGTATTCTGATCATGCTAATTTGAGCCTACATAAAAATTCAAGGATGTTTTGTATGCTTTTAAAGACTCCAGAAAAAATTAAACCAAAGAATGTAATGATAAACAAGATTGAAGTAAAAGATCTCTGATAAAGCCTTTATAAGACAGCAAGATTTCATAAAAACATTAATTCCATCATAATCTTCATCTAGTTAGTGAAAACAGTTACTAAAGTTGTAAGTCATATATCCATATTATTATTTTAGTTTAGTGTAGTGACATATATATTTAACTAGTAATTGTAATTTTTGTCCTTTGACCTCCAGATTTGAGACGTTAACAATATATAGAATGACCAGTCAGTCTAATTGCCAGAGTATGTAATTGGTCAACTCTCAACAGTCCCCAAAGCTGCAACCAGTGAATTTATCTCTGCCTCTACTAGGGTGATGTTTGGTTGTAATTTTTCCTTCTTTTGAGAAGATACTTATGATACTCTTTTGTTTTCCATATCTTTGAAACCACAGTAGCGGAATAGTTAGTGCATTTGCTTGCTGACCAGACATTCAGGCTTTGATTCCCAGCCATGATGATTTTTCTTCAGAAACATTTCCTGACTCTGAAAATCATTTTTTTTACCTGCAAAATGAGGGCATCCTGGCACTGTGCTGACCACATCACTCACAAATATGCTCAACATTATGGGATGTGAGAAAAGTAGGTTCATATTCCACCGTCACCATTGTGTGACAGCTACATTTTACTCAACACTTTCCAGCACTCACAGAGGACATTTAATATTATCTCACTAGATATTGCAGTCTTATCAGTGTGAACTTAACAAGGTAGCAAATTTCCATTGTTAACTCTACACTCTCCAGTTGATGACACACCTGGTGAACCACTTATCTCATTTCCCCATGGCATCTGGTGCTGCAAGACTCCACACCACTGTCCAGGAACACCATGATCTACCTGAGTACATCGAGGAGGACCTGAGGCCTGACATTTTTAATGCTCCTAACGTGCAGGTAAAATATTTAAGTTCACATAGCATTTGGCAATTATATGAAATGGGGAAAAGTGTAACGCTTGCTTTTAAAAAAAAAAAAACTATCATTACAGCGTTATCCTATCTCTGGGGTATGTCAGGGGGATTTATAAGTTACAAAAAAGTAAAGAGCCCTGTCATACTAAGTGGCGTATAGGGAATATGGTGCTAGTGACCATAACTTTTACAGACCTTCGGCACATGATTTTTGGGAAATGAGGATATATAAGACCAGAGAATAAAGGCAGCTTGTCCAGTGCAGTCACCACGATGTGTTTGTAGGTTTTATTTCATCCCTGATTCAAAAAACTTTTGACCCTACCATGATTCAAACCAGCTTTTTCCCCTCATTTGGAGCATGGGAAGTTATTAATTTGACTACTCACTCGTCATAACTTTTGTTTTGCATACTATAATTTTATTTTAATAATCTCTTTCTTGTTTACCTTTTTTTTAGCAATAAACTCTAACAGCTCCTTGTTTCTTAGAAGCCTATAATATTTCTGTTTGCCTTAATAATTATTACAAATGTATTGTAACTAATATATTCTTCCCAATAGTTTTCAACTCTTTGCCTCTCTGATTAAGGATTGGTGCCCTTATCTACTGACTAGGTGGCTTCATATACAGGAAGTAAATACAGAAAATTATTTCAGACTGACACCTTTGTGGGACTCACCCAGTCTCAGAAAATGAACACCAGAGATTATCAAAGGAAAATTAAGAAACTAGGGGGGATAAATATGACTTCATGATCACCTAATATATTTGTTAGGAGTTATGGACACTAGCACCATATTCCCTATATGCTGTGGGGCATGATGTGTAACCTTTGCTTTTACTTATTTGAATCTATGATGGTTTTGTCAACAGGTGGGGAAAAAAACCATGTAGGTGAGGACATTATAAAGCGTAAGAATGTAATTAATACATAATCGCAGTGGTTGATATCAAATGTCACATCATTGATAGACAGATTTGTTTAATGTTGCTGAATATTCTGTTTCAGTTCTTTGTTCTGAATCATCGCTGTCTAATCTCTTTCATTGAGCTCCCAGCTGTGGTGAGTCTTAATTAACTGAAATAGTGTATATTTTTTTTGGTATGATTTTGTTGTTGTTTTCTTAGTTTTAATGAGTAATTTATATGTTATTAGAATAGATTTAATTCTTTGTGATGTTGCATTATTAATTAATTCCACATTCTCATGCTCACACAGACACATGTAACCAGTGCTTAATACCTGTGCTTTCACTCTGATATATAAGTACTGTTTTTAATGCATTGTGACTGCAGCAAAAGAATATAATTTTATTACAACTACCCCATTTCAAGCAACACACTGTAATAATTAAACCCCTCCTCCCTCTTTCCTATTTTGATCTCATCCTAATCAACAGGCTTGAAGTCCAGCAGCATTTGGGCCTTCTTTCTTTGTTTTGAGATGCAACACATGGGTGTTTTTATGGTTAAAGTTGAAGGACAGTGTGGTCCTTCTTGCTTCCCTGCAACAGTGTTGTAATGATGCCAGATGATATGATAGCCAAGGCAATGTCACCTTAACCCCTTCCTTGGCCAGGAGCAAGTTGATGAGGAAGGTCTTGCCACCTGAAGTGTCTAGGAGAAAAGACCAACCTAACACCTGGAGTCTGACGACTGTTATTGAGCTGCTCATCCAGCAGTGATGCTTTATTATTTGCCATTGCCAAGATGTTTGTGTCAAAGGTTGTCTCCATTGCAAGACTCTTCCAGTCTTTGTTGGCTAAGACAGTCTGTTGAATGTTATGCCCTGTCTGTCCAAAGCCAACATAGCATCCTAAAGAAGCATGAAACATTTGTTGTACACATCGTCCATCAACAGCTGCATACTGTATGGGTTGATATGGGAAAATGTAAAGTTATGTTTGTAATCATTTATATGGATGCTAGAGTTTATGCTGTGAGCTGATAAACTTTTCATGTTTAGATAAGATATAACAAACAGATGTACCCATTTTTACCCCTTTAAGAATTGAATATTGAAGACATTTTTTTAGTAGACATCTTGGAAGAAATATACTCCCCTAATTAATGCATCTCAGTGCAGGGGTTGGCTGAGTATTTATTTATATGTCATTTGAGACATTTGTTGTTATGTCTAATTTTTTTTTTCTTCTTAGCATTCACCCATTAAGTGGGTGTGAGTGCATTGTATCACTAATTTATAACAATGCTCTGATATCTGCACCCTTTAGGCAATGATATATGAACCTTTAAGCTCTAATATCTGCTCCTTTAGCCTCTAATATCTGCTCCTTTAGGTTCTAATAATATCTGCTCCTTTAGGTTCTAATATCTGCTCCTTTAGGCTCCAATATCTGCACCTTTAGGCTCTAATATCTGCTCCTTTAGGCTCTAATATCTGCTCCTTTAGGCTCTAATATCTGCTCCTTTAGGTTCTAATAATATCTGCTCCTTTAGGTTCTAATATCTGCTCCTTTAGGCTCCAATATCTGCACCTTTAGGCTCTAATATCTGCTCCTTTAGGCTCTAATATCTGCTCCTTTGGGCTAACTATCTGCACTTTTAGGCTCTAATTCTGCACCTTTAGGCTCTAATATCTACTCCTTTAGGCTCTAATATCTGCTCCTTTAGGCTATGATATCTGCACCTTTAGGCTCTGATATCTACACCTTTAGGCTCTGATATCTGCACCTTCAAGCTCTAATATCTGCTCCTTTAGGCTCTGATATCTGCACCCTTTAGGCACTGATATCTGCACCTTTAGGCTCTAATATTTGCTCCTTTAGGCTCTAATATCTGCACCTTTAGGCTCTGATATCTGCAACTTTAGTCTCTGATATCTGCAACTGTAGACTCTGATATTTGCTCCTTTAGGCTCTAATATCTGCACCTTTAGGCTCTGATATCTGCAACTTTAGTCTCTGATATCTGCAACTTTAGACTCTGATATCTGCAACTGTAGACTCTGATATTTGCATCTTTAGGCTCTGATATCTGCAACTTTAGGCTCTGATATCTGTAACTTTAGACTCTGATATCTGCAACTTTAGACTCTGATATCTGCAACTGTAGACTCTGATATTTGCACCTTTAGGCTCTGATATCTGCAACTTTAGGCTCTGATATCTGTAACTTTAGACTCTGATATCTGCAACTTTAGACTCTGATATTTGCACCTTAGACTCTGATATCTGCAACTTTAGGCTCTGATATCTGCAACTTTAGGCTCTGATATCTGCAACTTTAGACTCTGATATCTGCAACTTTAGACTCTGATATCTGCAACTTTAGACTCTGATATCTGTAACTTTAGACTCTGATATCTGCAACTTTAGACTCTGATATCTGCAACTTTAGACTCTGATATCTGCAACTTTAGACTCTGATATCTGCAACTGTAGACTCTGATATTTGCACCTTTAGGCTCTGATATTTGCAACTTTAGGCTCTGATATCTGTAACTTTAGACTCTGATATCTGCAACTTTAGACTCTGATATCTGCAACTGTAGACTCTGATATTTGCACCTTTAGGCTCTGATATCTGCAACTTTAGGCTCTGATATCTGTAACTTTAGACTGATATCTGCAACTTTAGACTCTGATATTTGCACCTTTAGACTCTGATATCTGCAACTTTAGGCTCTGATATCTGCAACTTTAGGCTCTGATATCTGTAACTTTAGACTCTGATATCTGCAACTTTAGACTCTGATATCTGCAACTTTAGACTCTGATATCTGCAACTTTAGACTCTGATATCTGCAACTTTAGACTCTGATATCTGTAACTTTAGACTCTGATATCTGCAACTTTAGACTCTGATATCTGCAACTTTAGACTCTGATATCTGCAACTTTAGACTCTGATATCTGCAACTGTAGACTCTGATATTTGCACCTTTAGGCTCTGATATCTGTAACTTTAGACTCTGATATCTGTAACTTTAGACTCTGATATCTGTAACTTTAGACTCTGATATCTGCAACTTTAGACTCTGATATCTGTAACTTTAGACTCTGATATCTGCAACTTTAGACTCTGATATCTGTAACTTTAGACTCTGATATCTGTAACTTTAGACTCTGATATCCACACCTTTAGGCTCTGATATCTGTAACTTTAGGCTCTAATATCTGCAACTTTAGACTCTGATACCCGCACCTTTAGACTCTGATATCTGCACCTTTAGGTTCTAATATCTGCAACTTTAGGCTCTAATATCTGCAACTTTAGACTCTGATATCTGCACCTTTAGGTTCTGATATCTGCAATTTTAGGCTCTGATGCCCGCACCTTTAGGCTTGACACATTTGTTTTCAGCATGGGTAGATTTGCTGTGACACTGTGACCTTCCAGGCATGTCGTAAGAGGCGACTAAGGAGTTGATCGATGGCTTGACAAGCTGTCATTGTAAAAGCATTGTTATGGAAACAGACCATGGATTTTAGTGATCTCTGCAATATGTGCCATTTTGGCACGCAAGGTTTCTGTTTTTGAGATTGTGGTTCTGCCCTATGTGCCGTCTTCGGCTCGAAAGATAATAGAGAGAGAGATTTGCTGAACAATTTTTGCCCAGACGGTGGCCATTTTTGGTCTACCCTTTTTTGCTTTTTACTGCCAAGAGTTCTTTATTATGCTCAAGCTCACATGGGACCTTTTGTTTTTTGCGATCTTCTGAGACATCTAGAAATCGGATCTCACTACCCAGAGATCAAGTTAGAATAAAGCCATGAGGAAACCATGGATTCATAGTGAAAAACATTTTACCTCTAGACCACCCAATTCACCAGTTTTTGTATCGTTATTAATTTATCTTAATATTAATCATCTCTAATCTTTGTTATTAATATATTTCCTTTTAATGAGCATCCTAAGAATATTCTATTTTATTTTTTTTGGTTGAGTAATTTAGCACTACATTTTTAAGCTCATATTTTGCTGATCATTTGAATATTTGTTTGACTTGCAGGATGCCCCTGGGGGTGGTGTGACTGCAGGATTAATGACTGCCCGAACTGTTTGTCGCATAATTGTCAGAGATTTGTGTGGTAAATACTGCTGGGAGAACTCTGTGTTGTATAGTCCCCCTGGTGCACGAAAGGCTCTTCTAGACATAGTAAGTTATATACACAGACATACTTTCTTGTTATTCTAACCCAGGCACAACAAAATTAGGAATGGAGGTTGTTTAACAATAAAGTTAGACTCTGTATTTTTTATGTTATTTAACCCCCACAGTGTGTCATCTAATATCTTGAAGCAAAGAACAATATCATTATAGACATATCATAAAGAGTAGTTATGAAGGATTGGGTCAAGCAGATTTGATATAGTTTAATAGAAACATTGAATGTTAAGGTAAAATATAAGAGTATTTAAAGTATATTTTTTTGGTAAGGACCTGATTTCAGCTAGATCAATTTTTCTTTTTGTTTGTTTTCAAACTGTCAGAAAAAATTTATCAGAAAGAACAAGGATTCTAATAATAACTGCTGCAGAAACTTGTAACTGTTTTAGATAGACAAAGCTTTCACAGTGAAGCTAGATGTTTTGATTTATGATGCCCAGAAGATAATATAGTTATATTAGGGATTGGAATCATATGTGGTTGCCTTTATATAACAACAAAGGACAAGAGGGATAGATGGCTTCCGGGTCCACTCAGCCTTAAATGGGTGCTGGATTTTGTCTTGGAAAGTGAAGCGGCATGGGTATAATACTGACCACTTTGCCCCAAAATAATGTGCCGAAGGCCTATAAAAATTATTGTCACTAACACTATATTCTCTATACGCCACTTGGTGTGATGAGGTTCTTTACTTTACTTTACTTTTATATCATAAAGAATCCAAATTATCTTTTACTTATCCAGATTTTTCTATTTGGGGTTTATACATGTACCTGTCACTTCTGCGACCCTCCACAAGGTAGCAGGGATAAGTTACAGTTTGTACTACTGAAAATATATATATAATGATTGTGATTATGAGTATATAAAACCTGTTTTCTTGTTGCATGAATCAGTGGACTGGTTGTGGCCCGATGTCAAAATATTTACTTTTCTTGCTGTGCAGATGCTCAGACTTTGCTAGGTCTGGCTACAGGAGCTGAACAAGAACCAGCTGTTACTCAGCAGGTGACTGGGGTGTCTGCGAGTGAGTGCCCTTCACAATATCAGTCCGGCCAGCTACCTCATCACGAGACCATATGTGTAGATGGGGACAACCTCAACAGTGTTAGTGTTTTTAATTCATTGATCACTTACTATTTTGTGTGTGTGGTAGAGAAGAGTTGTATTTCATGAGAGAGAGTGTGGCCAAATGGATAACTTGTCTCCTCCAGATTAGAACACATGTTAGAATCTTGTCTCCTCCAGATTAGAACACAGGTCAGAATCTTGTCTCCTCCAGATTAGAACACAGGTCAGAATCATGTCTCCCCAAGATGAGAACACAGGTCAGAATCTTGTCTCCTCCAGATTAGAACACAGGTCAGAATCTTGTCTCCCCAAGATGAGAACACAGGTCAGAATCTTGTCTCCTCCAGAATAGAACACAGGTCAGAATCTTGTCTCTTCCAGATTAGACCACAGGTCAGAATCTTGTCTCCTCCAGATTAGAACACAGGTCAGAATCTTGTCTCCTCCAGAATAGAACACAGGTCAGAATCTTGTCTCCTCCAGATTAGACCACAGGTCAGAATCTTGTCTCCTCCAGATTAGAACACAGGTCAGAATCTTGTCTCCTCCAGATTAGAACCACAGGTCAGAATCTTGTCTCCTCCAGATTAGAACACAGGTCAGAATCTTGTCTCCTCCAGATTAGAACACAGGTCAGAATCTTGTCTCCTCCAGATTAGAACACAGGTCAGAATCTTGTCTCCTCCAGATTAGACCACAGGTCAGAATCTTGTCTCCTCCAGATTAGAACACAGGTCAGAATCTTGTCTCCTCCAGAATAGAACACAGGTCAGAATCTTGTCTCCTCCAGAATAGAACACAGGTCAGAATCTTGTCTCCTCCAGATTAGACCACAGGTCAGAATCTTGTCTCCTCTAGATTAGAACACAGGTCAGAATCTTGTCTCCTCCAGATTAGAACACAGGTCAGAATCTTGTCTCCTCCAGATTAGAACACAAGTCAGAATCTTGTCTCCTCCAGATTAGAACACAGGTCAGAATCTTGTCTCCTCCAGATTAGAACACAAGTCAGAATTTTGTCTCCTCCAGATTAGAACACAGGTCAGAATTTTGTCTCCTCCAGATTAGAACACAGGTCAGAATTTTGTCTCCTCCAGATTAGAACACAGGTCAGAATCTTGTCTCCTCCAGATTAGAACACAGGTCAGAATCTTGTCTCCTCCAGATTAGAACACAGGTCAGAATTTTGTCTCCTCCAGATTAGAACACAGGTCAGAATCTTGTCTCCTCCAGATTAGAACACAAGTCAGAATTTTGTCTCCTCCAGATTAGAACACAGGTCAGAATCTTGTCACCTGGAGATTAGAACACAGGTCAGAATCTTGTCTCCTCCAGATTAGAACACAGGTCAGAATCTTGTCTCCTCCAGATTAGAACACAGGTCAGAATCTTGTCTCCTCCAGATTAGAACACAGGTCAGAATCTTGTCTCCTCCAGATTAGAACACAGGTCAGAATCTTGTTTCCTCCAGATTAGAACACAGGTCAGAATCTTGTCTCCTCCAGATTAGAACACAGGTCAGAATCTTGTCTCCTCCAGATTAGAACACAGGTCAGAATCTTGTCTCCTCCAGATAGAACACAGGTCAGAATCATGTCTCCTCCAGATTAGAACACAGGTCAGAACTTGTCTCCTCCAGATTAGAACACAAGTCAGAATTTTGTCTCCTCCAGATTAGAACACAGGTCAGAATTTGTCTCCTCCAGATTAGAACACAGGTCAGAATCTTGTCTCCTCCAGATTAGAACACAGGTCAGAATCTTGTCTCCTCTAGATTAGAACACAGGTCAGAATCTTGTCTCCTCCAGATTAGAACACAGGTCAGAATCTTGTCTCCTCCAGATTAGAACACAGGTCAGAATCTTGTCTCCTCTAGATTAGAACACAGGTCAGAATCTTGTCTCCTCCAGATTAGAACACAGGTCAGAATCTTGTCTCCTCCAGATTAGAACACAGGTCAGAATCTTGTCTCCTCCAGATTAGAACACAGGTCAGAATTTTGTCTCCTCCAGATTAGAACACAGGTCAGAATCTTGTCTCCTCCAGATTAGAACACAAGTCAGAATTTGTCTCCTCCAGATTAGAACACAAGTCAGAATCTTGTCTCCTCCAGAATAGAACACAGGTCAGAATCATGTCTCCTCCAGAATAGAACACAGGTCAGAATCATGTCTCCTCCAGATTAGAACACAGGTCAGAACCTTGTCTCCTCCAGATTAGAACACAAGTCAGAATTTTGTCTCCTCCAGATTAGAACACAGGTCAGAATCTTGTCTCCTCCAGATTAGAACACAGGTCAGAATCTTATTTCCTCCATGTTAGAACACAGGTCAGAATCTTGTTCCTCCTGATTTAGAACACAGGTCAGAATCTTGTCTCGTCCAGATTAGAACACAGGTCAGAATCTTGTTTCCTCCAGATTAGAACACAGGTCAGAATCTTGTCTCCTCCAGATTAGAACACGTCAAAATCTTGTCTCCTCCAGATTAGAACACAAGTCAGAATCTTGTCTCCTCCAGATTAGAACACAGGTCAGAATCTTGTCTCCTCCAGATTAGAACACAGGTCAGAATCTTGTCTCCTCCAGATTAGAACACAGGTCAGAATCTTGTCTCCTCCAGAATAGAACACAGGTCAGAATCTTGTCTCCTCCAGATTAGAACACAGTCAGAATCTTATCTCTTCCAGATTAGAACACGGGTCAGAATCTTGTCTCCTCCAGATTAGAACACAGGTAATAATCTTGTCTCCTCCAGATTAGAACACAGGTCAGAATCTTGGATCCTCCAGATTAGAACACAGGTCAGAATCTTGTCTCCTCCAGATTAGAACATAGTCAGAATCTTGTCTCCTCCAGATTAGAACACAGGTCAGAATCTTATTTCCTCCAGATTAGAACACAGGTAATAATCTTGTCTCCTCCAGATTAGAACACAGGTCAGAATCTTGGATCCTCCAGATTAGAACACAGGTCAGAATCTTGTCTCCTCCAGATTAGAACATAAGTCAGAATCTTGTCTCCTCCAGATTAGAACACAGGTCAGAATCTTGTCCTCCAGATTAGAACACAGGTCAAAATCTTGTCTCCTCCAGATTTGAACACAGGTCAGAATATTGTCTCCTCCATGTTAGAACACAGGTCAGAATCTTGTCTCCCCCAGATTAGAACACAGGTTAGAATCTTGTCTCCTCCATGTTAGAACACAAGTCAGAATCTTATCTCTTCCAGATTAGAACACGGGTCGGAATCTTGTCTTCTCCAGATTAGAACACAGGTCAGAATCTTGTCTCCTCCAGATTAGAACACAGGTCAGAATCTTGATTCCTCCAGATTAGAACACAGGTCAGAATCTTGTCTCCTCCAGATTAGAACACAGGTCAGAATCTTGTTTCCTCCAGATTAGAACACAGGTCAAAATCTTGTCTCCTCCAGATTTGAACACAGGTCAGAATATTGTCTCCTCCATGTTAGAACACAGGTCAGAATCTTGTCTCCCCAGATTAGAACACAGGTTAGAATCTTGTCTCCTCCAGATTAGAACACAGGTCAGAATCTTATTTCCTCCAGATTAGAACACAGGTAATAATCTTGTCTCCTCCAGATTAGAACACAGGTCAGAATCTTGGATCCTCCAGATTAGAACACAGGTCAGAATCTTGTCTCCTCCAGATTAGAATAAGTCAGAATCTTGTCTCCTCCAGATTAGAACACAGGTCAGAATCTTGTTTCCTCCAGATTAGAACACAGGTCAAAATCTTGTCTCCTCCAGATTTGAACACAGGTCAGAATATTGTCTCCTCCATGTTAGAACACAGGTCAGAATCTTGTCTCCCCCAGATTAGAACACAGGTTAGAATCTTGTCTCCTCCATGTTAGAACACAAGTCAGAATCTTATCTCTTCCAGATTAGAACACGGGTCGGAATCTTGTCTCTCCAGATTAGAACACAGGTCAGAATCTTGTCTCCTCCAGATTAGAACACAGGTCAGAATCTTGATTCCTCCAGATTATTAGAACACAGGTCAGAATCTTGTCTCCTCCAGATTAGAACATAGGTCAGAATTTTGTCTCCTCCAGATTAGAACACAGGTCAGAATTTGTCTCCTCCAGAATAGAACACAGGTCAGAATTTGTCTCCTCCAGATTAGAACACAGGTCAGAATTTGTCTCCTCCAGATTAGAACACAGGTCAGAATCTTGTTTCCTCCAGATTAGAACACAGGTCAGAATCTTGTTTCCTCCAGATTAGAACACAGGTCAGAATCTTGTCTCCTCCAGATTAGAACACAGGTCAGAATTTTGTCTCCTCCAGATTAGAACAAGGTCAGAATCTTGTCTCCTCCAGATTAGAACACAGGTCAGAATCTTGTCTCCTCCAGATTAGAACACAGGTCAGAATTTTGTCTCCTCCAGATTAGAACACAAGTCAGAATCTTGTCACCTGAGATTAGAACACAGGTCAGAATCTTGTCTCCTCCAGATTAGAACACAGGTCAGAATCTTGTCTCCTCCAGATTAGAACACAGGTCAGAATCTTGTCTCCTCCAGATTAGAACACAGGTCAGAATCTTGTCTCCTCTAGATTAGAACACAGGTCAGAATCTTGTCTCCTCCAGATAAGAACACAGGTCAGAATCTTGTCTCCTCCAGATTAGAACACAGGTCAGAATCTTTCTCCTCTAGATTAGAACACAGGTCAGAATCTTGTCTCCTCCAGATTAGAACACAGGTCAGAATCTTGTCTCCTCCAGATTAGAAC
This sequence comes from Megaustenia siamemsis, assembly GCA_032433765.1. NCBI lineage: Eukaryota > Metazoa > Mollusca > Gastropoda > Stylommatophora > Ariophantidae > Megaustenia > Megaustenia siamemsis. The sequence goes on along the minus strand of JAVIAB010000050.1, from coordinate 38,357,721 downwards.
ACAGGTCAGAATTTGTCTCCTCTAGATTAGAAACAGGTCAGAATCTTGTCTCCTGGAGATTAGAACACAGGTCAGAATCTTGTCTCCTCCAGATTAGAACACAGGTCAGAATCTTGTTTCCTCTTGATTAGAACACAGGTCAGAATCTTGTTTCCTCTTGATTAGAACACAGGTCAGAATCTTGTCTCCTCCAGATTAGAACACAGGTCAGAATTTTGTCTCCTCCAGATTAGAACACAGGTCAGAATCTTGTTCCTCCAGATTAGAACACAAGTCAGAATCTTGTCTCCTCCAGATTAGAACACAGGTCAGAATCTTGTTTCCTCCAGATTAGAACACAAGTCAGAATCTTGTTTCCTCCAGATTAGAACACAGGTCAGAATCTGTTTCCTCCAGATTAGAACACTAGTCAGAATCTTGGTAGAATAAAAAAAATTGCTGTGAGGGTGAATTAAAAACTCTTGACTCTGAACATCTCATGGAGAATGCACTGAACATTTGGCCTTTATCTGCAGTCCCATCAGCAAGACCCAGAAATGGGATAAGGGCTGTAAAGATAGTTTATTTTTCTGTATGTGATATATATATAATATAGATGTATTTTTTTTTGTGTGCATAATATATATCGAATGTATAAGTTTTCTATGTGATCTTCCGCCACATTGGTTTTATGCTCAGAATGTTGCACGGTGAGTGCCCAGTAAAGCATATTCATTAAACTGTGTCTTGCAAATATCTGAGTGTTTCTAATCAGAAGGTTGTGACTGTGGGTAGTAGCTGTAAATCCAACCTTTATACAACTTTTATGGTTAACAAAACTTTCATCTTTAGGACCACATCTCACATAGCTCCAGGCACAGTCAAAATACCGTATTTTGATCACGTGTTAAGAGCTTGAGGACGAACTTTGAAAAATGTGATGCATGTTCAGGCTTTCTGTTGTGATCTCCTCCTAACTGACCATATAATTGATTCCAACCATGTGAAAGAGCTGGTGGATTTTTCTTTGACTGTCCTCATGATCAGGTTCACACATTTTTTTCACACTTTCTAGTCTTTGCTAGTGAAACGAGCAATAATGGTCGGTCAGTATGAAAATGACATTAGACTAACCTTGAAAACTCACATACTAGTCATTAGACGTGCATTCGAACTAAAGAATCTTAACCATAGGCCTGAAGAAGCATTTTGAGGGTCTCCTAGCAGATTGCCAAGATCTAGCAAATGTTGATGTACACATGTTTGCTTGAATATTTGTCAACCATTTAACTGAAGTTTGAGAATGGCATGCCTAAGCTGATTGCATATTAGATGGCTTGATGTCATTTGCCACAAGGTCAGCATTGACCTCCAGATTTTCATGTGAATATATCAAGTGGTGTATGGTAATTACAGTCAGGAACATTCTAATAACCTTGGTATTATGGTTTGAGATGCTGACTGGCTTCAAATTTACTTTGTTTTATCTAGATTCTGATTTCTCACCCAGAAGTGACTGTTTTTCTTTTTTTCTCTCAGATGTTGACATATATTGGTGAAAACTAGTCCAGAATGTCTACTACGGCCAGGGCGACCTCTTAACATCCCAGCACGTCTGTCTGAGGACTTCATGGAGTCTGCAGAAATTAACCTCATTAAATTACACAAGAACAAAGTCAAGTGGAACTGAACATGGCCTAGCCCACAAAATGGAACATTAGGTAAGACTGGCCTGTAATAA